>OLKM01000386.1:0-202500 GCA_900291075.1 Melanogrammus aeglefinus | reverse complement strand
GACAGAGAGCCCGTACCGGACAGACTGAGGCTCGGATTTTTTTCAGAGAACAGCAAAACCTATGGGGAAGTCATTTTTAACATTTTCCCAAACAGGGAAAGGCTCTAGGGTAAAGCTTTCATCTCATTCAGAAGTAAAAATCCATAATGAAAATGTATAATTCCACATATACAGGGTATTGTATATGTATGTATTGTATATGAATTGAGCGAGGAATTAATAGTTCAGTAAAAATGTTACAAGCAGGTAAGAAAATTGAAATGCCCTCATTCTGGGCCTTCCTATGCTCTCGGGTTTTCTCGGACCCTAACTCTAAGTGACTTATGTCTGCTCTGTTCACATTAGTGAGGAGCAACAGATAGACTAAAGCAAAAGTAGAAAGCACTTCCTCTTACTATTGGAGTACTCAAGTGCTGGTTAGTACGCAAGCTCAAGGTTTGATCATTGACCATTTCTTTTCTCCAGACAACATGGCTGATGTTTTAGGGCTCCTCTGTTGGTCCCACGTGCCTCCGTAACACAGCCCACCAGACACTCACCTTTTTCCCAGCCATGGTGACCATGAGCTGCTTCTTGCGGCCCCGCCCACAGCCCGGTAGGGAGCCCTCCCCGCCCCTGCTGGGCCCCGCTCCCGGCTGCCCCTCCACCGCACACCGCTTGGCCACCACCACGCGACTCTCCTGTCTCAACAAAATATGTATTTGTTATTATTGTATTCATTCACACGGCAATCCCGCGGTGTTCACAGCAAGCTTATAATAAAACCCATTAAATCTCTCTGGGGCCGTTACATCGGGGGGGTTATCGTTATAATAGCTTCTGTACTAGCTTCCTCTACTCACGAGGAACCGTGTTGCCTGTCCTTCCTCCAACAAGGACAACGTGGGGCAAATCAGTGGGTAGTATGACATCATCAAGACCACAGGGGGCCACACACTCACACTGGCGGACTTGCTGATGGTGATGCTGAGGTCGTCGGCCTTGGCCTTGCGGCCCTGCGGGCTCAGAACCTCCTCCTCCGCCATCTTCTTGTCTTCCTCCACCTCCTGCACGCAGCCCAGGAATAGCATGCATGAGGTAGCAGGCCAGCATGAGGTTCACCGTCATAATAACAGCAGGATGTGCCGCCGTGGGGCAACCCCCCCTACCTGGTACCTCCTCATGAGAACTGCGTTCTTCCTGCGGAGGGCCTCGATCTTCTTATCCAGGTCCGTGTCTCGCTCATGGTCCCGCTTGAGCATCACGTCGCTCGGGGTCTGGAGACGAATGACAAAAACAAGATAGCGTCTCCTCAAAATGAACTTTACTCTCTCTATGGTGTTCTGGTCTGTGACCTGCGAGGGTGTAACGATTCAGAATGGATGTTTGATTTGTTTCTGCATGGTTCTGGGAAAAACCGAATAAAGTAGCTCATAAAGGCATGTTGGCCTACTTGCAAATGTGCCTCTTTGTCAGGTAAATAATTGTGTTTGTGCAGGCCTTAAGGGTGAATCATAAGTGCGTGTTCAACAGAGAGGTACCAGTGGGCGCTTGCGTTGACGCTTTTGCGTCGTCGAGAGCGAGTAGACCGCTGACCGGTTTTCCCGCGAACGCTGGCGATCTTTATAACATCTAAATGATGTTTGGTACAAACATATTTGCAAGACCTCTCAGCGAGTCGATCTTCCTTTCGGCTCCATCTTGTGCTTCCCAATTGGCAGCACTTAATCAAAGACCAACAGGGACAGTCAGGGTCCTGACCCCCTGCCCCCCGCAAGGCCTGGTGTGCATTGTGGATCGGTGCACCTAAACTACGTTGGAGGCGCCTGTGGGCCAGGGGACCACCCTGGACCCCCAAGAGATATAACTCCTACCCTTGATTCTCAACGACATCCTCAAAAGGATTCTCAGGCCCACACTCAGTTGGATTAGACACCCTCCAATGCCAACACTTCAGAGGGGTTACAAATGAGACTAGCTGCGTGTGCAGACATATTTAAAAAGAATACAGTGGATTATTATATTGAGTTTATATGAGTCAACGCTTCCTCTTCACACCATCTGTCAATATCCTTCCCCACTTCCAGATGCGCAACGATGGCGGTTTGTGAAAGCTTAGTCCCTTGTCCCTTTTTCACACGTCTGACTGCCAGGGCAACACAAACAGCACAACAACATGTGTCTGTGTGTGTCTGTGTGTGTCTGTGTGCGCGTGTGTGTGTGTGTGTGTGTGCGCACGTGTGTGCGTGCGTGCGTGCGTGTGTGTGTGTGTCCTCCTCACGCTCCCAGATGGCCTGATCATTAAGGGACTCGGTTACAGGCTGAATGCCCGTGCCGGGCAAGCCTCACATTCCTGATGCCATCTGAAAAGCATGTTTGCTTAAATGAGTTCCCTCCTCTAGCAGCTAATAAGCCACCATGGCTCATGGTGATCCATGGGCTTTCTCAACCTTAAGAAAAAACCCTCTCCGCCAAATGAACTTAGCATGACGACTTCCTATTTGGTAATCAAATGATGTGCAGTGAGAACTGGAGACGGCATGCTTCATGGAAAAAGACAGGGTGGCCTTCACCCTGCCTAGTCCCAAGAAGCAGATCAGTTGGAAAGTATATGCACTAGTATGGAAGATGTTGTCATTATGACCTGCCCTCACTGGCCGAGGTCGGGCTGAGTGTGCTGCGCTACAGCCCCTCTGGGTTACTTATGGAGTGTGTGTGAGCCTACACACACTCGGAGCTCCTGGTGGAGGGTGACGGAGCACACTTCAAGGCATGTGTTTTATGATTCCTGGAAAGCAGACGGAGATCATAGCAATGAGTTCGGCAGCAGCCTAACGCAGATGAGGTTACAGAAAAAAGTGACATATTTAACAGTGGGTGGGACCCTGTTTTAATCTGCCAGGGAAATTGAATAATAGTACAGTATTTCACTTTATGATAGACTTGTACATGGGTGTGGATTAGTTGGACGTTTTGTTATTCACTTCAGTATGTGTGTATTATGTGTGTGTTATTTTAGGGTGTCTAAAGAAAGATTAAAGCAGACAACCATATTTCAACGGAGCAACGACAGCCTTTAACAACAACAACTCCACAACGTCACATCCTCGGTTCATTTTTTGAAAAACATGTTACTGACATCAGAGAATCATTGCTAAAGATATAAACACATTCCTCCCATAAAAGCTACCAGGGCGTACCAAGTTCTGAAGCCTTTATAGGCCACGGCAAATGCTGTACTGTACACAATTATCCTTAAGAATGCTCATACGACGTGA
This sequence comes from Melanogrammus aeglefinus, assembly GCA_900291075.1. NCBI lineage: Eukaryota > Metazoa > Chordata > Actinopteri > Gadiformes > Gadidae > Melanogrammus > Melanogrammus aeglefinus. The sequence continues at coordinate 199,243 of OLKM01000386.1, read as the reverse complement.
CCTCCATTATCTGCTTTCAATGGCCAATTAAAAAGCCTTGTGGCACAAGCCCACCTACAACAGCTGAGTTTAAGGCCAGGGGATCGCATGGCATACATCAAGGTGGTGGACATTGCCAACATATACAGGCGGAGCAGGGCAGGAACGTGCAACAGTTCAAATCAGGCCCACGCCCTCCACTGCTGCTCAGAGTGTCGCCAGCAGCACCATCATCGCATTCCGCCCAACAATGACTCACACCCAGCACGGAGACACAGACACAAATAGCATCCTGCTGGTGTTGGGAGCTGATCCAGTGCTGTTAGTGGTGTTAGGGTTTACCTTGACGCTACAGGGAAGTTTGAGCTACCCGACAAGGATGCTGGGCTACCGAAGCCAACGATAAGAACAACAACAACAACAGCAACAACAACAACAACACAAAAGCAGAGATAAATCATTTGAATTCAGAACCCCGGGGTGAATCAGCCAGCAGATCCACACTGAGAGAGAGAAAAGTTGGAGGGGTACACTCACAGCGGCTGCCTATGTAAGAAGTGGCTAGCGACCAGTTCCCTGGTTGTCACGGCATCCAAACACAACAGTCCATGAGCACATACCACCAGGAATAGGAGCGAGAGAGAGAGAGAGAGAGAGAGGCAAGCTCACACTGCTGAGGGTCCAAAAAAATCTCAGCAAGCCCCCCCCCCCCCCCCACCCCCCCTACAGAGAATGGCTTCCTCCAGCAGCCAGGGTGAAGCCCACCAGCTAGCTCAGTGCAGTGGGGTGCTGAGAGGTGCCTTCATGGGAACCGTTAGGGTTCCATTCTGGGACGGTGGGTGGAGGGGGGTCGTTACCGGTCTGTCTGCGTGAGATCGACTTATTGTGCAGAGCGAGACGCAGGCTTTTTAACATAAACACACAAAAACAAGCACACACGACACACACACACTCACACACACACCACACACATAATCAGAGAGCAGAGAAAAGGCCATGAGTCCCGTGGCCAGGACTGCCTGCTGTGATCGTCGCGCAGTGTGCCTACCTCATCCTGGACCTACTGCAGGGACAGAGAGCGAGGGACGGGAGAAGGAGACAGAGGCACAGCGACTGAGCGAAAGCGCTGCATTTAGACCTAGCTAAAGCCCCCGACACAAGGAAGAGAAAGAGAGAGAGACAACAGGGAACCTAACACCAGATGAGGCTCAGAATGATAAAGAGAGAGAGATTGGGAGGGAGGAAGGGAGAGAGAGAGAGAGAGAGAGAGAGAGAGAGAGAGAGAGAGAGAGAGAGAGAGAGAGAGAGAGAGAGAGAGAGAGAGAGAGAGAGAGAGAGAGAGAGAGAGAGAGAGAGAGAGAGAGAGAGAGAGAGAGAGAGGAGAGAGAAAGGGGCGAGTGAAAGGTAGAGGGAGAGAAAGCCTGGGGCTAGGAAGAGTAAGAAACGCGAGAGAGATAGAGGCAGGGAGCCTGGGATGAGGAACAGAGAGGAGAGCAGAAATGGGACTCACAGGTCTTTCCATGTCAGCGGTGGGAGCTGGGCAGGGTCCAGGCGCTAGGCAGCCGCGGCGCCGGAGAGGAGCTGCCCAGAGTCGCTGATCATGCCTCGATTACAATGAGCCAAGTTGGGCACAGCGCCAAGATGTCTCACAAACACACAGTGCTCCCCTGTTAACGGATTTCGCAGCACTCACCCACCCCGGTCCCTTCTAACTCATGCTCCCTCACTCCCCTCTCTCTCTCTCTCTCTCTCTCTCTCTCTGTCTCCCTCTCTCTCTCTCTCCCTCTCCAGCCCTCCCACCCGTCTCTGCTCATGAACTCTCTCCCCCTCCCTCAGTTCCTAAAGCACTTGTGGTGTCTCCAGACTGTGCACTCCGCACAATTTCGATTCACTCCAGTCTAGCCTACATTTTTTCAATCAGAAAATTAACCGCCCAGCTGTCATCTTTTATTTGATGAAAAAATGCAAATTCAATACAAAAGGATGAAGGTGTCTTTTAAAGTAACTTTTGAAAAAATGCAATTAATATTTTCCCACCAGAGAGGAGTGTGGTTTTGATCACCAGATGAATTGGTTTTTTTATTTATCTGTTTCTATTTTTGCTCTTTGGCACCCTGAACGGCCCCCAACAGCTGCAGGGCCTGAGTAGCAAAGAGCTTCAGACGACATATTCAAAGTGCCAGAGGAGGGGGTGGAGGGAAGATTTCCCACGATCTCTCATGTGCGCCATGCAGCCTCCTCAAAAGGCCAGGAGGAGCTCATGACATGCAGCAAGCAGTAAGGGCGGCCTGGCAGACTAACGCAACAGACGCCCCAGACTGCTGTGGAGTGCACGATGGTGCCCATTGAGTTCAGAATAAGACACAGCCCAATATCACAGGATTCACGCAAATGTGTTATTATTAGTCCCTGTAATCTTTTGTGTGTCTTCCCTCTGTTGGTTTGGTTAGTGAAAAGTTACTAAACTCATAATTTGCAATACCGCAACAAATAGATAACATAATACATATTCAAGACATTTATCAGTGTATTAATGATATTTTGACATCAAACCACCTGTACAATGAGAGAATGGAAGGATTGTAGCGGCCAAGGGGATATTACTTGACAAATGCATGATTGGTAGAGCGGGTAGGCCTGCACTCGTCCAACAGTTAGTCCTATCCATTTTTATATTTTATAGCACTTTATATCTTGATACCACTAAACACCTTACTTTATAAAAGTCCCCCCACGTTCTACACAAGTCAAAGTAGGCTATGCCATGCAAAAGGAAAACACTCCCACACACACACACACACACACACACACACACACACACACACACACACACACACACACACACACACACACACACACACACACACACACACACACACACACACACACACACACAGCCCGGGCGAATGCATACATACAGGGCCGCTGCTGGCCGTTTCGGTGCCCTACGCGAGCGGGGCGGCGGGGGGGGGCAGGGCTCTTTTTATATATTAGGTAAGAACATCTAATTTGCCGAAATTGAGTGATAGGTTATACCATTAAGAAAAAACAACGGTGGGCCTCTTCATAACTAATTTACTTTTTTCAATAATGTAATCTTTATTTTTTATTTACTTTTACAAACCTTAATTTTTGGTGCCCCCCCCCAGGTACTTGGTGCCCTCTGCACTCTGCGTAGTCTGCGTATAGGGAGCGGCGGGTCTGGATACATACACCGCAACCACGCACACACACACAAAAACACACACACACACACACACACACGCACGCGCACAAACCGCAAGTCAAGACAAAGGCAGCGACACATACACGGAAGCGCACACACACGCACGCACACACACACACGCACGCGCACACATTGGAGCGACACTCTCCCAGGTAAGACCATCGGCCTAGGCTTTAAGTGATGGATTCAATGATTATTTTCCTTGATTCAGTTTGCGGCGGTCAGTTCGCCAAGAAGAGTCGTTAAGAATCGTTTGTTCGTTCAGTCGAGTTTCCGGTAGCGGTGAATCAAATCATGGAATGCACGGTTCTCAGCTGAGTCAGTCAGACTCAGCTCCTCCCTCGTTCTCATTCTTAAACGATCGTGGAAGTCGGTCATCAATCAGCACAACATTACAACTTTAATAAAACGTAGCTGGATGGGGGGGTAGTTGATTATTGAATATGTAACATATCAGCAAGATAATAAAGGCTTGATTTAGCAATGATGGTGGGGGTCCCGGGTGGGGAACGAACCATGAAAGAACAAGACAGATTGACGAGACATTCAAATATTTGATTAATCTGGCATGACACAGAAAGTACAAAGATAGCATGCATTTACCAGTTCACTGATATTGAATCGTATTATCGTACGCTCGCTCACTAAGCCTCTTCTCTCTTCACCACTCACAGTCAGTGAACAAACAGCTAGTCAGCGAGTCAGCGACTAGTAGGTCTGAGAGGAGTCGAGTCTGAGAACAAACGAGACGAACGAGAGAGAAGAACACCTCAACAAGTAAAAAACGTTAAATTCAAACATTGCACCAAACTGGCATATCAACAAAGAAGTCACGTGATCCTAAAGAGACAATGACCCTATAACACAGAATGAAAACATGTCAATAACACAGTATGGTGAATTATGTCTATAGAGTCCACCACAAGCCTACACTTTGTTGCTCAAATGTAATATTACTCTCCTCCTTGAGCCTCCCCAAATGTCTTGCGATATTGATATCCCCTCTCTCCCCTGTGGACTGTTTTAGTTATTTTATTTTTCTTATGTTTTGTGTGTGTGCTATGTGTGACTGCAGGCTACTGCTGCCTGTCTTGGCCAGGACGCTGGAAGAGATGTTAAATCACAAAGATGATTATTATTTTTCTAACTAACCAATAGTAGTTGCCTTGCATTTTAAAATGTCATTGCACTTTTCAGCCCTGAATAACAGTAAAAGCTACTTAATAATTGATCTGCATGCATAGTATACTACACTTTCCATTGAACAATTATCCCTTTTACCATAAATTGACTAATTTTATAATGTAATCAAATGACTCACACACTAGCTGCTTTCAGACATACGTGTAAGTCCTGATATTCTCCTGATGGGCCGTATGTGTGAACATCCTATCCTGACATTTGTACCCTGAAAAGCTCCTGAATAATACTACCCCCTGGGTAGTATTTACTCTGTAGGAAATGTAAATTACCTTATATTTGAATGAGGGTTAGAAAGTCGGTATTGCTCACACCACCTCAGTGGGCGTGTTGATGACGGTTCTGCATGTCATTGAGTGGCACCCTAAATGATAATCAGCCTGTTGCCTTTTGTTTGCTGAATATTTAAATGTTGGCAGTGCTTTTAAGAGTAATTTGTAGTGAACAAATGTTATACGTTGTAAAATAATAGGCAAAATGTTATTATATTATGCGCTCAGAAATTTGTTACATTATCGACTGGGGTTTCCACATTATTGCTATGGGTTTAATTACAACTAGAGGTTGAGCGTGCAAAACGCGCGTGCAAAAATTCTAGTTCTTATAAAACCACAGGACGCATAAACCTGTTGGTTGCCCAAAAGTATTAGAGCTAGCTTACACAGTGTTCACTCACAATAAACGTTCTAGGTGTACGCTATGCCACCTGAGGCTAACAAACGAAAGATAAAATACAATACTTACTCGCTAACTAGGCTAGAGAGAGTATCATAAATACTAGGATTTGATTTTGTGCTCTTTTCAATGTCATTTGAAGCTGAATGCAGATTATATTTGTAATGACGTGTAGTGGTCAGTAGGCGACACTCTCGTCCTTTTCTCTTTGAGTTCAGTCATCCATGGCTCAGCCGATTCATTTTAGCTCAACACTTTTAATATATATACAACAATATATTTACAAACTTAAAAACGACAAAAATATATATATATATATATTATAAATAAATATTTATAACGTTTTATTTATCAAATGTATTTAAGTATATAAATAAATAAATATATATATATATAAATGTATATTTATATATTATTTATACATATAATTTTTTATTCAAATGTTATTTATAGTTGTATTTTAGTTCTTAAGTTTATAAATAAACGTTAAATCTATATATATAGTTTATTTATAAACTTAAGAACTACAAATAAATACATATATATGAAAAATAATAAATATGTGTCCGTATATGTATGTATGTCTGTATGTCTGTCTGTATGTATGGATATATTATGTAAAAAAGTTTGTCTATTTAACTCTAGTACATTCTTCTAGGGTGTTATTTCTTAACCATCCACAGCGGTACCCCTAAATATAAAGTACACTGTAGAATTCCCGATGCTGAGTATAGGCTAATGAATAGTGGTAAAACTTTATTGGCCTACCAAAGTGTGCAATAGGGCTTCTACATCAAAATGCATAAACACTCTTTTGAGAGGGCTCAATCCAATGCATAATAAACATAAATATACCCAAACATTAAGATGATAAAAGCCTTTTTGCGCCATCGGCATGAAAAAGCAGTATGAACACAACAATGTCTTCCCATAATCACAAATAATTTCACGATTAATTACATGTTACAAAAATAGAGGCGGACAGTGGCGTCACTAGGTTTTTTTAATCGGGTTAAAGCCCCGGATATTATTTAATATATATATATATATCTGTGTGTGTGTGTGTGTGTGTAAGGTTTGTCTTCACTTGTATTCATTTACTATGAAATAACGTGTATGGATCTTTAGATGTTGTGGCGCAGCAGTCAGGTAGCTATTTAAAACTATAATAAACCGTCTTTTGTTAATTTAGGTAAAGCATTATGAAAAAATATGCACGCACAATAAAGCATATAAAAAAAATTGCCTTGCATTTTTCCTTTTTCTCTGGGCGAAGCCCCGGATGTTTAACACTCCTGGAGGCGGACGTTTCGACACGGCCGCATGATGAAAAACAACAACAACAACAACACCCAGACAGTGTGCAGAGCATCAACCAGAGACATGGTCAGCATGTATTTTCATTTGTGCCTTTTGATAATATCTAAAGCAATACAAAGTGCTGTCTAAGTTGTTTTTCAAAGTCGTTGTTTTTGAAGATTGATTCATGAGATCAAATGGAACTAGGTGGCTTAACGTAGAGGCAAACCTGGTTCACTGTAACCCTGATGCCCATCCCTTTGCATGAACCTGTTTTAACAGTTGTATTTTTACCCTTTACATTCATTCATGAATAAGTATAGTCATAGGCAGAGTAGAAAAAGAAAACATAATAGACTGAAGTCTATCATTTTCCTCTCTTAACTGTGGAGTAATTAGGCTGCATGTATTTCACATTGTTTTTCGGTTTAGTATTTGCTATTTAACTTGCATCCCATTTTGCTCTGTGAAAAACCTGTTCTGATCACCTGTTAACTTGGCTTTAGGCAGCAGGCCAAAACATTCAGAATTAAATATTAATAGAGCAGAGTGAATTATTATTAAATACATTTTTAAATCATAATTGTTAAGGACAGCTGTGTTGCATCTTATTATAAAAAGAGGAATGAAGAAAAATGCCAGCCTGCTTGATACTGCCAGCTAATGTAACTACTTTAATGGAACATTATGGGCAGTTTGCCCTCCAGTTTTTTGTCAAGTCCACGTTAAATATTCTCTTAAATTGTAAACATCAGAGGCTTCAACATAGGAACTGTTTTAAATGTGGAACGTGTTCACTTATTCAATATTGAGAGATGTGGTTGTTTATTTGGTACATATGTTTGACAGTTTTGTCTTGGTTAATGCTCACATAATGTGCCATTGAATTTACTTAAACAGGTGGAAAGGTCTTATTTTAATGTGTCCTATGCATAGTCCCCCTCATGGCCAAGCTGCTGAGCATGTTGAAGTATTAAGGCTTAAATGCCAGCACTGTCTGGATGTAAATCAACGGAGCAGCAGTCAGAAACACTACTTTTCTTTGGCTCGTGGCCATTGGAATACCTGTTCTTCCACAAATACATCCCAGCCCATAGCTGTTGTTCAGACTAGGTGTATCGCCCTTGAGTGAGTCATGGGCCTCTATATATACAAGCAAAACACTCACAATGTGCATCAGTCTCTTAACTTCTTGACCAGGTAATGTTAACACATGATGCAGTCAATGTGTGCAGCAGTCTAATAATTAGAATTTTAAAGGTGTTCATTTAACATTGAAAGTGCTGAAGATTATGTTCCACTCTTTCTTTCTTTTCAAGTAGTGTTGTGTACAGTACCTGTCAACCAACCAGATAAGATGGATGACGCATGCGGTAAGTCTACAATTAGTATAGATTTGAATGTTTATATATGTATCTATTTTCTTGATTGAATGGCAGAACAACTTTAACCTGTTCTTCCATATTTTCTTTCACCCAGACAAGCAAGAGAAGGTGAGATATTTCAAAACTAAAAGGGGCATTGCAATTGGATTGAGTCTATAGGTGTTGTGCAGTTTGCCGACAGAATGTGCTCATGAAAGATACATGTCCTTCTTCGCAGTGTAAGCCCAAAGAACAGTGTGAGAAAGGTGAAAAGGGTAACAAGGGAAAGGAAAAGGATGGCGACTCTGATGGAGTAAGGAACCTTGCATATCTGCTGTAACTTTTTGAGTCTCAATGGCTATCCAACTTACTATCCTACTTCCTCTTTGCTCCTTTTTTTCTTATAGGAAGGGAAGGTAAGATACTTTATAATAATAACAATACACACAAATATACATACATGTAAATATTTAGGCATATATTTATATATATATGCATACACATATATACACACACATATGTATATATATATATATATATATATATATATATATATATATATATATATATATATATATATATATATATATATATATATATATATATATATTATGTATACATGCACGCATATATATACACATCTACAAATACATATGCATTTATTCTTTAACAATTTCCTTTTAGTGCCATGGAAAGTCGGATGAACATGGGGGACACGGAAAGGGAGGAGGCCCAGACTGTGGAGGGCGTGGAAGGGGTCGTGGCCGTGGGGGTTGCAACCGCGAGGATGCACCCTAACTCTCTTCTCTGTAGGAAGGTCTAAGGACTTTATTTTGTCTGAAGTAAAATAATATCTATATATATTAAAGGCACTAACCCTAAACAAGGGTATCTCCAATTGTAATCCATTGCTTCATAGTGTTCAATAAAACAATTTGACCCAAATCAACTGTCATGTCTTCAATTATTCTTCATCGTGATATTTACCAACTGTGTGACCTGGTTTAACCTGGTCGGAGGCATGTGGTTAGCGCACGAGAAACCACACCCATGTTGAGGGTGTAAGAACAAACAAATTCAACAGCATGGACATTGCAATGTCAACTTCTCTTTTGACAAAGTTTTTTTTATTCGTCATGCTATAAGATACAGGAAACACATGGGCCAGAGCTTTTATTTAAAACTCAATGATCACGTTCCACCTAGCCAATGCAAAACCAAGGTTTTCTGAAAAACTGTTCAAACGTTTTTTTGAAATCGACTATTTAATGTTAGACACATGACTGACTAGCAATCATAATCAAGTCTAAATGGAATTTCTGTTAATACACTTCACACACAAATACATTATAATTATATAATAATTGTCCACCAATATAAAATTGAGCATCTATACACGACTTATTCAGCAATTCGCTCCTCTCTAAGCTGGCTCTGGGCAGCTTCCATTGCAGCCCATACAACTGAGTATGCCATTTGCAACAGCAGCCTTTGGCCATGGCCTTTCATAGCATTGTCTTCAAAGTCCCCAGCATTGATAGTTTCCAGTGGATTTCTGTAAATCTCTGCTAACGCTTCCAGCTCCATTCTGTTGGACTCACTCGTACACTCATTGCTGAAACTCTATTGGTCCTGCGTCAATTTTAAATGTTCGCCTATCCATTTCTGTGCAGTGATGGTCCTGCAAGAAATGTTGGCTTATTCGAATCCTTTAGCTGTCCACTGGGGCCTCTTGCCGGTCCCTTTGGTGCTCTGGGATCTGCAGATGTTTCAAAGATCTGCCAGGCACCACGCTGTCCTTGGATTTCAAAATGAACACTGTTTTGGCAATTCCTTCAAGAGCTGGTGGGTCTAGGACAGATGAGGCTCCCTAATGCAAAAAAGCACACTTAAAATATACCTATTTAATGTATGCTCAGTAAGTACGTTTTCTTATTTACAAAAGTATTGTGGTCTCACCTGTCTGGATTTTGTTTTACCTCAGGATACTGAAATAACTATAAGTATAGAGCTCTGGGACTCTCCGGCCAAGCACGGTTAACTAGAGTAATATTTTGTCAAATTTTCAGTGGGGGAGCCCAGAAAACAGTTTCACACAGCCTTTTAACACCGTTTCACTGCCTCTCCCACACAATGGAAGTGTCCTTACTTCATGTGAGGGAAATGTGAGGAGTTGTTCTCGTATAGATGAGGGGATCACTTCTTCCTTGTGATCGATTTACCCCAGGCCAAAGTTTCACAACAAAGGGGAACTAGATAACACTAGTCAACAGATAGAGTGGCTAGATTAACAACCTGAAGAGAACAAAGCTTAAAAGATGAAAAGTAAACAACACTGTTGTGATTTTTCATCACAATTCAAAGGCACTCAAATCTAAACTGATAGCTAGGAATTCAGGGCAAGGATCCTTGATTGCATCATGAAGGTATGGAGCTGGGTTTATCATGTTCATAGCAACGCCACCTATCTGTTTATTGGCCAGGACTATATTCTCCTCCTCAATGTACACCTGACTCCCTCCGATCCTCTCCTGGAGAAACGGTGAAGGCTTTTTGGGTCTTTGCTTGCAGAACATCCGTTTCCTCAAGGAGAATTGAAAAGAATTGGCCTGTGGCCCTGGAGGAAGTTTTGCTTCTCTTGAACTGTCTTTCAGGGGGAAAAGTCTGTTGAGGACTGTCTGAGACTTGGTTTGGATGGGTTTAATCTCCACCCCTGCAGACTGGCACGTTACAGGGCTGAGGTCAGGTCCCTGAATCCTAGAGGCGCTGTAGACCTCCTGTGACCCAGCGGTAAGCTCCTCCACAGAGCTTGAGGGTAGTCTGTTGGCCAATGTGCCTGCGCAACATTCATCCTCATCCCTGTCTCTGTTATCAGACCCGCTGGTACACGTGAGGCAAACAATGAATTGCAACAAAAAGCCTCTCCACGCAGCGGGCCCTTGTCCACGCTGATATTGATGAGGTCGCCCACCGGTGAAGTTGCCTTCCTCTTTAGAGGTTGATCGGTTTCCTGCAAGACACGACTCACTCGAGGGCTCTTCCATGACTTCTGCATAGACTTCAGTGGAATTGTGAAGTCTTCATGGAGTCACCAATAAGCCAGTCCCGTTGTTTTGTATTTTACGTCCTGGTTTATTTCTTCTTTCCCTATCATTGGCTTTGTCCGGGCTGTCCAGGGTCCTTTGGCGGTTCTGAAGCTTCCCGGTTGCATCTCAGCCCCTTTATAAGCGCACCGCATCCAGCTGTGTCCACTGTGACTGAACCGCTCATTTAGGATTATCCCCGCTCCTCAATAGATCAATGAACTGGAAAAAATTTTGATTAGCAAAAGAAGATTATATGTTCCTATGAGCAAATATAGAAATTGAACGTAAAATGTGTGCTCCTAATGGTTGCTGATCAACTGTCAAAATATCCCAAGGAATTGGTAAAAAAAATTGGTTAGAATCATTCAGTTATGGCAATGCTTATCCATTAGCTTTGTAAATATTAGAAAAGGAAGGGGAAAGAAAAACAAAACATAATATGCAAAAAAAAGTATTCCATACAATGGACACAGACATATGGTCATTTGACATTTGTTTTCATAATATGCAAGTTATTGCATTATGAATAAATACAATATGCATATTTAAAAGGAAATGGATGAATGATTCTTCCCCCGTCGTTATCGTCCGTCTTTTCGTCTCTGAATGAGTAACGGAGCACTGGGGTCAGGGGCTGAAGACAGCGGCATCATTGCACATGGGATGCCATGGTAACAGAATGATTGACATGTTATCTTTGTTTTTTATATTTTGATTGAGCTCTATTTATAGTTATTCCAACGTGTATAGGGCTTGTATATTACAACATTAAATCACAATGCCCACCTCCATTATGGAAGCATATGAAAAAGTTAACTCATTGTGTTAGTAGTAAAGTCGTTTGGGTCATTGACTAGAAATTAATGTTGTCATTGTGTGCAGAAAACAAAATGAGACTATATCATTTCTTCAAATTTTAGGCTTTAAATCATTATTTATTTTTTCAATATATCAAGTAACAAAATGAGTCGAAGAAGAAAACCATAAACGAGGACAGAGAGAGTGCAGTATAATGACCACAGCACAAAATGAAAGGATCGCCGCGATTACCACTTCAGCGTAATCAAATATTTGACGGTTTTTATGATTGGAAGTAAACATGAAATGGGCTTTTGTAACCGAGCCGTTTGGGCGAAGCAAAAGCCATTTAAAAGATTAAAAAGGAATGTAAACAGGACAATGCCAGCTCTCTACCCGCAGCTCTGTCAGGGTGACAGCCAGTTCTACCTGATATAGTGGTTTCATTAAGCCTACACTGCATGACTTTGCATCGGAACTAAATCATTCATTTCGGATGCCATATTAAGAGGAGGCTGAACTTGACTTGAGAAAAACATCACAGCACTTTCCACTGACGACCCATCACATTTTATTAGGGCTCAGCAGATATCCGACAAATCCGGAACGAGGGAGACGAGAGAGAGAGAAAAAGAAAAGCATAAACAGATCCTAATAACCGTCACGCTGAAATGTCGTGACGTCCATCTTCACCAGCAGCAGTTCAAACGACGGGGGTCATACACTGCGCTTTTGCACCCGTAGACCCGTGGCAGGGGTCCGCCTCAGAAGAGCCCGTTCACCTGCTCGGTCTCAGGGTCCAGGTCTATGTCGTAGAAGCACGGCCTGGTAGGCAAGCCAGGGATCGTCGGCATCTAGGGTGAAAAGACGGGTAACAAAAGAAACAATCGTTGTTATTGCTAACTGCCCAGCCTTAACCAGGGTATCTGCAGGTTTCAGCAAGTCAAATTTAAGACTTTTTAAGACCTTTTTAATACCACCTTCAAGGAAATTTAAGACCAAAAACACGCAATGGGGGGGGTTGGCAACAGACGCGAGCCAACTTCGGAAACGGACGTCTTCCAGCCAACTGTCCTTGAATTTGCACCGACCCATTGTCGCAGACTAGCTAGCAAGCACGCAGATAATCGTTTATATATGCAGCTAGCAAGAAAGAAGCCTCTCTACATGTCCTCCGTGAAAAGTCCCACGAGAAAAAAAAAAAATATATAGTCCTGCCCCGACAAATTTAAGACCTTGAGTTACAGTATTTAAGACATTGACATTTGTAACAAATGTAAGACTTTTTAAGGCCTTAAATTTAGAAACATGAATTTAAGACTTTTTAAGACTTTTTAAGGATGCGCGGACACCCTGTTAACAAACCTTCAAAGTAATTGGCGCCCTAACAACCAACCGTTTCAAATACATTATTTTGTAAATACTGTGGGGAACCACAAGGGCGAAGAAGACAGAAAAGGGGGTGTGGGCCGTTCGTACCGTTCCGACCAATGGGAAGAGGAAGCCGGCGCCAACACTAGCCTTGATGTCCCTCACTGGCACCACAAAGCCCGTGGGCACGCCCTTCTTGTCTGCATCGTGAGACAGGGAGAGGTGGGTTTTTGCCATGCAGATTGGCAGGTTGCCAAAGCCCTGGAAAAAAAACAAAGTTCCGTCAGGTGAGGTGAAGGCAGGGCGTTTGGCAACATCAGTTAAATACTACGGATCAGCACACCAGCGGTGTTGCAATCCTCAGTTAGGCCTCCCAGCGTGCACGTCGACCGGGGCGAGGGGAGGACCTACCTGCTTGGTGTAGAGCTCCACCTTGCGTTGGGCCTCAGGCAGGAGCTCGATGTCGTCCGCGCCGTAGATCTTCTGGGCAATGATTCGGATCTTGTCGGCGATGGGGAGCTGACAGAGACGAGGAATGAAGGACATGTTTATCCAAGACCGAAGGTAGGCCGAGAAGTGCAGTTGTGTTTTTATTGTTTTGTATTATTTCCACTGCTGCTGTGCTGTAACAAAGGTATTTCCCCTCCGGGGGATCAATAGGTTTATCTACCTATCAATGCATTTAGCCATTCCCATTCCTGTTCATGAACTGTGCTCCCCCCCCTCAGGTGCATCAGGGCCATACCTCGACATCGTAGAGGAACTTGAAGTCACTGGGTGACTCCGAGGCCCTCTGGACGGCCTGCCCCAGGGCCACGGCGCCGGCCCCGCCCTCCGCCCAGTGGGAGCAGCGGACGGCGTCGAAGGCGCCCGCCGCCTTGGCCACGCTGCAGATCAGCTCCAGCTCCGCCTGGGTGTCCGTCCTGCGGGGGGGGGTCAGAGCAGTGGGTCATGTGTTCCAGTTGGTGGTTCTCTTTGCCTCCATAGGAGAGCGTTGGACACCGGTAGGAGCTTACTTGAAAGCGTTGACGGCGACCACCACGGGAACCCCAAAGAGTCTGGCGTTCTCAATCTGCTTCTTCATGTTACCACAGCCCGTCTCCAGCAGCCCCAGGTTCTACACACACACACACGAATAACAGAATGACACGCTCCACTCACGTGTGAAAACATAACAAAGTCCTTCAAAGTGGGTGAACCTGGTAATCGTCAATATGTGATCATTCTATTTTATTTGGTCCTCTCTGACACACACACACACACACACACACACACACACACACACACACACACACACACACACACACACACGCACACACACACACACACACACACACACACACACACACACACACACACACACACACACACCTTTGAGGCTACTTGTTACAAGGGCATCATTTACCTCTTCCACGTATTCCTTGGGCAAAGGCATGCCAGCAGTGACCTGGGTAAATAGAAGAGGGAAATTTGTTTAATTCAAAATGGATATAATGTTAAATGGACACAGATTACCAGACCATAGCACAAAGTAAGCCAATAAGTATTTGATTAATATTAAGGTTGTGTGATTGGTAGACAATAGTTTCAGTTCCGCTCTCATGACTGACGACTGTGCATTTGGAGAAACCAGATTCACGCTGGTGTAGGAAATGCATGCATAGTAATGCATGTATAGCTGAACAGTAACTAGGGATCATGACCAATACTATTTAAGACAAATTAATCAAAGGTTAAGCATTTGTAATAGGCTTTTCACATGCAAGTGGTAGCAGGGATATAGTCGAAGGACATTTCCGTGGTTGCAATACTTTGCTGCAAACGATTGCATCAATGAATGCATCCAACAATTATATCCAGCTAGTTGTGCTCAACACTCTCATTCTCCCTCCACTACATCTCTCCTGTAAGATGCACTTGTGGCAGGAGCTAAAATGGAATATAAATCAGGGTTTTTTTTCCCCCTTAGGGACTTCTGCAACCAGCAGGGAACGTCATTACATTCACACCAGGGCCTCTGCATCCATGGGGAGATTAGGAGACAATGAGCAGAGCACTGATGTCTTGAACAGTCTTTTGAACAAAGGAGTGGTCATGTATGCATTTTCCCATGCCGTTTCAGTTACATTATTAGGCCTACAGTAAATAGGCATTGCAATGTTATGTATATCTTACATTTTCATCTATCTTTATATCTGTTTTCTAAATAAAGAAACTAAGGCAGTATTCTATGAGGCCCTTAACTACTGTCTAATAGTATTGCAAAAATAGCTTTGACACAAAATTAAATAAATACAAATTCTTGTTT
Source organism: Melanogrammus aeglefinus (assembly GCA_900291075.1). Classification (NCBI taxonomy): domain Eukaryota; kingdom Metazoa; phylum Chordata; class Actinopteri; order Gadiformes; family Gadidae; genus Melanogrammus; species Melanogrammus aeglefinus. The sequence goes on along the minus strand of OLKM01000386.1, from coordinate 183,937 downwards.
CTAAAGTCCGACGGCGCCACCCCTGACCATTCATTGAGTACTACAGCGCAGTGAACGGCGCAACACAGAGGGACCCCCAGGGGGGGCTGACCTTAGGACCCCCGCCGTGCATCTTCAGCGCCCGGACGGTGGCGACCAGAACCACCACGTGGGGCCGCAGGCCCGAGTAGCGGCACTTGATGTTGAAGAACTTCTCCATGCCGATGTCGGCCCCGAAGCCGGCCTCCGTCACTGCGGAGCGGGGGAACGATGCACGAGTCAGGTAGCGTCTGGAGCTCCAGGTAAGGTTCATATAAACGACATGCAGAGCACAGTGGAACACCTGAAGGTTGGCTGGGGAGAGGGGGGGGGGTCCATAGAGCACTCCTCTATGGACCTACGGTTGGGCCTTTGGGCAATTCAAACCTCACTGGATTTTGAACTGCGTTATTCCACTAACGCACTGTTCCGGAACCGTTGCCTACTTTCTGTTTCAGCTGCCAACTAGCAGTGCCATTGTTATTCGTGAGGGTTTAGCTCCAGGCCTTGATTAGGTGCCACAGAGAGCAAGTGCTACGGTCGTAAGCACGTGTTAAAAGTAAACCATTCCAATAAAAATGGGGGATGACGTTCATGGAGAGACAAGATGGGCTGTTGATGAACCTAAAATAAGATTGTTACTCGTGCTGGCTGCAAAGAGAAGAACCAAAGAACCACTCAGCTGCATATGTAGAGCGAACACTAGGGGGCGCAATTGAGTGTAGACAGTGGAGAGTGACATGATAGTCAATGAGGATTTCACATAGAATCAATGTTAGACTAGGTCATCCTTTTTGGATTGTGCCATCACGCTCATATTCTGCCAGTGGATAAGAACACCAAATTTGTATGGCATTATATACCAAACAACTTTAGGAGTAAAAGAAAATGTTGTCACATTTTCATCATTTACTCATGCATATATAGTGTACATATTATACATGTCATAAAGATAGATACATCATATGCATATTATACCCATAATGTACATATCGTAATGCATTATGAACCAGTTTGTTCACCTATTTAGAACTTCTGTTCAATTCATCTGATAACTTGTAAGCCGAGAAATATGTATCTTACATGCTAAATACGTGGGTTTATTCAAATTCTATTGAAAGTCTATTTAAATAAAGTTGGAGGATTACCACGGCTGCCAGAGGAAGCCGAGGCGAAGGAAGGCCCATCGCATCCATCTATTGTGTATGGGTCAATAATATGACAGTACACAGCGGAAATAAACTGGATCCCCAAGAACATAGCATTTAGCGTTAGAACAACTATATGCCGAGAGTCAAACCCTTTCGTTCCACCAGTGGCATGGTACGTTTTTGAACCACGGACCCCCTTTTAGAAGCACAGCGGGCTTGGTACGGGTTGGGGTACAATGGGTGCCACAATGCAACTGTTTTCTTCGGCTGTATGGCCACCCTTACTAATGCAGCATTGGCGCAACTAAAATCATAATCCTTTTTTAGTGAACCAAGGTAGATATCCTGTCATGTAGGCATCACTTGAATGAACGCATCAGATGCAAAAGACCACACGATGCGATTGTGGGAGCTTGACTCACCAACGAATCCCTCAGGCCCAACCAGCTTCAGCGCTATCTTGTCAGCCAGGATGGAGGAGTTGCCGTGGGCGATGTTGGCAAAGGGGCCGGCATGGACGAAGACAGGAGTCCCCTGTGGAGGGACAGGACTCTGTGACACGAGCGACTGAAGCCCTGACCCCGGGGCCATGTTACCCATGATGCAACTGGCAAGGCCCAACACAACCGACCCCACTCAGAGTGTTTGTAATGGAACATATGACCGTGACCTAGACCCGTCTATGAACATCTCCAGACGGGCTGGTTCATGTTGGTCCTGCGTGGCGGCGGGGGGGGGGAACCCACCTCCAGTGTCTGCATTAGGTTGGGCTTGATGGCGTCTCTCATGAGAACGGCCAGGGCCCCGCTCACGCCCTGCGGAGGAGAGGAGAACGTGGAACGCGTCTCAAACTTGCTGCTGAAACCGCACAACAGCTTTAAACTAAACCGGTATAATATCAAGCAACGTGATCATTTTTGATAATTATTGATAACGGAAGCTGAACCAATAGGAGAACGGCTGAAACCCTTAGAATTGTATCGTTTGTATATACGTGTATAATATAGATATCTATTCCTCACAAAAATCACTACAGCATCGACTTGCTACTTGCTATATTTCCATAGTGCTCACAGGTCGGCAGCGGTAAATACAACCTCCACCTGTGTTGCTATGGTGACAGTGGATAAGGCTGTGGGGACTTAATAGACCAGAGGAGAGAGAGGGCAGGGGGCTCATTGGAACTGACCAGGTCCTCGGTGGTGATTGGCTGCCCGCTTTTGCTGGTGGCCACCACCATGTTGGCCAGGCGCTGGCGCATGTCCGCCAGGCTGCTGGTCAGGGCCAGCACCGCCATGATCTCACTGGCCACGGTGATGTCAAACTGGGCCTGGTGGAGGGGATGACGAGGAACCAAACCGTCACATGCACTGAGACAGAGAGAATCTTTACAGCTGGGATGAATGGTCGGAAAGTGAGGGATGGGGAGAAATGTCAGACGTCGACGAACAGTTGACAGACATTTAATTCATTACGGGAATTAGGTCTTCCTTAAGATAAACACTTTGGGAGAACACCAGATTTTTCCTTAGAAACATCATTTTCTTTTATTTTCTAGTCCTTGCTGTGTACTGGGCAGTGGTGTTAATAGGGAGGGCAATATTGATAAAGTTAAATACAATCACTAGCATTATAATTGACCATTCTTCGATTATAGAGGAAAATGGCTTCAAGAAATTTTTGAGAGTGGCGCGCAGACAAGACATGAGCTCTGCCTCTCGCTACCTCTCTGGTGAATCCCTTCTCAGTGGGCGACTGGCCAATCGTGATCTTCCTCAGGAACCGGTCGTTGGTGTCCAGAACTGCAAGAACAACACAAGACACACGCAGATTCACAAGGTGATGCACAAAAGGCGCAGTAGGTAAATCCATGACGGGGAGGAACAGCTGTCCCGACGTCCACACCTCTCTGCCAGGTCACAGCCTCCGGGTTCATGTCCAGACGGGCGAAGCGAGTGACCTCCTCATCCGTCAGGGTGTTGGGGTCCGTCTTCTCGATACCCAGTTTCTACGACCATACAAGGATATTCATAAAACGCTTTCTCCTCTTTGACTGTGTAAAGAACAGGGACGCCATTGCTTTGTTGGTTTTTTGTGATTGGGATTTTCGTGTTTGAGATTTGCCCTCTCAGCCATGCACCGTTTACCTTTAATCTGTTGATCTGGATGGGGGAGAAATGTCTCTGGCCTCCGCTGATTGGAACCAAGCGATTGTACAGAGCCTGAGGTCAAACATACACAAAGAGAGGAGAGAGGGACAAAGAGAACGGGATGACATGTTAACACAAGAACAGGTTCCCAGCACGCCATCAAGAGAGAGCCAGAGAGAGGGGACTTGGGGATGGCTCACTCACCTTGTCCGTCTGCGTGTTCTCGTGGAAGATGCGGGCGTCGATGGCTGCGGCCACCAGGTTGTTGGCGGCGGTGATGGCGTGGATGTCCCCGGTGAGATGCAGGTTGAACTGCGGGCATCGGTGCGGCCATTGAAATGCACTGCATGTATTACACAACTACCACGACTACCAGAGCCCTTAGGAAAGATGCCTCCGCAAAAACCAGTGTGTGCAAGTACGGACTTATGCCCTTTATACTTCTATTCAATGGGACTATTAAAAAGAGAAAAGGTAATTGGGTGGTGAGTTGGGTTGAAGAGAGTAGGTAGAGGGAGGGGCAGGAGGCCGTTTAGACTAGAGCTAGCTTGAAGTCTGAAATTAACCTCAAATCGAACATGTTGTACCTTTAACAAAAAGTGGTTCATTCTGATTTGAATACACCACCAGTGCATGTTTGGTACAAAGACAGGGGGGGGGGGGGGGGGGGGGGAAGCAACGCATTACCTCCTCCATGGGAATGACCTGGGAGTAGCCCCCACCTGCGGCGCCACCTAGCAACAGAGACCAACGGCCCGGTCAACACAGATCCATCCCACTCATCCCATCTTCTACAGCCCGGTCACCGTGTCGAAGGTGCTGACCTTTAATGCCGAAGGTGGGCCCCTGGGATGGCTGGCGGACGCAGGCGAAGACGTTGAGCTTCAGGTGGGCTCCGAGGGCCTGGACCAGGCCGATGGTGGTGGTGCTCTTTCCCTCCCCCAGGGGGGTGGGGGTGATGCTGGAGGGAGAACAATTAAGAAAAAAAAAAAAAAAGTTATTAGCATCGGAGAGGGCTTCAACAATATATATACACGGATAACGAATAATATACAACTAGTGAAAGAAAACATTTGTTACGTCAGGTTTATGTTGTTTGATTCATAACACTGTGCACACCAGCGCTAGTAGAAGGGAAACATAGACGTGATCAAGATCAACATGAGAAGGTAAACAAGACAAACACACACCTTGGGAGAGAGGAACTGAGTTTAAACGTCAGCGGGGAGAACACCTCGTAGACAAGGCATCGTGAACAAGAGGAGCCAACAGACAAGACGAGACATTGAGAGCGGTTGCGTTACCCGGTGACCACCACGTATTTCCCGTCGGGCTGTGCCTGCAGGCGCTTCATGATGCTCAGCTGGACCTTGGCCTTGGTCTGGCCGTAGAGCTCCACCTCGTCCGACAGCAGGCCCACCTCCCGGGCCATGCAGTCGATGGGCTTCGGCACGCACGACCGGGAAATCACAATGTCGCTGTCGGAGGGCAAGTGCATAGACATACTGTTATTTAATGGGTTGGTTAAGAGAGTCGAAGAATACCTTTTTCTGGGGAAGATTAACTCAAGTTTCGATGGATGACTTTCGGGTGCAAGTACTTAGGACGCCAGATCAGGGTGCATGAGAGGGCAGGAGAACAACAAGACACCCACCTGGGAACCGGCTTCTGGAGGTTGAGCTCGGTGTAGGAGATGCTCCACTTGCCAGGTTGATGGCTGTCCAGGAAACGCTTGGCACCCAGCACGGTATTCTACACACACCAAGGTTTCTTAACGTCATTAAATTGCCTTTATCCCTGGGCAAATGCAATGGATTAGGAACAAATATCCACGCATTGCGTTGAACAAGGAAAAGGTGAAAATACTCTAAACAATATTTTTTTGTATAATATATTTATTTAGTTTGTTATGATCAATCGTATTACTGTTGTAAACAAGGCTTGACAATATTGCCCATTAGACTGTACCCTTTGGTTCTTAAATGAACAAAATCATTTAAAGCGTTCCATTGATACTTTGATGCTACATTGATACTATTACTCGATGACGATGGAAAACATCCTTGTTATAATCTCATACAACATGAATTATGTTGTTTTTTTCCCATAGTAGTCGGTGCAAGTTCTGTCTTGCACCGAAAAGATGCAGAAAAGAGGGTGGAAGGATCTTAATTCAAAACTTGTAATAATTATTCCGCCATAAAGAGAACCAGTACGACTACAGCCTGAAGCAGTGTAAACAAAGTCTTACCGCCATGAGCATAGCCACCGTCATCGGTCCGACACCCCCAGGCACCGGGGTGATGAAGCCTGCCTGTTCTTTGGCTGATGTGTAGTCGACGTCCCCCACCACTCGCTTTCCACTAGGCTTGCTCTCATCTGGCGGAAGGACAGAAGCATCGACAGTTGGACTTGCTTTGGGATCAAAAGGACCTTGTTTGCCAACTGGATGTGATGATGTTTATCCATCTCATGCAATTTTCTACGACAAACTACTGAGTGTACTACTGTCTCAAGGGTTACCAACCTGGAACATGATTGATGCCACAGTCAATGACCACAGCACCCTTCTTTATCCAATCTCCCTTCACCATCTCTGCTTTTCCAATGCCCACCACCAGGATGTCCGCTTTGCTGACCTGCACACAGAAAGGAAAACGATCCATAAAATAAATACATTGTAACGAGTCTGTAAACAATTTTAATGATTCAAGAAAGGAACATGACCCGTACCGACCCATATTCTATTATAGACAGAGATCATCATATGCACGATCGCATGGAACACCTAATTTGGCGAGACCAATGCGCTAATGAGTGTCGTCCATTTTACCTCCTCTGACAGATTGGCTGTCTTTGAGTGGCAGGTGGTCACGGTGGCGTGGCTCCACAGCAGCAGGTCGTGCATGGGCGCTCCCACGATCTTGCTACGGCCAACAACAACGGCCTTCTTGCCTGCGATGGATACGCCTGCACACACATGCCGTTGGATCAGGACTCAGACATTGTTTCCTCCAAAACGGTCTCAAGGCAGCAAGATCCACCAGCTACCTGTCTGTTTGATGAGCTCCATGCAGCCGTTTGGGGTGCATGGGAGGAAGCAGTCACCCAGGTCTCCTCGAGCAAGCTTCCCGGCGTTGATACTCGTCAGCCTGAGAAGAACAAAAAAAAACACACAGAATAACTTAGCAATTCTCCGTGTTCATGAGGAATTACTGAGACCATTTGGAAAAAGATTCTTCCAAACAGTGGCGGTGGGTCAATAGAGGGCGCTAGGGCGCCGCCCCTCTGTGAAATATTCACTTGAATATATCTCTAACTACAAATCAACTATTAACTCTATATAAATACAAAATAAAGCAACAATAATACATAGCGTTTATCCTTAGACCGTACTTGCCACTGCCAGCAACCATTTAAATGCGTCTGAACATCAATGATTTGGGCTAGGCTAGTTATTGGTCATTCGAAATAAAGCCCTCCTCCAAGTCAGGGGCGCCGGCCACGTGTTGAAGTCAATCAAAGGAAATTCGCCAAGGAAGTTAGGCTACATATTAATTTTATCTTTCGGCCTGTAGTCTATAAACAAAATGAAGCAACTGTCCCATATTTCTAACTGCATTTGAAGTAGACATTGAGACTCAAAAAAATGTATGCTATAGGAAAGTGACCATGATTTGTCTCAATATCAGAATAACAACAATGGGTCAAATGGCAATGAGGGTGAATGGCCATAAAGTAGGTCTGAATATGCGGTGTAAGCTTGTCCAGGCCTTGCAAGTCAGGATGTAGGCTATGAATATGAATGAATAGTAGGTAATAGGTCATAGGTAGTGGCCATCTCCAAAATGTAATACAGGAAATCAAATCTACCAATTCAAATTTTTCTGGGGGGCACCCCCAGACGCCCCCGTCTATTACTGCTCCCCACCAACATTTTTGATCACCAGCTGCCACTGCTTCCATAGGAAGAATCTTTCGGTTCTCGAGACGTCTGCTGCTGACGTCAGCTGCTGCTTACCCGTCTACGTCCTTCCCCGGGGCCACGGCGTTGGTCACCTTCTCGGTGTCCATCTTGTTGACTGAGTCAAGAGGCAGCTGGACGATGAGGCCGTGGATGGAGGAGTTTTCGTTCACCTCTCGGATACGCTCGAGAACCTACAGGCGCCGTGTGACCGTTATATACCTCACACAGAGGAAGACGGGGCTCCATGTGAAAACAGTATGTTGGCATCGGCTTCCGGTGGCCCGCTCATTGGTGCTTACCTCATTCTCCGTCGCTGTCTTGGGGAGTCTCATGTGTGTGGCGTTTATTCCAATCTAGCCATAAAGGAGACAACAGAAAAGTTTTTAAAAAATGTCTTTACATGAAATAAAATTATATTATTAAATAAATTCTTATCTATTATTCTAATTATTTTATTAAACCATTTTTTTTATAATAATTATTATTTTTAAAAAGGGGGGTTTTATATGGATCCGATCTGATGAGGTCCACGTGTTAAGAACATACCTCGGCTGCTGCCTTGATCTTCATGCTGATGTAGAGATTGGAATCGTCTCTGTCGCCCACCTGTGAAGTCATTCAACACAGATGTTCTGGACACAGCTTAACGTCAGCCACACAAGGTGGACACATCCAGGGTGCATTCAGGGACATCTAACTGTGCTGCCTTGCAAGAAGAAAAGACTGACTTGGGATTGAGGACACAAACAGCGCCAGCATCTGAAGTGGAGGTACATCAGTGTATCAGTAATGATACACTGATGTACCTGGGTTTCTCCTCCTTTGACTGACCTGTAAGACGACCAGACCGGGGCTGAAGTTGGGGTCCTGAGCCTTCATCTCTTCCACTTCTTTCTTGAGGCGCGCCCGCACCTGCCTGAAAATATTAACAGAAAACGTGTTATCCAATTAAGTTCCCACAACACACAGATCGAGACCCGGAATAGAACTAGAATCTGCACCAGATAATCTCGCAGCAGAGGTCTGAAGAAATGCACACCACGTGTTGAAAAATGCAGGTTCCTGCAGTAAAACACACACCAGCGCCAAGTTCAGGGGCCTATTTTGTCTTAGGTGTCTTTTAGCAAGGGGTCCAGACTTCAGAGCAGTCCCAGTAGAAGTGACAATGCAATGGCCCACCACATTTTGTTCAGCCCAACATAGATCGAGTTATGCTGGCTGCATAGCGCAGCCAGGATAACGAAGGGTGCATCATGCTTATCAGTCGCATAACGCAGCCTGATAATCTGACAGCCAGCAAAACCACAGCAAGTTTAATTTTCAGCAATACCATTCCATTGGCCTTGAGAGGTTACGCTAACAACAATGAGATTATCTAACTACAATGCTTCTGCTGACGGTACAAACATGCAACCGACATAAATCCGTCCTAGAGATGCAAGCTGCTTGAAGCTAGTGTTACACAGTAACTATTTACAGTCCTATTACTGCCCTTTTGATCTTGATTAATCCAATAAAAGATAGCATGTTATCTCATGAGAAAACAGAGGTTGGAAGGTGTATAACTTAATGTTAAGAGTCTAACATTAAGTTATTTTATTAATTTGTAATTATTTTATTAATTACAAATTAATAAAATAATAAAATGATAGTGATCAAAGAACAGAGCGGTCACTCAACCAGACGAAGATGACCAGATGAAATGTCTGTCTGGAAAATGCACCGTTTACCCCAATGCAACACAATTGAATAGTATTGAACTATAATTTTTAAATGGTCCGACAATGGCTAAATGGGTATAAACATATATGGTTGGCCACAGACCCTGTTCTTTGTTGTGCTTATTCAAACTGGATGTGATCCAATATGTTGTAGGAGTTCACTTACAATCAGCCCTCACGTGGCTCCAAATTTAAGCAGAATACCTCACATGATGCCAATAATTGCTTGGGCATGACACAAATAAGTGGCAGCAGTGAGAGTTTGGCTTATATCTTCAAGCATAGGGCCCCACGTTAGTTGTTAGTACTTCCCCAGGAAATAATCAGAAATACATTTTACTTTTAGACAGACATGTGTAATGACAGATTAGTGACCAATTGAATGGCAAAATGAACTGATCTGCCTTTAAAAAAAAAAACGATAGAAGACTGTACAGTCTACACTACACATTGCATGTCTATTTTCGGAAATAAGTAATCCATCTCCAAACAGGGTCAATAATTACAGATTTGATTTGTGACAATGTTCAAATACAGCACCTTGCCCATAAAGCATGCTTCCTTATCACTGAAACTGGTTAGTGTTGTAGATCACCCCCACTACTTTAGAGCAATGCATCAAACTCTATCCAACTGAGCAAGAACCTACATGACCTACATGTCGACTGGATGGACCACAGATTTATCAATAATTTATCATTTTATCAACTAACCAGAAGGTCAATTGACACGAGACGGTCCATTTATTTCTGTTCCAAAGACATCACATACATGTTTACACTTAAAAAAGCCATTTAAGCATAGTATAAATGCATTGAGGGTGAGGGTTCACTGCATGGAGTTTGACACTTTTTGCTTCTTACATAACAACAATCGATCCTGCAACTATTTAACGGCAGTCTACTTCTGTCAATACGCTTAACATAAAAAGTTGTGTTTTTTTTTTACTACACGCTAAATAGAAGATAGTATAAAGATATATTACATTTTTTAATGTGGTTTTCCAATGTTTTATGTGGTTTCCGGATAACCATTGGAAATGGTTATTTGGCAACCACATTACAGTCAGTGTGGTAGGCACACTGGTTCAAGGCTTGCCATTGGTCTTCCAATATATGATCGAATCCTGACATATGTTATAACAATTTAGTTTGAAAAAATATTTCAATTTTTACAAATAATGCCATTTGTAGTTTAGTTCGGTTTTGATTTACCCAATATCAATGTGACCATTTACACAATCGTGTATGAAATATTGAACATTTCTATTCTACTAATCTGTTGCCTTTTTCATAATCCTACAATTGTAAATGACTAAGCCTTGAGTTCGGGATTTGAAGATTGGCCTAAAACCTATTAAAGAACAAAAAAAAACGGTCATTTTAATTCAATAACAAAAGTAGTCTAAATAAAGTACACAATGTTGCACATGAACACCTGATGCACGTGGTCAAGACGTGCGTAATATTATCCCATGCATTAAACTAACATTCACTCTATTACCATAATTTAAGAAGTCCCTGTAGGCTATGAAACAGTCACAATCTTAAACTAATCTAGCCATTACAGAAAAGAAGGCATTACAAAACTTTTAAGCTAGCCGGCTAGTTAGCTGTACACATTATCAACGCGTGGGTTTCCAATGTATGGTCAACTATGGCATGATAAACTTACGCGGAAACCTCTTTGCCGCTGATGATTTGGGCTGGCATGGTTCGGCTGGACAGTAGTAGATGGACAGATGTAGTGGACGCGCTACCCTTTCTCCCGAGCCGATTGTGTTCAGTGACAGTGAAAAGTCTGTAGTTCAATGACAGAGTTTCACAAGCCAGAGAACGCCTCTTTCTACGCCGACGCTGCGCAACAAAGATTCCGTAATCCCTTTTAGAGAATAGACGTTACTAGCTCGTCCATTCTCACGTAGGAGTGGAAAGAGGTGGTTGCATTGGCTCTCTATTACAGTGAATCTAACCATAAATCAAACGCTTCACTTATCTCTTGTCTGGACGTCCAGCTCTCCCCACCCTCTTCCTGCCGAAAAGTTGGCATATATTTTTCAATGTTTACTGACTTTTCTTTTGTAATATTTGTTAATATTCTATTTTAGAAAGTAGATTCGGATATGATTATTTTATTAATATTATTGTTATTATTATTACTATTATAACAATTGTTATAATTTAACTACTAGTAGGCCTATATGATTGTAAGGTGGAGTAATAATCCACAGGGTGAGGTGGCCCCTGACTCGACAGCAGGGGGCGCCATTGCACCTACAAGGACTTTACAACGCAATGTTTATGGGCGTAACTTGACGTTTACTCGAGTATGTTTTGAATCTTGCAAAGGTGCCAGCGTATGATCCTGAAAATACGCGAACACACTATAGTATCAGTAGTCGCTCAGGCTAAAAGCCTGTATTGAGACATGAAGAAGCATAGAGAACGATGGAGAGTAAATTCTGTGTTTTAAACGACCCCGAAGACCTGCAAACGTTAATTACAAACACTGAAAATAGGCTACAATTTGAGAGGTACGTTCGGCTAACGTTACAGATGCTAGCTAGCTTCACAGATGTTTCGGTCTCAGGCCTGGCACTCTATCCAATTTATTAACGCATTGTTTAGTTTCCAGTCTAAACGGGTTTATCTATCAAAATATAATGCATTGCATATCCTGCAAATATGTGGTTGGCAAGAGGCTCGTTGTCCCAAATAAAGCGATCCAAGGGAGTGACAGACTCGGTCCATAACTCCCCCTTGAAATGTGTTCTCATCAGTCTCTTTTGAACAGTTATCTATTGTTTGACCATATTCTCAGGTCTAAGACGTTGTTTGAGGAGATTCGGGCGTCCATCAATAATAACGATGAAGAGGACCGCTCCTTCTGGAGGCCAGTGCTTCCTTGGGGTGGCGTCTACACCATCCGGGCAGGACGGAAGGCTATATCCTGTACCCCACTGTATGTCAAGATATACTTAAAGAACACCTGCACCATCGACGGATTCCTCATGATACTCTATGTCATTCTGCGGGACAATCAGGGATTCCCCAGGGAGCTAGGTGTCTTCCTGGGCAAGCAGTTTGTGGAGCATTTTCTCACACTGATGGACTCGTGTGACTACACCACGGTTAAGATGTTGTGGATCTGGTATAGGATGTCTAAGAAACAGTATCGATCTGCAGTTTGCCAGGCAGCTCTGGAGATTGACTTGTTTGGCAATGAGCATGATAACTTTACCGAAAACCTTGAAAACCTGATGTCCACAATGCAGGAGAGCCTATGCACTAGCTGGAGCTGTCGGACCCGCTTCCAGGAACTCCTCAAGAGGACGGTCATCATCAAGTAGGAGCACATTTCCTGCAGTGCAGGAACATCTAGATTTTATCAAATGTTGCCATATTAACGCAATTTTTTTGGGCTGTGAGCAGAGTTCAAATGAAGGTTACTTTGTTGGGTTGATTGCAGTTTCTTCCCATTTAGTGCTTCTTACGATTTCAGTTGTTATGGTTTTGTCCCGCAGCCCTCCTCATGAACTGCCTCCCAGGGATCCCATTCAGTCCGCCGTCGATGAGTTCTTCTGCCCCAAGATCCTCCTCTGCACCGAACTCGGGTGAGCCCCTCATCCACTCACCGTGCTGTACGTTATCATAGCTACTTAACACACAAGTGTTCCCCGTGTCCCCCGCCCAGGTGTGACGGGCTGCGGGAGTTCTCTCACCGGGTCTTCTGCCACGGGGCGCCACCCTTCGTCATCCTCAACATGCAGCAGTGGAAGGCGGAGGAGCTGTCCTACGTTCCCTACCACTTGGCTCTGTCCCAGCACAGGTACCTTCTTGCTTTTCTACCGCCTGTCTGCATTCGGCGTGGGCACTGGGGAATAGAAACGGACAGAAGGAGCACTAGGTGTGGTTAAGGCCGCTCAGTCCAGTACTCCAGCAGAAGGTCCTCATCGACGGGAGCCGGTGTTCTCCTCACACATTGCCCGCTATATTTTCTTCTACCTGCACCGCCCCCACCGAGACAACTAGGAATTTTGTATTTAACGTGGACCGCCCATGAGTTACACAATAAATACTGATATGGTTGTGTTTGGTTTCCAAAGGGGGACGGGCTACTGCTACTGCTACATGTGCTGAATCACACTAAGCCCACTGTGCACTTCTGCAGGTACTCACTGGAGGGCGCCACACTCTTCAACAAGGAGGAGCACCACTACTCGGCCGCCTTCCAGATCGACGGCTACTGGATGCACTACGACGGGCTGAGGAGCGACAACCTCATCCTGTTGCACAAGCCCCCCGAGCTGCTGCTGCTCTCCTCTCTCGTCTACACCCGGGCGTCTGAGAAGTGAAGCCCCCCCACCATCACCAACATTCTGTCTGAATGGGGACCACAAGCTCACAAGACGGGCAAGGCAGAGATGTGACAGAATGATTAATTTCTAGTACCTCCCATGCTTCTTTTTATTCCATGTATAGTTTCTGATTGCTCCCCTCCCCCCCTCCAGTTTTGAGGAAACTGTTACAAGACTTATGAGCTGTTTTTCACCCTGAAGACTATAGGAGGCTCACTGCTTGGCATCCAAGAATATAATGGACTATAATAGTTCTCGGCTGTTATGCACAAATGGGGCGAGGGGGTATTTGCATGTCATATTCACGTCAGGCTCACAATATATATATCCATACACCTCACATTGCCATTGCTATACAAACACGTGTGTTTGAATGCCTGCGGAGAATGCAATTTATATTTAGCAGTGTTGTAGCGAGAGCTGCAAATGGTGAAAAATGCATTAAGGAGCCGGTAAAAATATTGAACCTTTATGCATATCGGCCTCTGCCTCAATTAAAAGGGTGCTCTTTCTTTACACTGGGCTTTGTGTTAATAGACTGTTTGCATCCTTTGCCATTTGTCACTTCGTGGTCAATTTGATACCTAAGATGCCAAAAATGAAGACGTTATTGTGAAAAAAAATTAAATGCTTTCAATTACATATTTGGACTCCGTTTTGCAGAAGATATGGTAAATATAACAATGCTGTCCAAATCATGATAATTTCATACTCTGTATTGACTAATCTGATTGAAGAACTTGAATTTGTATTTACATTAACAAAACCCACTCCATATTGTCTGTTTCAAAAGATTTTTCCATCTTAAAAGCATTAAATGACCACTTTCTATGCAGCCAATGTAAATCTATGGAAATTATGTTTAATTAAAAATGTGATTTTTACATGATACATAAACACAACACACAAAATAAGCCCATAATAAGGAGTACCTTTATAAGGCAGGCATTTATTTTAACTGGGTACAACTGCACCAACAAACAGACTAAAATGTATGGAAAATGTCTTAAGTAAAATATGTTAACATGTGGTGAACCAAAGAGCTACAGTCTATATCTAAGGTCATCTTGTGCATCCAGTAAGAGTCCACAGGATATAAAAGATTCAAGATTATCACCTTACTTCAGACACACATAATGGAAATGCAGTAGAAGCAGAGTGGTAATTTGGCTAAACGTTGACATCAGCTTCAAAGGATTCCGTCTGTAGATTCTAAACTGTAGCTTGGCAGATTCCAGAACTGATGTTGTTGGTCCTCCCGAAGCTGCATTTTTAGTTATAACAAGCACTTTGGTGAAAGTGGTGGCAAAACGACACATAGGGTTAGGCCATAAATAAAATAAAATTAGCATTTACTTGAAAATCGTTTTTTTCGTATTTTCTTTGCAGATTTCACGTTTGCAGATTTTATCAGGCTTCCTCTAATGATTCAAGAATATGTATGAACCACTTACGCAAAATTCCTGAAATACACACGCCCACACAGTACGACAAAACATACACTTAATAAACAATGAGAAATGCACATAATTATGCCTGCATAATTTGTGCTCCTGCTAATAGTCTTTGATTTTAAGTGACGAGCGTTACATAAAAAACAAAAACAAATCAGTGAGTATTGTTACAGAATGTATGCAATAATAAAAAAAATCATTCCATCGCTGTTTTTCTAAAATAAAATCCAGGTTTGCAGTCTAATGTTTGTCATTAATGTCTACTTGAAGAAGTAATGTCTCATAAGTTATCACCACAAGGCAAATGTGTGGGACAGGCCAGTTTGGGAAGGGAAAACAAAACATCTAGTAATGTTGCCTGCAGGGGCTACTAGAGAAGCCCACGTCATTGCCTAGTGTTCAATGGTAAAGTCAAATATTTATGTGTGGCTTATAGCACAGGCTACAGTGCAACTTATGTGAAGCCAACGACAAATCAACTGTTGAGCAATCCCTTTGAACCCGCATGCACACAACCTAAAAATGACGCAACACAAAGAGCACACTTCGATGGCTTGTCAGACAAGCATTTCTCACTACTCAACATACATGCCACGCGTTATTCCGTTACAGCAATACGAGATACCTTGGCTTGTTAAAAATGACTAAAGGAACAGAAAAACAAAAAGGTATTGATCCACAGAGAAACAAGTCTTATTGCATCATCTAAATGCCATCAGTCTAAATAAAACATATGTACAAATTACAATATGTATCAAATAGTTTGGTAAGTGCAATGCAAGTCTCCACTTCTGTGCAAACATCAGTGTATACAATGCAGCTCAAACTTGACGCCAACATGAACAGACACTTAAATGGATGCTCCACATTATGTTTTTTTTTCCTTTTCTTTTGCTCCCTCTCAATGCTCTGCCTGGCCCTGCCCATGAAGGAAGCAATGCCTTCCCTCAGCCGGGACGCAGGAAAACATTTCCTTCAAATGGCCACAGAATGGGTCATACAGGAACAACACGGCCTGATTGACTGCTTTCTAATCATCCTTCATGACCGCATAAGAGGACACAAGACGTATGCATTCAGGGAACTAAGCGCCAACAGGCTATTGTTTGAGGAAAGTAATGTCACGACATGGGAGGAAAACACAAAAAACAGGCATGTTTTGGCACTTCTTGCAGAATAATGATTAGATCACTTAATCCGAGGCTGCCGTGGAACCTCTCACACAAGGCTCAGGTTTTAAGAAACAAAAGTAAGTGGCAGACTAGGTATTACATCATCCTGTAAATTAAAAGAAAGATTAAGCATTTCATGTGCTGCGAGGAGGGGTGGTGGGGGTGAGATCAACTGCCTTCTCTGAGGCCTCTTAACGAGCGAACCCAGATGACTATTTGAAGATCATACCAATGTCCAATTATACCAACCTAACGCAATATGTGGACAGGAATGTATAGGTTTTTAAGCCAAAAGCATTGCTTTAAATGGGACGGGGATTTTGTTTTATTGCATGGGCAGGTCAGGAGGTGTAAGATTCAGGGGCATTTCAAAGCAGACTAACATTACAGCTGAATAGAAGGTAAACTAAAAACGAAAAAATAAGAAAAAAAACCAAAATAATTGATATTAACAATAATTTATGTTAGGCAACGAACAGAAAGGGCTCCTGAATCCTACATATAGCACCAGTTAGTATTGGTTATTAATCCAGGGGTGAGGAGGATAGGATCCAGGTTGCTTTTCCAGAGAAATAACACACCGACGCACAGAGGTGTAACAGGCATTTCTCATTGGCTCCCAGGGTTAGGCAGAAACAGACATGGGGGGGGGGGGGGTATGTTGAAAGCACAGCCACCTGTGTGTTGGCCTGTGCCTGTGAGGGTGGGTCGTCTCTCCATTGAACACTGAATCAGTACACAAACCATTTTGACTATTTACAGGAGAGAAAAAAGGCAGCCCTTCTTAAAGTAATTAAAGATTTACATTAATTTTTTTAATGAAGCCACACACACACACACACACACACACACACACACACACACACACACACACACACACACACACACACACACACACACACACACACACACACACACACACACACACACACACACACACACACACACACACACACAAAATAAAAAAGTTACCGATTTTTCTTGCCCGTGTTAAAGGGCTCAGCTGCAGAGTACAGCAGCGGCCGTCTCTTCATCGCCTCGGTGCCCGTCCTCATTCATTTCCTCCCCCATGGAGCAGCAGCCCTTTTCATTTTGTGCCGCCATCTTGGTGCTCCTCTGCACCAGCTAGCTAGCGAGCGGGCTAGCTGGCCCTGGAGCATGTACCCACCCAGCAGGCTTTCCTCCTCTGGGGAATCACGGCGGTGAGGGGCCTCTTACGGGCCCTGGAGGCTGAGCGCGGGGGATGGGGGTGGGGAGGTGGGGGGGGAGGGGGAAAGAGAAACAAAAAGAACAGCCTTTTCGTCCCGAGTCTTCTCTTACGGAGTCCTGGCCGGCTGGGCCATGGGTCAAAGGGCAGTCAGGCCAAAGTTACAGCGGCAGTACATCATGCCACTGGAGTCCAGCCAGCTGTCCGAAATGGGGTCGTAGCGCTGGACAGTGTTCAGGTAGGACGACCCGGAGTGGCCCCCCACCACATAGAGGTAGTTGTCCACGATGGCGGAGCCGACACCTGCAATGTCAATAATAACATAGTGAGTAAATAACAAAAATAAAACATCAAAACTAGATTAACATTACGATACGCATTTGTACGTTGGGTGGACTAGTGAATTTAGGCAGACAGATAGAATAGGTAGATATAGATAGTCAGGGCTCTACAGTGCACCCATTTCCCTCGCATTTGCGGGTGAATATTTTGGCGTGCGAACGAGAAAAACAGGAGCACGCGTGCGAGTGACTTCTCCTAGCGCTAAGTAACGCGTTAATACTGTAACCTAACTACTTTTTCATGTAAAAAGTAAAACTACGCGCAACTACTTTTCCCAGGGACAGATTTGACAGCGATACTGCCTTCAGGCAGTATGCTATTGCGCAAGCAGGCAGGCGTTCTGCAAGCGCGCCTGCCTGCGCAATAGTCCCTTCACAAGCTCTCTTTCCACACCGTACGAGACAGACGCTGGTAGCGTGAAGCTGTCTGCATAATATCAGAAATTGCTTCTGCAGGCATTTTCAAAAGCCAGTCCTTACGACAAAATGCCAGCGGTGTAACGAGATAACAAACGCCGTCACTGTTTACCTGTGTAAGGACATGGTTCCCTTTCAAAGTGTCGATAGAAAGGGCTTTAAAGAGATGGTGAAAACACTCGATCGTAGGTACGCGTTACCTGCCCGCACACACGTCAGCCAAATTGAGATGCCAAAACTATACGGCAAGGTCCGCAAGCAAGTGGAGAAACAAATCCATACTATTAAACATCAGTGTTTTTCAGAGATGGAAGTAACAGTATGCAGTTTTGCTGCCTTACCCGTATTTTACCCCTTCTGAAACATTTATATCGAAATTAGAAGATTTTAGTCCATACCGTACAGCCCTAATTTGAAGGAACTATATTATGTTTATGTTCAAGGGAAGTCAATCTTTTTGGAGCAAAAACAACAGCTATTTGTTTACTTGATTCAACTAACGTTAGCTACCGCTTTTTTGATGTGATATAATTTACAATAATATTGTATTTTTAGGACCGAGTCAACGCCGAGTAGGTCTACTGCACGAACGCAGACCTTGCATAGAGTTAGTAAATTCTAACAACATAGGGCTATTTAGATAAATAATCTGGCTAGGTGTTGTCCTAGGCTAATACACCAACAGCAGATTTCTGTGTAATAAAGGGCTACATTTTCCAAGTCCGTCATTTGAAATCTTTCCATTGTATTGTGTGCTACAACCTCCGTAATGAATATTCCCGGTAAGCGGTAGCGTAGAGCCCTGGATAGAGGACTTAGAATTCACTCATTTAAAACATTGTTTTGGTCTGTGACTGATCTTTATGAGAATGGAGGAAAAGAAACAATGACCCACCAGTTCGCGGTTCATTCATTGGTCGACAGGCGGTCCATTGGTTTTGGTGCGGGTCGTACCGCTCGATGCTGGAGAGGTGGGACACACCGTTGTGTCCGCCCACCACAAAGATGAATCCCAACATGACTCCGACCCCAAAGTTGATCCTCTTGTCTGCCATGGGGGCTACCATTTCCCAGGCATCCTTACTGGGGTCGTAGCGCTCCACACTGCACAGCGTCAGACACAGGTTAAACAAGGGTTAATAACAGGGCTGGGTATTGCCAGGTATCTCACAATTCAATTCAATACGATTCTTTAGGTATTTATTCGATTCCAATTTCGATTCGATATTGATCCAATTGCTTCGATATCGATTCAATAATATACCATTTCAAAATGAATTAACTATTTCATTGTGCTTTAACTAGCAAAAAGGGAATCCACCATTGTATAGTATTATTTCAGAGCTAAACTTGCAGCATAAAAGTAATAATAATAACATGGACAAATGTAGAAGGGCATGTACATTTAGTTATACGCGCTTCTAGATTACAATGACTGAGTATTTTTTTTAAGGAAATAATCGATTTAAAACAAAATCTGAATCGAAATTGAATCGAGAACAAATAAATTGCAGTGCATTGATGAATCGATATTTTCACCTAGCCCTCGTTAATAACACGCCAAGTATTAGTGTGCAACCTGAGGCAGTCTCTGGTTAACACCTCAGAAGATTATGCTAGCCCATTAGTTACCTCGTGCCATTGTTTGGCATTTACATTACACACTGATTGTATGTTGTACGTCCTGGCACACAAATAGTGCGTATCATTGTGTCGGATTTGCTGCATCTTATCCTAACTATCTTTGTTGCGTACAGGGAATGGGTTAACCTAGCATTGTAAGTGCTTACTGTACATCCTTACTGTACTTAGCAATATATTGTTGTCTTTCTTCTGACAAATGTACTTATTGTATTGTCGCTTTTGATAAAAGCTTCTGCTAAATGCCCTAAATGTTAATGCATATAAATGTGCTATTATTATTCAGCAACTGTATCCAACATTCAAATCTTACCGCGAGTGACCGGTATTTAAATGTAATGCGTATTCAACAAATATTGACTTCAATTAACTATTTGTTCAAAGAGTTCCTTCCTCTAGTAGCTTTAACTGATTTACTGTTGCGAAGACACACACACGCACATACTGATGGCATAAGGCTGAAAAATACATGGGGGGGCCCCTTTATTAGCTTAGCAGTGCCAAGGTGATGAAACTCTTTAATGTCTCACTATATCTAAAAGGACAGAAGGGCAGCTGGGGAGAAGAAGGAGTCCCTAAAGAATTAGTTCAATCCAAAACACATTTTCCTGAGGGCTTTGAGGAGTCAAGGAGACGTAGCAACAGGCTCTACCCTCTCAGGCCCCATCAGCCTGAGAGAGCCAACCTGAAGCAGGAAACATAAAGGCTACGTTACAAACATATCCGATGGAGGCTTTCACTATTTCTATCTTTGGTCGTTCTTTTTCCACTGCGGCCATTAGGGAGCTACGGGCCGCTTTCTTGGAAACACTTAACATCTCTGGCTGGTCTGTCACGTGTCCAAGATAACCGCGCGGGTAGGGGGCTGCGTGTGCCTGTGTAGGACTATAGAGTGCGGAGCCTGGCCCTTAGGAGCCTTTACATTACAGAAGGCAGCCGGAAACATTTCCGTGGATGGAAGCTAACATTAACATTAAAAGTTGTATGGCCGTTGTATACCAATGAAGATTCAGGAGGATTTGACTAAGACTATTATCAAATAAGTTAAAAGTCTAATAAAGCCAGCCACCATCCTCGAAATCCAAAATGGCATTTCTTTGTTATTCATATGAAGCACAATGTGTAACAAAACATGTGAAACAGGTTTATGGTAAAAAGCAGAAGTAGTACCTGTTCATATGCGCCGGGCCGTAGCCCCCGATGGCATACACCATGCCATCCAGCACGGCAGTGGCAAAGCAGCTACGGGACTTGCTCATGGGCGCCACGGGTTGCCACTCCTTCAATTTGGGGACGTATTTCTCCACCGACTGGAGGTAGTACTGGCCGTCGTAGCCGCCCAGCGCGTAGAGCTCCCCAGCCAAGACCACCACTCCGAGGGTGCTGCGGCACACGGCCATGCGCTCCACTGAGGACCAGGTGTTGCTGTCGGGGTCCCAGCACTCCACGGTGCTCTCTAGTCTCCGGTAGCTGATGCCTTGCCTCATGTGTGTGGCGATCCCCCCCACCACGTACACCTTCTGGTCCAGCACCTGCCACGCCAAACTCGTATCGAGGCACGCTGAGTGGGGCCAGCCCTATCCACGAGTCCGTCTGTGGGAAGTACATCTCCATGCTGGAGAAGGGAGACGAGGTTTAGGTTACTATATCTATAACAAAGTGAGCCTCTGAACAATTAAAGCATTCAAAATCAATCGAAATTGGAAGTACCGAAACATAAATGATCAAACTCAAACACTGCATGACCAATATGCTAGTTTTGGGGTAAGACGCGGGTGTACATTATTTTCATGCACGCATATAAAATGCGTTCAATGACAGGAGTCTGACATCAAACATTACTTAAAAATCCAGACTCATACTATTCAATAGAAAACATTTATTTATTCGGCAACAAAATATATTTATAGAAAGAGATGTTTTAATGACTTGAATTTTTCGGATAGAAGTGAAAGAAGAAGTGAGAAAGGTGAGACGTACCTTTCTAGCGTGGCAAAAAGACCCGCCTTGCCCCCGACCGCGAGCAGCACCTTGGGGGCACATCGGGGTCTGGTGGACAGCACCGTCTGGTAGGAGAGCCGGTGCTCTGGCATGAAGTGATATTTAAGGGCCTCGTTGAGTAAGTGCTTGCATGCGTGGTCGTCACGTATAAGGTGGTTGGCTTCGTAAAGGCGCGTTAGGAATTTGACACTGAGGAGAGGCAGGCGCACGCAGTGCAGCAGCTGGGCCAGATGCTGCTGCCTCTCGGTCACGTCGTACTTGATCCAGGACTCCAGCGCGAAGAACACTGACTCCTCCGTGACCACCTTCAGACAGTCGTTGGACACGATCTCATCCAGCTCGGCCCGCGTCAGCTCGATAAACTCTTCCGTTTTGCACACTTCCTCAAAGTTCTGACAGATGAATTTGGTGGCGGCCAAACACAGGTCATGGCAGCCGTACGTCTCGGCAAAGCGAGAGATGCCGATGCAGTTCCCGGCGTCCAACTGGCTCTCAAGGAAGGAGCAGCACTCCTTGAGCACCAGTTTCACCTGGAGCAGGTTGGCGGCAGGCAGGAGGGACTCCACCGTCTCCTGGGAGATGAAGACTGTGCCCGTGTAGGCATACTCCACGATGGCCTGTGAGACAAAGAGGATGAGAAGTTTACGGGACTAAATAAATACTGGCCTACACAATACATTAGTGCAGAACATCAGCAAATCTTTTTCTGCAAACCTACCTGAAGCGCAGCCTCGTCGATACACTGGAATTCCACTTCCGACGTTTCTTTTTCGGACAGGTTCCCAGTGAACATGGCCTTGAAGTAGGGGCTGATGCTGGCCAGCACTACTTTATGGGCATGGATCTTAGCATCACCCACACGCAGTACAATGTCACACAGTTCATGATCCTGCCGCAGAAGCTGTAGGCCCTGCAGCAACTGCTCTGAGTGAGGCCGTGTTAAACTGGCAAGCATATAGGACTGGGCCTGCTGGTCCATCTGAGAGCAGAACAGATCAATACAATGTTGACAACACTGCAAAAACCATGACATTTATGATGAGCATTACAATAAGCCATTTAATCAGAGATGGGTTTGCAGAAACAAAATTAGCTTGACATTTTTGTAACCAAAGTTTAAATATATAAAACGTATGCATGTGATGTCTTGTATTTGTCTGAGAACCATCGATAGATTACTCGAGTCGGACGCATTGGCTTTCCTGGCTGAACGTAGCTTCCCCTCAGCCCAAGGCCAGTTGCTAATGTTGGCTAAATAGCATAACATTAAATGTATTTATTCAAGCGCTAACGCGGGGAGGTGAAACGCGCTGGTAAAAAAAAAAAAAATTGGAATGGCGTTGCATGTCATACTCTTATCCCAATGTTAAACGACTGAGCCAGCGAGAGAGTACTGTCGCTGTGAGACGTGTTTGGATGCATCCACTAAGCTAGCCATCTTGTTGACAGGGGCCTTGCCCCGATTCTGACTGAGTGCACATCAGACGCTGCAGAGCTATTCAAACGTTCTCCTTCCACAATGCATTATTTAAATACCATGAAGAGAATTAGTAAATATCAGCCTTGATTCTGCAGAAACGACATTTCCGCGACAGCATACCCTTAGTGATACTGGTATACTCGATTCCAGCAAATACTCAATACCGACTTCCACCATTCGTTGCACTGCAGTCAGCGCAGGTTAGCAGCTAAAAATAAACACGGGTGCTGTGCCTAGCTGCATCATTGATTGATATAGCCTACAGAAACAAGGCTGAGAAATACAAAACGGCTGTGTAACAGTGAACCAGTGCCATGACGAAATACACACGAAACGACACCAAATACAAAACACAAACCTGTAACTTATTCCGCGTCTGTTGTGCCGCTGTCAATACCGACTTCGCAGTAGCGTAGTTCAGCGGCAATCTGTGGAACCCCGGCGATGAGGAAAACAACGTAGGCAAGCGTAGCGTCGTCTGCGCACGGCGACCACAGGGGTTTTATAACGGAGCGCGGAGCTTCCCGAGAACTGAGAGCGGCGGATCCACTCGCCGCGCCTTCGAAGTAAAAGCACATGTAGAGAACGTGGCTGTTTTCAGATTTTGAGGACGGATGTGTTATCATGTCTACGAGAAAATATCTTGCTAGCTGTTTATGAATGAACTATATAGATATATTATGAATGAAATTGGAAATGGTAGTTACACATAATACACATCAATCTAGCTCACTGTTTCTGAATGAACTATATATTTTTTCATAGCCTATATACATATACAATAAATATAACAAAGGAAATGTGAAATTTTAGTTGTTTAATATTTTAATTGTGTAGTCGTATGTACAATTATGTTCAATCATGTCAGTTAATTAATCCATTAAGTATTTGATTATGCATGTTTATTTCTATTCAACACCACTTTCACTATAATGTAAATAACAAGAGTTACTTCTTTCATTTACCAGATTCAAAAATACCTGATTATATTCATACACCAGACATAAACACTCCTTTGACCAATAGTTATTCCACCTCCCCCTGAGCACTTGTTCATTCGATTACAGTCAGGAATGTACACCAGGGCCAGGATGGGCCTCACTTTCAGGCCCACCCCAATTGGGGGAAGCGGGTTGGGGTGCTGTGGACCCATTCTAGGTTTTGGAAAAATAACTTAAAATCACACGTGGACTAACGGCCTACATATTATAGTATATATTTTCCTGTATTTCTCCATATATTGTATTTATAAATTGATTAATTTCCTGCATTAATATAACTTGCAACTAGAAACTGCATCCTATCCATGCACTTAAAACATTAAGCAGTGTGCACACCCGTGGCTGTGTTCTCTCTGCTTCCTCCTAGCCCTGCCTCATCAGCATTTCTGTGCTGACTCAGTTCTTTAAATGCAAAAATAAAAATATTCTGTGGCTAAATACATGCTACGACCAATGCCGACCATACAACATTTGTACTGATGGATCAAACTGAACTGATGGCAAGCTAGATACTTTTTCTCAATCTGCCCATTTTCATCTTCTTCATACTCCCCTTTATTTGTTATATCGCGATGGCCAAGCCAGAGCCATAGAGAGGGATATCTATCGCTCTGGGCTAAGCTGGCCAGCTAGAGATATACTGGGGAAAGCTTTTATTTGAAATGGGATGTTATCCTTTGTTAATATTTGTTAATGGTTACTAAAATATCTATTTGGCACAAGTTAATCGTTTTTCTCACTGACCAAAGAGTGTCACTGGTTACGGTTAGGGTTAGGGTTAAGGGCCGTGTGTTATGGTTATGGGTTAGGGCTGTGTGTTAGGGTTAGGTCCATGTGTTAGGGTTAGGGTCGTGTGTTAGGGTTGGGTTAGGGTTATACAAACTATTAATATTTAATTAATGATGAAAAAACTATTAACTTGTGCCAAATAGATATTTTAGTAACAATTAACAAATATTAACAAAAGGTTAGTTAATTTCTAGTTTGCTATTTATTATGGCACCTTATTATAAAGTGTTAAACTCCGGGGTTTTTCCGTTTAATTATTTCACCTTTGTCATTTCTCTTTTTGCTGTCTATCACTTTCACAATGAAGCACAATAGTGTGGTTCTGGAAGTGAAAATCCCATTCATTTTCTCTATAGAGGTTTTGATTAAAAACCATAATGTCGTAATCATCCAAAGTATTCTTACCACGCGCCGTTATATTGTGAAACAATGGTATATGCTCCTGTAGAAGCCACCAACTTCTAGTTTTTAGAAAAACTGTTTTATTTGCAATGTCATTGCAACAACTACACTACCCATAATCCTAAAGCGTAACACGACATCTTTGATTGGTGGAACTCTGTTACCATGGAAACGTTTACCAGCACCCGCGGAAGTCAAGTGGTCGATGACTGCTGCCAATGAACTCGATCGCTTACCACAGCGAACCATAACTTCCCTTAGATTAATGGAAAGTTAGAGAGTTTTGTAGGAGCTTGAGAGGAAATCTACATGTTGAACATTTATGTTAATATAGAATATATGATAAAAAAAATTAAAATATGTATTGTATTAGTGCTACGTTGGGTAGGCCTATGTTGATTAAACTTAAGTGATCAATCCACCTTCTCAGGTTGCCTGCAGAAGTCCCCGCGCCGCGCCTGATGCAGCTGCGACGGAAGCCTGTGAGGAGCGGCGCACAGCAAGGCCCTGCAAAGTAGACCCATTCGGAGTCGTCATGAAGTCCCTGTTGGGTGTGTACGTAAATCATGATAT
Organism: Melanogrammus aeglefinus; assembly: GCA_900291075.1. Taxonomy (NCBI): domain Eukaryota; kingdom Metazoa; phylum Chordata; class Actinopteri; order Gadiformes; family Gadidae; genus Melanogrammus; species Melanogrammus aeglefinus. The sequence goes on along the minus strand of OLKM01000386.1, from coordinate 158,095 downwards.
ACATTTTATACATTGTAAATCGCTGACGGTTAAAACAACATTTTTTAAAAGTAATAATGATTTATATGATATTATATTTTTCTTTTTCATTATTGTCTTGATTGGTCAGTGTGTTCGTCATATGTTATTTTGAAGTGATTTGAAGCGGTTGTTTTTTTTCCTTCGACGCCTTGCACACGTGACTGCGCTCGGGTCTTCTCGCCGCTCCGGAGCCGAGCTCTTGTCGCCATGGAAGCGCTAGGTTTGCGACTTGTGTTCGCCATTTTGCTCCCTGGACGTGTGGGCTTGTTTGAACGCCTCGGGAGCTTCCAACCCAACAGCCCAAGAACGTACGGATGTAATACATTGATTTGATACATTTAAAGGTCTGGCCAGGCCGAGGACAGTCGGACCGCGTTGTTTTCTGCCTGTGAACGTCGCCGAGTGAGTACTTAGTAGGGAAAACGGGGTCTAATATGGTGTTGTTTTTTAAACTTTGCTAGCGTAGCCTTGTCAACTATATGATACAACCTAAAACGCACCACCCACATTGGATAGCTTTGCGATGGCCAAGCACAATGCCTCACGATGTTTATGCGGTGTACGATGATAATGCATGATCTAAACTATCGGACCATCGTCCTGTTGAAGGTTGTAACGGTAACTTGCACTAATATATCCGTTTGGTGGGCTTAGGTTTTGAGTCAACATCTCTGCACTTTAAAGCCAGGCTATGTAAACATCGATCCGATGCTGAGGCGAAGCTGAACACCCCTTTAAATGTGAAACACGTAACGGTGACACCGATAGGAGTGATGCGGACAGCCACAAGTGGTTGTGTGATCCTAGGCGTGTTCTCACTTTGCCTCTAGGATGAGGATTTTTATTTTCAGAAACATCAAATGAAATGTTATTGTCTTCAAATACTTGCGACATAACTCTAGTCTGTTCGTTCTCGTGTGTCATCCTAATGGCCTGCATTTTGTATTTACAGCGCAGCTATCTGTCGTTGTCATCGACCACTTTGAGAACAAGCAATGGAAACAAAACAAGGGGAATTTTCTGCTGACGGGGTTTCAGCCAAGTTAAATTCTTAAAATCTAACCAAATCTACAAGATTATCAATTATGATACTTGGATTGATCTCCCAAGAGTTACACGCAATGGAAACACAACAAGAGGAATGTTGTTATGCTGATGGGGTTTCAGCCGAGTTAAATTCTTAAATCTAACCACATCTACAAGATCATCAATTATGATACTTGGATTGATCTCCCAGGAGTTACACGAGCAGCTTCTGGATCTAAATAACTACCAAAGCCGAACCAATGGAGTGGAAGAACTTAAGCACATTCTTACAGAGCTTGATTTGAGGACGGTTCCATCGGACAGTATTGAGGAGTTCATACGATTCCTTTGTCGTCTTCTGGACGACAGTAATTTTAAAGTTTTGTATGGCACCTTACAAATCATTAATGTGCTCATTCATAAGTTAGATTCCAGTGTGGACCAATATTTCAGACAGATAGCTCTCGTGGCTGTGAAGGCTCTAGGGGACACCCGCGCCGTTACCAGAACCGAGTACATGAACTTGTTCCGCCAGTTGATAGGAACTGCAGGACCCCAGAGAGTGCTCGACGTCCTTGTTGGAAGCCTGAGCCATAAGAACTCCAGGGTGCGAGAAGATGTGCTCAACATCATCACTGCAGCCATGCTCACCCATCCCAGGAGGGAGTTCAACATCCCTAAGCTCTGTTCCGATGTCGCGCCGTGTCTGGCCGACGGCAAGCGGAAGGTCCGCCAAGCGACCCTCGAGCTGTTTGCAGTGTTTGATCATTGCCTGGAGACGGGCAAGAAGCAGCCCCTGACCAAAGCTGTGGACACGGTGGAGCTCAACGAGGACGTCGAGGGGCTGATGGCAGCTGTGCAGGCCAGACGAGCGAGGCACATTCTCCCCCGCCTCTCCTCTGAGTGGATGGTGGAGTATGCCCTGGTCGTGCCCAAGCCGGGGCAACGCTGCTCCCCGCAGTTCAGCCTGGCGGCCGACCTGGAGTGGGTGCTCCACGGAGGACGGGCGGGCAGCGCCAGGAGCTACAGGAGCGAGCCCGACTCGGACCGGCTGTTGGGCTACTGGCAGCCTGGGCTCCCTCACCGACGACCTGCCCCTCCAGAGGAGGATCGCCAGTGCAGGCAAGAGCAAGCTGCCGTGGGAGATGTCCAGCCTGTCGTCCTGTGAGAACGATCAGCCGTGCAGTCTCCCCAATGGAAAGTCCTCTGAGAAGGTTTGGGCAAACACTAACGCTCTCCACCAAGGCCCTCTGGTTAAGCACCGTATCAATTGAAGCATAGGCAGATTTTGTATTGCGCTGCTTGCTTTCAGTGCAAGGTCAGAAGGGTATTGTTGCAGTTTAGCTGCGTAACATAATGCTTCCTTAGCCAGAATCTCCTGTGTAACACTACGATAATACGATATGCACATTGTGTCTAGAAGGCTTTACATTCTTGGCTGTTTTCGAGGATTGCATATGAAAGTGGTGGGTGACCTAGCACGAAACAACAGTGCAACAGTGAATTCATTGGCTTCTTGGTTTTTAGAGCAACAAAGGCACCTTAATATCCTCTAGCATCTCAAGAGCCCTGTGATTGGACTGATTGACGGGTCTCCTTCTGCAATCACTCAGGGCTGCATGAGGGGTTATTGCTTAGGAACAGAGGGACATGATTTATCTTTATTTGAGAAACGTGTCCTCGTGCTTTTGAGTCCTCGTGCTTTTGAGCTGTAATCACGTCAATTTCAATCAATACGACGATTATGATATGTTTGGTCCAATTTTGTATTATTCAATCAATTCCTATTAACAATTTTCTGCCGAAACTGGCAGTGTTTGTGGTGATTATTTACTCGAGACAAATTACAACACGTATGAATCTAGACGGCCTAGAAAGAACTTGAGATGGCGTGGATGTTTTCCCAGATTTAGATTGGTTTGTGTTACACCTCATTGATGTGACTCTACAGAGAGTGGCAGGCCCATGGGGAGATGGGGTTGGTGTTGATTTCTTCCTAATATAGCTCTGTTGTGTCAGAGCAATCACTGGGATTCAGTCCTCATTAGTGGTGCAACGGATCAAAAAACTCACGGTTCGGATCGTTCCTCGGATCAGAGGTCACGGATCGGATCATTTTTCGGATCAGCAAAAAAAAAAATAGACAAGACAAATAAACATGTTTTGTCTTTTTGTTTATTAACACTTTTAAATTATTCAATTGAAATATATAAATTCAACTTAAAGTGTACAATTAACATCTTCTTTTCAACATAATCAATGAAAAACAACTTAAAGTGCAACATAAAAAGGCATATCTCCTTCCTTTAAACATGGACCAATGACCATTAATAAAAAACAAATTAAAGTGCAACATAAGAAGGCACATCATCTTCCTTGAAACATGGACCAATGACCATCAATAAAAAACAAATTAAAGTGCAACATAAGAAGGCACATCATCTTCCTTGAAACAAGAACATTATCATCAAAGAAGAATTAAAGAAAGAAAACAAAGCATACATGAGCTTATAATTTTAAATTCTTTTTCAAAAAGACAAGGGTGTCTACATGGTCTGGGGAGAGTGTGGACCTCTTTGCAGACACTATGTCCCCTGCTGTTGAGAACACTCTCTCGGAAGGAACTGAAGAGCCTGGCACAGCGAGATAGCATCTTGCCATCTTAGCAATATGAGGGTATTTACGCTCATTGCTTTTCCACCATGTCAGTGGATCACCATCCACTGCAATGCCGCTTGCTGCCAGGTAGAATGCCACCTCCTCTTTGATGATGTCAGCAGGAGTCTTGCTGTCCATGTCTTTGCTGCAGGCAAAGGTCTCTCCCAAAAAGCTCTGCCAATGCCGACTTCTTTTGTGGAGGAGATGTGTCCAAGTTTGCTCCTGTTGGCTCTGCAGCTTGACCCTGCAGAAAAGAATAGGTCATTAATTAAACCTATTATTTATTTTCATGTTTCATAAACATGAAAAATGCGGCAATAACATTAAATGAATGCCATTATTACTGAAAATAAAAAAATTATGAAGATTTAAATTGATCATTTTAAAATAATGTTTTTTTCCTTTACCTCATCACAGTCTTCAGTGGCCAGACTGCTCACCATCTCAGTGGTGAGGTCACTGTATGTCCTCTGGCGTAGGTCAGGGTCTATGTGAGACAGGGACTTAAACCTCGGATCCAGGGCAGTAGATCTGTGGAGGTAGTCCTGTAGAGTAGGGGGTGAAGTGTATCTGGGCTTCAGGTCCTCTCTAATGGCAGTCTTGACATCTTGAGTGATGGTGCTGTCTTCCACACTTGGAGCCATGGATTGTAGAATCCTTGTTTTCAGCGGAAGGATCATTGACACAGATGGTGACGTTTCAGTGCTCAGCAGAGATGTAACAGTTTTAAGGGGTTTAAGCACCTGGAGGACCTCCTCTGCCACTCTCACATCATCATCAGAGAGGGTTATGATGTCTTTGACATTTTTCTTTAGGGTCTTGTCGGTCAATGCAGAGTATATAGCTGCCTGCTGCTCCAGATAACGCTCTAACATATCATAAGTGGAGTTCCACCTTGTTGGGACATCATGTATGAGCTTATGAGTAGGCAGCTTTAGCATTTCTTGCCTTGTCTTAAGCACATGAGCAGCTGTTGTGCTTCTGTGGAAGTAGGAAACCACCTTCCTGATCCTCCCAAGGAGGCGGTCCATCCTATTGACTGAGATTCCCTTCTGTGATGCCAAATTTACTACATGTGCAAAGCACCCTATCTGTGGGCCCAGTCCTGCCTCATTCACTGCATTTATTTGATTTTTGGCATTATCAGTTGTGACTGGGATATTAGTAGTGGGCCTCTTTATCTTCCATTCCTCCACTGCTTGTGTCAGTACCTGCGCAAGGTGACTGCCTGTGTGACTTTCGTAGAGGGGGCGTGTCTGCAGCACCGGACTTCTCATCTCCCAGTCTGCTGTGATGAAGTGAGCGGTTATTGTCACATAGCTCACCGTTCCCCTCGACGTCCACCCGTCTGTTGTGAGTGCAACAGAGGGTGCTACAGCTAGCTCATCCACCACCTTTTTCTTCTCCTGCTCATACAGACCTGGCACAATATTGTCGCTGAAGTGGGTGCGCGACGGGATGTCGTAACGTGGCTCGAGCACGTTCAGCATGTGTTTGAATCCCTTGTTTTGCACAACGGAATATGGCCTCATGTCAGCACCTATAAACAGACCGATAGCGTTTGTGATCGCTTTAGCGCGGTCTGATTGCGGAGGAAGGGGCTGCTTGAATGCCGCGGTGATTAGCGGTTGTTGAGCCGCTTTCGGTTTCACACCGGGGTGAATGTCGCTTTAAATGAGTGGCCATGCTCGATGTGTTTTCCACTGTTGTTATGGCTTTCTTGTGCCACAGTGCCTACACACCGACACGGTTTTATCCACCAACCTCTTTCCTTCTGAATTAAATTTGACAGGGAAGCCAAAATGCTCCCAAACAGGGGATTTAAATGTGGGGCGTTCTAGTTCTTCTGTTCCTCCGCTCGCCATGACCACGCTGTGTTGCAGGTTTTTCTTTGTGTTAGCAATCGCTATCGCTATGTCAGCTACGCGTTACATCTGTGTGGTAACCTAGGCGACAGGTTAGTGTGGCAGCGCGAGTATATGGAAACAGACGTAGCACTGGAGGCAGCAGTTATCGTTACAGTAGTCACCGAAGTCTAGCCTACTTTTATTTTCCATGCCCACTGTTCTTCATGTTGTACGCTGAGGACAATAAATCACAACGAGCCATAGGACTGTTTGCTTATTGAAAAGGGAACTGTTGCAGACTTTTACCCAGAGCGTGTTAAGTAGCTCAATTTGCGCACAATTTTTTTCTTTCATAAATCAATCCGCGGATCATGCGTGCACCGAACCGAAATAGATGATCCGAACGGATCACGGATCAATGATGATCCGTTGCACCCCTAGTCCTCATTTAGTTCCTCCCTCGTTCCCTTCACAATGAGATGCCCATTTACATGATGCATATGGTGGGAATCTACCTAGATTGTATGTCCCTTTCTCACTGAAGTGCAGTTAACCTCTGAGGTGAACGATAACACAAATCTAACCAGAGGGGTAACGGTACTATTCGTTATTGTACCCACAGAGTTTCGTAATGTGCAAATAAAAATAACTGACAGGTTGCATAGACACTGGACTAGCGAGGATCATTGTTAACCCCATACAGTTCAAAGCCTATTGTTTTCCTCTGCCAATTATGTTGTGTTCACTATAATCAAAATACCTATTACTCTGTGGACCGTAAACAACTTGAGCGTCTTCTGCTGCAAAACCCGGTGTTAACGGCATTATGCGTGTCTCCTAGCAACACCTTTAGACTCCAGCACACTTGTCAGAGGGGGACGGGAAACATAATTTGTGATGTTGCAGCACTGGGGCTGTGAAAACATAGCTCCTGAACTCTATTCCCTGTGTGTGTGTGTGTGTGTGTGTGTGTGTGTGTGTGTGTGTGTGTGTGTGTGTGTGTGTGTGTGTGTGTGTGTGTGTGTGTGTGTGTGTGTGTGTGTGAAAGAGGATGGAGTCCGTTTGCCCTGACTCCATCCTCACCAGTGGCATGTGCATGGCAATAATATAAATGTATACATTGATAAATGTCTTTATATTAGATGGGGTCCAACTGATGGCCTCTTGTGTTTCTTGCTTTGCGCTGATCTGAATTCCCTCCTTTGCTCTTTTTGTGCTGTGGATGGAAATAGCCTCTCAGGGCGTCTTTACCAATACCGACTGCATTAATTACATCCATTTTAATTTGATAAACTCAGTACAGCTAGAAAATTGCAATTTCACCATATGAATTACTGCAATGATTTTCCTTGTGTTACATTGTACGCCGTGTTAGATTGCCAGTGAAGAATACCTGTCCATCTCCAGGAGGTTAAGTCCAGAAACCTACGTCCCTAGTTTTGGTAAGTGGCTCTCTCCAACCACCCCCCCCCCCCCACCACCACCACCACCACCACCACCACCACACACCACACAACACACACACACACACACACACCTTGTATCGGCTCTTCTTCTCATTCTCATGAGTTGACTAGAGTTGCGTTCGAAGTCAAGCCCAACTCCAAATTAGAGCAGCTTTGAGTTGGATTACCGTGCTGATCAAAGAAGCCTCTGCTTTGCACGTCACGAAAAGCTCTGACATTAGCGTGTTGCTAGGTCGCGGTGCAGTGGTGACACACCTCTTGCCGACTAGTTTATAGTGGATAGAAGGGAATGGACTAGTGCTTAAACATGCACCTGCGCAAAAGTGTGCTGTCAACCCGGGTCTGTTAAGCCCAAAGAAGGTACGGAGGGTGTGCTGTTCACTATTCAGTTTCTGCTCCCACAGTGGCCGCCTCTGCATGCCACCTTTCAAGCTAATCCACTTGTTCCATCTCTTGTTTTCAATTCCGTGTCGACAAATCAGCATTTATTAATCAGAAATGAGCTGACTGAAGGATCCAACCCTGATGTTCCACTATCCAAAAATGCAGTTTCCTCCGGGCAGAGACTAGGATCTAAGCCTCCTAGAAGAAGAGCCTAGAACGATGGCATTATGGTGGATAGTGGAATCCACCTAATCTTCATGGTGGTGGCCACCTTGAAGTTGTCTTATGAATCATGTTGTTGTTTTTTTCACTTTGTTGTTATCGTGCATAAAATCATTGCTGTTTGATGAAGGCAAAAGCTTGTGCTTGTTCATATGGCTATGAGTTTTGCGAAAATTGGTCTTCTGCTACAATCCATCTCATGTCACTTCTAAAAGTTATGGTGGTAATCCTTAAAATAGATAAAGAGTACATCAACTGCACCATATACCATTTTTGTGTCGTTAGTTATCTAATAGTTAATAGACACTTTAAAACCAGTGGAGGATTTTAGTGGATGGAGTTTTTCTTATTGCACCTGCTAGTCTTGCAAAACCGCAATTGCCAAGCAAGACAACCCTTAAGTGTACAATGTTCACTGAAGCCAACAAACAAGTATGGATTTGGCTAGTTTTGGTCCCAGAACCTGAAGAATGTGTCTCATCTTTTACATAGAAAATGTACTATCTGCCCCGTGTCTATCCTTCCACCTTGACCTAAGGCCTTCATGTAAATACATGGGTTCTCCATGACCGTGTGCAATGCAATCTCAACGTGTGGCCTCGGTACCCTAAGCCCAGCTACTCCCACTGACTCCTGTAGTGTGCTTCCCATGTAGCTTCAGAGGTAGCGGATAAGCGGCATTCGGGCCGCAGGAGAGAGTCCCCCGCTCGCCTCCGTCGGAGCGGGAGCCTGGACTTAGACCCTGAGATCTTCAAGTCCATCAGCTTCAGCGAGACGCAAAGTGGTGAGGAATCCCTCAGTGTTGGGCAGACCGATAGCCGCCATGAACCCGAGCGACGGTGACAGACTGACCTGTGTGTTGTCGCCGACAGCCGCGCCCAAGACGTGCGTCTTCCCGGGGAACCCCGGCGTGGAGCGCACCTTCTCCCTCCCCGCCAACCCCAACACGCCCGGCTCCTTCCTGCTACCCTCCTACCCGCTGGCGGCGCTTCCCGGCGGCCTGCTCACCCCCACGCTGACCCGGCGGCGGGCGGACCCCTCCCTCTCCATGTCCAACACCTGGCCCAACAAGAGGGAGGGCAGCCCCCTGCATCCGGAGCCGGGCCCCTGGAGAGACACCGCAGGCAAGGGGAAGGGTGAGTGTGGATCCTCCTCCCTTTACACGGCCCACTGACTGTTAGCTGTTCCCACTTGACCCCCCACTGTGTCCTCCCCACCCTCTCCAGCAGACCAGACGTCCAGCAGGTGCTCCCCCAGGCCTCTGAGGGCCTGCCCGGTCAGCTCCTCTGCATCGTCCTTGAACACCGCCGCCTCCTCCTCCTCCTCCTCCTCCTCCTACCGCCGGGCGCTCGGCGGCGTGAAGGCGGTCCTCCCTGGGATGGAGCGCTCGCAGTCCTATAACGGCCAGAGGTCCCAGGCCCCAGGCAGCCCGCAGGGCCGGCCGGCAGGGAGGGACCTGGATCTGGACCTGGGGGGTCTGGGCTCGGCGCGGGGGCCGCAGGACGACGAGTCCCTGGACATGGAGGAGGTCAGACGCTTCCCCTTTGGAGAGCACAGGACTCCATGTTGGAGGACTGTGATTGTGTTGCTGTGAAGGGACACAATCATTGTCCTCTCGCATGCATGCCTCGTTGATTGCAACCATACCAATGTATGTTGGTTATTTGACACGGTCGCAATTGGAAAAAGCAGATTTCTAGGCTTATTTTAAGATTAAGAGTGACATTCTATTGGACTAAACACAAACCCAACAACCTTTTCCGTTTATTATCCATTTGTTATCATTTATTGACGTTCAAAACGTGAGGAGATCCACATTCCTTGAGCCTCGTTATGTTGGCCAAAATAATCCACGCCCCAACGGAGCTGTGACCGAGTGTGGAGCAGCTGTCCTCCGTCCCACAGACACTCATCACCCCCCCCGCCCCCTGTGTTTCTTCCGTCAGCAGATGCTGAACTCCCTGCGCTCGTTGCGCAACAGCGCTGCCAAGAAGCGGGCCAAGGTTAGCCTCAGCGGCTCGGAGCAGGACCTGGACAGCCCGGATTCGGCCGTGAGGCTGGAGCTGGGCCTGGACTCGCCGTCCCGCGACTCCCCCGTGGTCACCAGCCCGGCCAGTGAGAGCGGGCTCTCCAGTCTGTGCTCGCCACCCCTCTCTATGGGGCACAACGGCGCCGACGTGAGGTACAGGCCCCACGGCCTCCAGGGAGCTGGGGGCCTCACCCTCACAGTCTGGGTTTTAATGAAAGGGTCTGAGGCAAAGTCGGGGAAAACAGTCCCTGCATTTTCCTGGGGGTGGGGTTTCCTTGTGTGTGTGTGTGTGTGTGTGTGTGTGTGGTGTGTGTGGTGTGTGGTGTGTGTGTGTGTGTGTGTGTGTGTGTGTGTGTGTGTGTGTGTGTGTGTGTGTGTGTGTGTGTGTGTGTGTGTGTGTGTGTGTGTGTGTGATAAAGGCAGTCTGGGCTACCCTGTCCTAGCCCATGTGAGGTCGAGAGAGGTCTTCCCCCAACCCTTCTCTCACTCGTCATGCTTCTCAACAGCCCCAGACACTCTGGCCCTTCCATGCCCCGCGCTGCCAGGGTGGCCTCGCCCAGGCTGAGGTCTTCGGTGTCTATGGATTTCAGCTGTCTTCAAGGTACAGCCGGAGAAGATCATGGTGCCGCCGCCGCCGCCGTGCCCTGTGGTGCATCTCACTTCTCAGTATCTTTCTTTCCTTTCCAGGCGTGTCCCAGAGAGACAAAACCTCCCCTGAAGTGGGCGTGGTCGGCCAGCGGCTCAGCTACTCTAACGGACCAATGGAGCTTGAAGATGGCGAGCGCACAGTAGAGGCCTCTTCACCGTTGGTCAGAACAAGCTTTCGTGAGCCAATCAGAGCAATGAGGCCTGCAAAAGGTCAGCCAAGGATTTCCGAAACAAACACACACATTTATTTGTCGTTAATTGATTCCTACGGTACATGTTTAAAAGCATCCAGCAAATCGCATCCATTATTTATTATCGATGATGCATGTTTAAAAGTATCCACCGAATAGCATCCATCATCTATTATGAATACATCCTGCGCCGCTATATTCAATTTCCTGTTGGAAATGATGTTATGACTCGTAGTACAGTGTTCACCATCGCCCTGATGAACATACTTAATCGCTTCAACCAATCAGCGGTCCCTGAATCCCTTTGTTCTCCCAGGCGCTCAGAGCTACAGCAGCAGCAGGAGCTCCCCGGCCTCTGAGGTCCCTGAAGGCGTGGTGGGGAGAGGTCAGTCCGCCCACCCTTTCCCCACGCACACTCGGCCCCCGAGGCCCCCCCGTTAGACCTGCCTCACCGCGGGGCCCGGGGCCCTCCTCAGTGGGCTGTTATGACAACACACTGACTGAGGCAGCCCACTTACTCGGGCCCGCTGCTGTAAATAGAGCAGGGGGAAAGGAGAAATGTAAGCCCGTGGGTAGTTCCACTGATAATGCGCTTGTGTTGTGCAAACAGCCTTTAACGCTCTGAAGAAATTCCCAAATGACATTTTGGGATTCCGCTGCGGGAATGAAGAAATAACAGCAACTAGTAATTAGCTTTCTACCCCCCGCTGCTTTTCTACACAAACATCCCCCCCCCCCACCCCACCCCCTTATGACTTACCCTTCCTCACCCCTTATGACTTACCCTTCCTCACCCCTTATGACTTACCCTTCCTCACCCCTTATGACTTACCCTTCCTCACCCCTTATGACTTACCCTTCCTCACCCCTTTTGACTTACCCTTCCTCACCCCTTATGACTTACCCTTCCTCACCCCTTTTGACTTACCCTTCCTCACCCCTTTCAGGTGTGTTTGGCTCGGGTGTGATCTCCGGTCGCCCCATCGGGGCCACGTCCCCGTCCCAGCTGGGGGACTATCTGACCAGGCCCACCGGGGACCTCCCAGCGCAGGGATCCCTGACCGGCACACCGAACTCTGACCCCAGGGACATCGCGGTGGCCAGCACGGTTCGTCCTAAACACATAACCGTAACCTCCCAAACGTGATGAACCGTACTGGGCGGGCGCTCTTGCTATTGGTTAAGACCGGTACATTGGTCCCAGTATCTGAGTTGGTTGTTGCATCGTTGATCGATCAATTTAGTTACAAATATTTATCGATGCATATTTTTCTATATTTTCTTATTTTTATGTTCTATTGCCTCAATAGTTCTCTTTGTGTTTTAATGTTTTTTGATTTTGTATTTAAATTCTTATTCCTCTATCTTGCGCCAAGCGCCCGTGACTCTAATAATAATTTCCCCTGTGCAGGAGCGTCTGAGGAACGGGAGGGTCCACCGGGATAAGCTCCGGGGCCAGCCCCCCCACCAGGCAGGGGAAGAGGCCGGGCTCTCTGGGAAGCGCCAGCAGAATGGGGGCCGTCACGTCCCCAGCCAGAGCCTGGCCGATGAGCCCAAGCTGGAGGAGAGGCTGTTCGACAGCAGAGGTAAGAACGGCATCTCTTACGCCAACAAATAAATTCAACGTAACGCAATGTTCTCTTTTTTAGATGAGTGAGCCTGCATAAACAGTTAGTGCTAACACAGTCGTGACTCATCATGAAGTTATGCAGATGGGGATGACTTTGTTAATCGACGTAACCCGTCTGTTATGTGATGTTTAGTGGAAGAGACAGTTTTGTTTACATTATCGGTGGGTTCAGCCTAGTCTGTTGCTCACTGGTACAAACCGTCTCGTGTTTCATCCACGGTACAACACATACCACTGATGCATTCTGGGTGTGTAAGCTATTGACTACTATTTAGAAGAAAAAGTGTTATTTCCTAAACAGGAGCCATTCATATTTTTGGGTTTTTCCAATGTAATAGAAAATGAATTAAACGTCTTAAATATCAGAACCCTTTTTTAACTTTGGTGGAAGAGTGGAATTGCCGTTCAACTTTTCATGCTGGTAGTTTGATGCTCCCTCATTGTGCTGAGATGTACTCACGGCGTTCCCTCTTCCCTCTGGGTCAGACCTACAGCTCAACGGCAACACCTTGACCTCCACCCCGGCCGGGTCCCTCGCCAAAGGGGCAGGGGCCCAGGTCAGCCCCGCCAGTCCCCTGGGGTCCCAGAGCCCCCTCAAGTGCTTCACCCCCCCTCACCAGCCCAGCCCCCCGACGGTGCCCCCCAACAACCCTAAAACCTCGGCCCGCCTCAGGAGGGCCCCCAGCCTGACCAGGACCCGGCCCCCGCCCTCCCACAGCTCAGGTCAGTACCGGGAGCGGCCAGTAGGGGCAGTGCAGGGTCAGGGAGCGGAGGGATCAGGGGGGGGTCAACCGGGGCCGGACATATTGAAGCTTTGTGTCTTGAAATGCTGTCGGCTGCCTGAGGCGGGCGAGATACACAAAGGAGAGCGCAGAGTTACGAGTTTGTGAAAGTAGAAACCTAGTCGGAACGTCCTCATAATATATGGCACAACAGGGTGTCTAAACACAGGAAATTCCTCAAAGGGCTTCAGACTGGAATCAATGCAGGGAATGTGAAAGAATCATTTCATCCTGAAGCCAAGCAATCTTTCTACTTGGCAAATCTGTTCCCTTTTTTCCATTGTGCGTGTTTGTGCTTTGTCCACTCTGTCCATCAACGTTCCCACTGCATTATGAACGGCTGAAGCAAGGCTGTGCTCCATCACAGGGCGCCTGATTGGACCAGGGCCGGCTGCACTGCATGGCTGAGCACACACCTGCCAGCTCTGTTTTGACAGCCCTGCCGCCACCTAAACACACGCTGGCCGTCTTCATGTTGACAAGAGGTGTAACATGATGTGTGTGTGTGTGTGTGTGTGTGTGTGTGTGTGTGTGTGTGTGTGTGTGTGTGTGTGTGTGTGTGTGTGTGTGTGTGTGTGTGTGTGTTTGTGTGTTTGTGTGTAGATGAGCCGGTCCAGGGCACCCTCAGCAGCCACAAGCGAGACCTCACAGAGCCCCCCGAGCTCCGCCCCTTTTCCAAACCTGAGCTGGCGATGTCACAGAGCTTCAGACTCATCAGCTCAGATGACTGGTGAGAGAGAGAGACACACACTCACACATACACACACTCACACTCACACTCACACTCATCCACACACACTCACACACTCATCCACACACACTCATCTACACTCATCCACACACACACTCATCCTCATCCTCATCCTCACACACACACACACACACACTCATCCTCACACACACACACACACACACACACACTCATCCTCACACACACACACACACACTCATCCCACACACACACACACACACACTCATCCTCACACACACACACACACACACACTCATCCTCACACACACACACACACTCATCCTCACACACACACACACACACTCATCCTCACACACACACACACACACACACACACACACACACACACACACACACACACACACACACACACACACACACACACACACACACACACACACACACACACACTCATCCTCACACACACACACACACACTCATCCTTACACACACACACACACACTCATCCTCACACACACACAGAATTTGTCCAAGCAGTCTTAACTTGTGTTTGGTTTGACTGATCTGGTGTGGTTGAACGCAGGGAGAAGAAGATCGAAGGGCTGATGGTGCTGCGCAGTCTGGCCCAGTACCACATGGACACGCTGCAGACCAGGCTCCACGACGTCTGCCTCGCCCTCGTTCAAGAGGTAGCTCCCCCTCTATGGGCACTGCCCAATGGTGCTCTCTCTCGCTCTCTCTCTCTACCGCTTAACCTGGAGCCAAGCATCTGTCGTTGAGGAGGGGCGTGGGAGTGGGCGGGCGGCCAGTCCATCTGGGGTGTGTCCAGTCCGTCTCTGCAAGTGTAAAAACAAACTCAATCCAGTCTACAGCCTAGTCTATATACCATGCTGTGTTTAAAACCATCCCAAACAATTCTCCATCATAGAACAAGTGGTTGAATCAACATTAACCAAGTTTGTCAAAAAAATCAGCCTTGAAAGGAGTGTGAAGCATACTATAACGTAATGCATGCATTGCATTCATAAAGCGCCTTTCAATCCACTCAAAGCCCTTCACAGAGGGAGAGCCGGTTGAAGCCCACCGCGTTTACCCAACCGAAAGGATCCCTCAACCGTGTCCGTGTCTGTGCGCGGTTCTCAGGTGAAGAACCTGCGTTCGGGCGTGTCCCGCGTGGCGGTGTGCACGCTGGGCGACCTGTACTGCCACCTGCAGCGCGCCATGGACCAGGAGGTGGAGGCCACGGCCCGGGCGCTGCTGCACAAGGCGGCCGAGAGCAACGCCTTCATCCGGCAGGACGTGGACGCGGCGCTGGGCCACATGGCGCGCCACTGCACACCGGCACGCTGCATCAACGCTCTCCTGGTCGGGGGCTTGAGGTCAGGGCGCTGCACGCACACATGCACGCACGCAAAGCAGGCACGCACACTCTATTCCGCCTTGTTACGTTTGCTGGTTTTTCTACCACCAGTGCCCATCTGCTTGGGTTACATTTTTTTTGTACAATACATTTGTTAAGTCAAAGAATCAGCGGCAGTTGTAAAAGCCGTGTCCGATGTGTTTTGAATGTGTATAGCCAAAGCTAGTTTCTAACGCTTTGTATGGGCATTGATGGTTCGAACATTCATTAAAGGTACAGGTTACGTTTTAAAATCTGCGCCTTGAGCAATAAGACAAGAACAGCTTCTCCATCCATGACTGCACACTGACAAACAGAACAACATTTAACCAGGACTTGAGTGTTGAAGAAAATGTTTCAGAAAATCCTGTCTCAGCTTTGGACTGGTGGGTCGGATACTGCAGAGGTTTAGCCTACGTTTCCTTAGGAATCTGTTGTGTATTTCTGTCGTTGGTGTATCTTTGTGTGCGTCCTTCATGGTGTGTGTGTGTGTGTGTGTGTGTGTGTGCAGCCACCTGAACGCCGTGGTGAGGAAGTGCGGCGCCCAGCACCTGGCCGACCTGCTGGAGAGGGTGGGCGTGGCCCGCCTGCTGTCCGGAGGGAAGGACGTAACAGACAGAATCCTCCCGGCCGTGGTCAAGCTGGCCCAGGACTCCTCCCAGGAGCCCAGGCACGTAGAGCCCTTGGTGCCCCCCCCCGGCCCCCCGTGTTGGGTGAAGGCGTCGGCGTCCTGTCCAACGGCTCGGTGACGTGCTGCTCTCGCTCCTCCCCCTTCAGGTACTACGGCCGCCGGATGCTGCTCTTCCTGTCCACCCACCGGGACTTTGACACCGTCCTGGAGAAGTACATCCCTGCCAAAGACCTGGCCGCCGTCCGCGACTCAGTCAGTGTCCTCAAGACCAAGGTGCGGAAGGCCCCGCCCTCTCGCCCCACAAACCGCTTGCATCTGCTGCTGCTGCATCTTTTTAAAATGTATTTATTTATACTATGTCTTGATGCATTTAAGTTTGTGTTTTTCTTGCTTGTTTATGTGTCTTGTTTGTACTACCGCTGCTGGAATTTTGAATTTCCCTGAAGGAGCATATACCCAAGGGATCAATAAAGTGTCCATCTTATCTTTTAACTTGGCGACGCGTCTTGTGAACGTTGTTTTTGTTGTGGTTTTTGTTGTGGCAGGGTCTGGGCGAGATGCCCCAGGACCCGCCCTCCGCTCGGGGCAGACGCTCGCTTCCCGGCAGTGGCACCATCAGGGCCTCATCGCTCAACAGGGAGCCCCTCAAACAGACCACCACCACCAACACCCCCCCCAGGTGCGACTCCTCCCAGACACATGACAGCCACCTCTGGAATATGTTGGTCAAAGTAAACTCACTTGTGCCATTAGCTCCTCTCTCGGGGTTTGGTTCTAGAACGCCACACGATGGGTTTTGTTTAGAAGGCCTCTCCCATATTTATTTATGCATTTGTTCGTTTTCAAAACTCTTATTTTAGTTTTTTTCTGGGTAAAAAGAACCAAAACAAATGAACGACCTTGATTTATTTCCAAGAACATATATATACTGTGTGTGTGTGTGTGTGTGTGTGTGTGTGTGTGTGTGTGTGTGTGTGTGTGTGTGTGTGTGTGTGTGTGTGTGTGTGTGTGTGTGTGTGTGTGTGTATATGTGTGTGTATGTATATATATGTGTGTGTATGTATATGTATATGTGTGTGTATATGTATATATGTATGTAGTAAGTATGTATGCAATTTTCCTGCATTCCGTTGTGTGATGCTCACAGGGAGCCCAACAGCCAGTACAGCTCCAGAGCTCAGGGCCACAGCATCGCAGACAAGACCGAGTACATCAAGCAGCTCACCGCTCTGCTGGAGTCCAAGGACTTCAGGGAGCGCATCAAAGGCATCGACCAGCTGGTGGCCGACTGCCAGGACAACCCCAGCATGGTCATCCACAGCCTGTTCCCGGTCCGTAAAACCCCCCCACTGCCCGTAAACGCCCACTACTTCACACCTTTATCCCCTTCCTGTTCATTTTGGTGACCTGTTCCCCGTGTCTCCCCTCCCCCCCAGGTGTTTGACGCCTTCAAAGCCCGCCTGCAGGAGTCCAACAGTAAGGTGAACCTGTACGCCCTGGAGGCCCTGCAGAAGATCGTGCCCCTGCTGAAGGACGACCTGTCCGGGGTGGTCAACCTCCTGGTGCCCGCCATCGTGGACAACCACCTCAACTCCAAAAACCGCGCCGTGTACTCGGCCGCCACAGGGGCCCTCTGCGAGCTGGCGCTGAGCCTCGGTGAGGGCCCGACGGGGAGCTGTCCGGAGCACGGTCCGGCCTGACCGCGGCGTTGTCCTTGTTGTTCCTCATGTGTTCTTTCCTTCCCCCTCTCCAGACAGCAGCCTCCTCCTGCAGCCCTTCTGCACCAAGGCGCTGTTTCTCAGCGGCCAAGCAAAGGTTGATCTTATCCAGAAGGTTGCAGGTATGTTAATGGACAAATGTTGCCTTTTTCTTTTGTTAGTGATCAGCACCAAACATGCGTATACCATTGTGTGGCCAATGCAGAGGCATCTGATGCACTCTGCTTTACCGCCTCCATCTCCTCCGTCTCTTCTTCTTAACTGTCTCCTGTTCCTGTCTCCTGTTCCCCCCCCCAGAGCTGGTGACGGAGCTGTACCCCCGCCGGCCCCAGCTGGTGGAGCAGAAGGCACTGCCCCTGCTGTGGTACCTGCTGGGCCCGTCCAGCGGCAGCGTGCAGGGCCGGGGCGGCAGCGTGCGCCGGGCGACCACCAGCCTGTGCCAAGCCCTCCACGATCAGATGGGGCCCGGCCTGGCCGAGAGCGCTGGCTCCCAGCCCCCCAACGTCCTCAAGGACCTCAACGAGCTGCTCAGAACCATGTCCTGAAAACAAGTCATTCAAACGATTCCAAACCCAACCAAACGACGAAAAGACGGGAACGAGAACGCTACGCGACGACTTTTACTTGAAGAAAAAAAAAAAAAGGGATGTTCTGCATTTCTATCAGTGCCTGCACTTTTTGTATACTGTTAAAGAGAAAGTGTCTTACTTCTCACGTCCTCCGGGCAACGGCCCGTACAAGGCGGCGCTGCATCGTGCTGGTCTCCATCAGGTCCCGCGAATCCTCCACCACCTGCTCTCTTTGCACTTTAACAGGTAGCTTGTCGTCGTTATCAAAGACAGAATTTTAAGGATGCGATCCTTGGATCGTTGTTGCTATTTTGTTTCGTTTTGTTTCATTAATGAAAAGCATCTCACGTAATGTACTGTAGACCAATCAAAACGCACCGTTGCAGAATGTAAGGTGGAAATGCACAGAAAATGATAATAAGCGAGGGACGTCTATATTTTGTTGTGGTTCCATTTGTTAAAAGTGAATCATGGAAATTTTTTCATTGTGTCTTACAAGGTAGAGATGGATTGGGATACAGGGAAAAATAACTTTTGGTACAGTTCCATTGTGTCATTGCACAGTATTAGCCTAATCTGTTAACCATATGTGGTAGGATAATGCAGTATATATTATTTATCTTGTATAGTTTTGGTTTTGGTATGAAATGTTTATGATATGCGGAGTTGGTTGTGTTCTTATTCTGCATGTCGTCAAATCCAAATCAATGTTTATATTTTTGTTTAAAGGATATATAGATATATAGATATATATATGCGTACACTGATGCCTGATTCAAAGTTAAACTTATTTTACTGGGTGTATGAGTTGGGGAGAAAACATTATTTACACAGAGTAAAACCCAAGGTAGTGATTCTGTTTCAGTGTAGTGCCAGTCTTTAAGTAATCGTTACACTATTCTGTTGTAAATTTATATTTAACTTGTTCGTGAACCAACAAAAGGATACCTACAACCTTATAGATCTACAAAGTGTTTTTCTGTAAAAAAAAACAGTTTCTTAATTTGTGTCTATACAGGGTAGCAGTTCATAAAGAGAGCCAATGCAGAATCGCTCTTTGCTCGAGATGTCATGTTTGCACTCAAATCTCTGCTGTTTGAGATTACCATTCAATGAATCCACTTGTTTGATTATGGAATGCTGACTAAATTGGTGAATCAAAATGTATCCAGCAGCGTATTTTGACTAGGCTGTGCATTTGTACTTGTTAATCGAAAATTAATTCTGTCAAAATTTAAACAATCAAAATCTTCACTCCATGGCCTTTTCTGCTATAGATACTTGGTCAATACTTTTACAAATAAAGTTTGTAAAAGATACCAAAACATGGATAAAAGTTATACGATTAAACATTTTGAGCTTTATTCCCTTTTATTTTTGTGTGCACAGGTGCAAAATGCATCATCGAAGGCTTATTCCATCCGGAATCAATTTTTCTTTTATGTGACCGTAATAAGCTCACAGACGCAACAACAAAGCCATACTTGGAGGGGAAGGTTAATATTGAAATGGGGAACAAAAGACATTGCAATGCAAAAGCGAGACGATGGAGAATCCCAGCATCCTGGATAACCTTTGTAACCATTAGTCACCATGTACACAGGCTGGGGTCTCTGCAAGAAGAGGTAGGCTTCGCAGGCGGTCTGAACCACCATAACATGAGATGTGTAAATAGCCAGGAAGATTTGGCTTGCAGTTCTGTTCAAACATTATCAACTCAATGTCTTTCTTGAATGCCTATTACTCTTATAACATGGCTATGGTGCATTACTTTTTCCAAGAACAAAGGTGAAATATATTTCAAACAGAAACTTCCCAAGATAGCTGCCACACTGAAAATGTCAGATGAATGGCCGCTTGTGGTGCACAGTGGCTGCGTCCGGATGGAGGGGTGGATCAGGGAGAATCACCCTGTGAGTGACCCATAGGCTATGACTTAACAGTAGTTGGTTTGCAGCATTGCAGTAACAGGTTGTGGGATAGCTTGTGCTTTAAGGGGTTCTGCCACCCAAGCTCTTAACGAAGCCTGAAGCGTTTCGCATATCGCCTACAAACAATTTTCCAGTAATTCATATCAAAACCAACTAATAAAAATACAGTCGCAACAATGCACATTGAATATACATAAATATTAATGTCTGTTTCGCACATCCTGCACAAAATCATCAAATATAAACTTTTTTGTCATTGTGTGTGGTCTATACCAGTTACATTTATAGCAAGATATTTAAAAAAACCTCATTGGGGAGGGTAGAGTAGTGGCCAAATTCCTTAAAAATCCTGATATGTCCTATATTCGTTTTGTGACAACACGAACACCTTTTTGCTGTTTACAGTTTTTAGGATTCAATTGTGTTTCCAATAATGCTTTACCCGAAAATGACCTCACTACAATGACCCACTAAACCCTTTACACAGAGTTGGTACGCTCACAACACTAACTGGGTCTGATCCTGTAGAAAAGGGTCCATTGATAGGGGTTATAATATGAAGAAATTATAACCAAATAAATAAAAGAAATACATCTTCTTTAAATATAAGTTTCTTACACACCAGTGAAATAAATGAAAATGGTATTGTGCTGTAAATGGAATATAGGCTTTTGGTTTACACTTCATCTAACGCTTTGCTACATGCAATACCTTTTTCGTCATCTACCGTTCAATAGAAGATACTGCTTCCTTTAGCTTTTCCACGCGTTTGCTTTGTTTGCCGAGGCATCAAAACGGTCATAGCAAGTGGGCACCGGTTTGATGTTTGACCGCGTCAGCAGGAACAGAGGTGTTGGGTCGTCAACGCCGAGAAGGTCAGGGACCGGACGACTTGGGCAGGTCTTGGTTCTCAGCCAGGTGAAGCTTTTGTCTGGACACACCACCGTTAAGGGCTCTCACACAAACAAACAGGACATCCAGAGAATAAGACGCAGCAATTGTGGTTTCATTTTTGGCCCCTGGAGCTCCAGGTCAGCCCTGTATGGAGCTGTCACGTGGGTCGGACCGAACAAAAGGATACATTGATGTGCTGAGTTCTTCCAGCTGTGGGAACAAATGAGGGGTGTGTCATTAGTGCCCTTGAATGGGGTCCTTGTTCAAACAGCTGTACGTGTAACTCTGTACATTAGCCGGTATACTGCCCCCTAGCAGTGGCTTTACAGCAGAGGATATCCCCAACCATGGTGGCTACGTGGTTAGGATAGCTTTTAATGAGGACTTAAGTATAAATTCAAGACATATGTTCATTCCCCAGCTTGTGGGAGAGAAGAAAAAAAACAATATCGATCTATAATTACAAATAGACATAATATAAATATAATATCAATAATCTCATACTATCAATACCATATTATAGATAAAGTATATACAAATGTATTTTATAAACCTTTATTTAATATAATGCACGTTTATTATCCATATTTATTCGAAAAGACAAGGAAATACATGATTTATACAAATATTGATAATTCAAGTATTAATATTAACATTATGAATGATTTTACAAATGTATTGATTTTGATCCTACAGCGGGCCGTCCCTACACTCCTCTCTGACGGCGGCGGGGGGGAGCTTACGTTGCAGAGCAGGTGCTCCAGGTTGTTGTCGGAGGCGCTCTTCCTCTGGTCCTCGGACAGCTCCTCCACGTGGCTGTCGAGGCTGAAGTGCAGCCGCGCCAGCTTCTCCTGCATCTCACGCACGTGCTCCAGCTGCTCAAAGGAGCACACCTTGCCTGGACGCAGGTGGCAGAGAGAGGGTAGGAGGAGGCTTGAGGAAGGGGAGCACAAACTTTAAACAAATATAAAAACAGGGAGGCAGTGTGTAATGGCTTTTAATCGCAAATATGAGAGTGTATCGTCTCGTACTTTGATTAATGTTGTATTTTAATAAAGCGTTAATGTTGTCTTTTCTTACTATCAATGTGTTACCATGCAGAATTCTGACAGTTTTTAGACTACACTATAATAATAAATATATGCATCTTTGACTGCCCTTTATTGGCCTGTCAAATATCCTCATCCATACATATTGCACTAAGAGTATTGTGAGATACTGGGGCTGATCCCGTGGACAACAGTTCATTGTTGTGACCACGAGCCTATTGGAACTGGTTTCTCCTTTCATGGCTTGAGACCAGACCAGTAACTGGATAACCCCCTGGTGGCCAGGCTGGTGGGAGGCGGGCTTACCGAAGGCCTGCAGTTTGCCTGAGTGGAAGTCGTTGAGGAGGTTCAGGAGCCCGCCCTCCATCTCCCGCACGTCCGATACGTCTGTGAGGAACGAGTGCTGCAGGGGGGACGACTGGACGACCTTGCTGGGCCCTGCCGGCTGGGGGGCCCGCGACTTCTCCTTTGGGGGCCTGGTGGACACAGGGAGACACAGCAGTGGTTGATCAGTTTTCAAACAATCGGTTGGATCAGGATAAAAATATTGATACGCTAAAAAAGTATACTAAAACTGAAGATAGAAAACCCTTATAAAAAATGTTGAATCAAGGTTAAGGGGGAGAACTGTTGTAAGTTGGGTCATTGAGAAAATAATATTGATGCAACCAAACATTTATGTTTCATATGATGTGTAACATTCTTATGGATGTTGGGCCATGGCCATACTGGGATGAGATGACCTTTTGCCCGCACAGAGCCTGAAGGACCCCCACCCCCCCCCCACCCCCCTGCTACAGCACTCCTCTTTACCACAAACCGCTGTCATGACTCACCGGGTGACTTTGGGGGGTGCTGCGACGGTGGCCAGAACCTCTCTGGGCTGTCCCGGCGCGCCGATGGACCTCTTGTACTTCCCTCGGTTCTTGGGGGAGGGAGGCTGAGGCAGACCCAGAGAGAAGGTGGCACTTTTGCTGGCCGGCGGGGGGAGCTTGCGGGGGTTTATGGGGGGTGGCGGGGGCTGGGGGAGGGACACCTGGGGGCTCCTCCGCTTGCGTTTGTCCTCCATTCTGGTCGGATTTGTCCTGGCTGGTTATTGGTTCGTTTGCGGAATCGTGGAATGAACGGCGGGCAGGATGTTGAAGAAGGCCGGAACACCTACCACCTGAAAAACTTCTTGATCAGGAGCCTGGATGGATGACTGCAATATATATATTATATATTACTATTTCATCTGTGACACAACAATGAGGTCATCGTATTTTTATTAAAGGGTACAATTGAAGGTACGAAATGAATAATAGGGATAATTTAAAAAAACAATGAAAAGATACAGACGAGTATGTAGGGCTAATATAATAGTTATTAGGGATAGGTCTATACAGATCATGTAGGCCTATTAAAACGTATTGCAATAGTGGGAAACGGTGCGTCCCAGGTAAAAACAAATGGGCGTTGTGTTTATCATGTTTTCACTGAGCAAGCCAAAGCAAGGAAGCAACGCTCCAAGTAACTTTAACCAAGAGCTTTAGTGCCTCAGGTATCTGAACTGGATCTGTGGGAAGAAGACCATGGAATCTATTGAATGAGACAACCTTATCACATCAAATAGCCCTCTTTGTCTATTCTAGGACACAGTGGATATGCAATCCGAGATGCTGTCTTCAATTGTCTCTTCGTCCAATGAGGACCAGCGTCTCTCATCAGCCCGCAGAAGTAGCATACAATCAGAGGTTCGCTGTGCAAAGATGGCTACTACACAATGCGAAAAACATTGCCATCACGATAGCATAACTACACGGTCAAGTGTGTATTTGTGTTAGGGAATATCGTTATGTATAAGTATACCATAATGTTAAAACTCTGGAAACCTCTTTAGATACATGAAAACGATCGCAAATAAAGTAGAATTAGGCTTACCGAGTCAATTACGGAGAAAGACCAAACCATCTGGACACTGGATCACAAATTCTGATTAATTTATACGTAAACGATTTTTAGTGCTGCGCATTAACGGTTATGTATTTTTTTTACAAGAACACTTTGTACCTTTTATTTACAATAAATAAAATAGAGCCGCATATCAATACCCTTGCTAGAGCCGAGCCAGTTCAGATCCCCTCTTAAAGGGCCAGTACTTTGTTTTCACACAGAAAAGGGGCGGGGAAATGTAATAATTATTCAGCGGCCAATCTACAGGGGCCCATTGGATGACTGCAATCGATGATGTTCTGAGCAGAGCTATTTAGTTCTCAAAATAGATCTTGTTTTGAGAACACTCTGACCCGAATCTATCCATTGCCATGACCTTACATCCAATATAAATCAAAATACTTTAATCCAATACGCTGTGACCAGATAGACATTTGTTAATACTTTGGACAAGGCCTCACAATACATCTTGTGGAGGATGCTGGCAAAACACATAGGCAAACCAAAAAAGAAAAACAACATCATTAAAGTAATACAAAAATATTTTCTTTTTATTATGGCAGATCAGAACATAACCCGAACAGTGACACAAAATGCAGTTGTAGAAAAGATACAAAGCTCTCATGTATGTTTCTCTTACACCAATGGTAAAATGTGCAACACAATAATTTAACTTCTTCTAACTGACTTTCTGGTCAGAAGAACTGTTTGAGTACGAGTACGCTTTGCCGAGCACTATTCTGTCTCTGAGCAGTTTGAAGAAGGCGTAGTAGTTGCTGAAGAGAATCAGGGCCAGTGATATCGTCTGATGCCACTTTTCTGAGCATATTAATGAGTACAGTTGGTAGAATATCATGGCACCCTCCAGTATGATGAGCATGTTCAGTATCCTCAGTGGCTTGTTGAAGAAGAACTGTGAATCAAAAGAAGGAATCAAGGGTCAACGATCTAACAACACCAACAGTCTCTTCGGTGTAGCCCTCTGCTTTAGGGAAGGATTTTAATACAACTAATGGATTTTTCAGGCAAAAGAGAGCAGAGTGTTGTATTTACATTGAGGGAATTTAGCAGAGGCTTTTGTCCAAAGCAACTCGCAACCATTTATACACAAATTCCGACGACAGTCACCCACGCAGGGCGACAGCCAGCCTGTCTGGAGCAGTTAGGGTTAGGTGTCTTGCCCCGGGACAACTCGACACTCGAACTAGCAACCTTCCGGTTACAAGTCAAACCGCTCTTCCCCCTGAGATACTGCCGCAGCAGTCATTTGAAGTGTCTGCCGTTGTGTTGGGGGGGGGGGGGGGGCTGCTAGCTCTGGGGATACTCACATAGAAGCGGTAGTGGGACACGTCAGAGGGCACCGCCACGTTGTAGTGACCCATGGCCTTGTAGACGTTCTTATTGTGTTTCACCAACACGCCCTGGGGCCACATGTACTCCACCGTCCATCTGGTTCAGAGCACAAAGTACCAGTTAGTCGAGCATCGGTGGGAGTCGTTTCGATGGTTCAATTGAAAGTTCAACATAAATGTCGTTGTTCGGCACATTTGCATCAGTTCGAAGTATGTGGAAAATGTTGCTGAGAGCGCAACTCCAGTAGGATCAAACGACTTGATAAGCAGACACCAAGACTTCACACACACCACCATCCTTCTGTGTGTTTTAACCGCAGCCGGAAGGCATTTAGAGAGAGCTGGTGGAACGGGTTCATTTTATAGGGTGGGGCTGAATAAACTCCTATTATAGCGCTGCTGAAGAGCCAAACCTGCTCAACCGGAACCGGTTTGCATTTCACTTCTGATCTTAATTATATACCCGCATGTTTAAAGTGGATTTGTGTTTAATTATATAATAGACGCAACACCGTTCCATAAAGGCTAACCAGTTGGAAATCCCTCCAACCTTTACTTGACTTCCTCTCTACAACAACAAACCTCCCAAGGTGTGTTGCACAGTGGATGGATGATTGTATCCATACGCCACTCAGACGGTCAAAACATAAAAGGTTTAACCTGGGAGTGGATCACACACTAATTCCAGCAGGGCTCATCCCAGTGTCCGCCACATAGAAGAACCCTCCCCATGGTTTGTGCGTGGTGTATACGTACATGTGCTGCAGGACGTTGGAGCAGAGCGAGGGGTCTACTTTCTGCCAGCAGCCCAGGTGGGCGGCAGCTTTGTGGAGCAGGTCGCAGTAGCGCGGCGGCAGCAGGTGTCTCATGAGGATGACGGACGTGCTGACGGAGACCAGGATGAAGAGCTCACAGGACCAGCGCTTGTCGACGTACTGGGTGCTCTGCCGGGGATACACAGCGACAAACATTTAGAACAAAAATCCAGGATACAATTGGCAACGTTTTTGACACAATAAAAACCCTGTTGTCGCTTTTTAAAAAATTAATAAAAGAATAGAATTGCTTCCTGAAAATCTAAGATTTCCTGCCACTACATCCATAACCCACTTCAGTCCCTCATCTCTCTCCCCCATAATACCTAAGCCAGATAAAAGTTTGATTCATAAACAAAATCGGAAATACTGCATGCATAACATAACTCTAAAATGCTACGCTTATTAACATGCTCCACTAAATCCTTAAGCCCATAACTCTGGGAGCACGAATATCGCCCTAATATTTCAGGCGTGACAAAAACAAAGATAACGTCAACAACCCTGCCAAGACCTGCCCTTCTGGACCGCTCACCTTGACAAACCAGACGGGCACGAAGGCCACGTAGTAGGCACTGAGCATGGAGCTGACCAGCACCTCTTTCATGCGCCAGTTAAAATCCATCTTCAGGTACTCCACCTCCTTGCGGATGAGGTCCGGCGAGAGGCAGCAGGCGTGGGTGGGCATGGCCTGGACGCCGTACAGCTGGCTCGTGTGCTGCTTCCATGTCTCCTTGAGCACCGTGAGGTAGTCCCTGCCCTTGCCCACGCTGCCCACCTCCTTGGAGCCGATGCTGGCTATGGGCGAGAGAGGTCCCCCGCGCCGGAAGTCACAGGTCAGCCGGAAAAAAGGTATGTACATCCCAAAACTGAGAGAGGGGCAGGAAAGAGCGGGAAGAGAATTTAGAGAGTTTTCCATCCTGCATTCTTTAGAAGCACTTCAAGCATGTGGACATGTGGGGCTAATCTGCAAGAAACCACAGCAGCACGGATATGTGGACCTTTGTGAATATTTCTTGTTCTATTCAATGAGGTGCCATCACCATGTATCTGAGTATGGCAGAGGGTTTTACATTGACCCATCCGAGTGTGGTGCCGGCCGGGGACTTACGGGTAGCAGAGGAAGAGCAGGCTGAGGACCGAGTAGGTCCTGAAGAGGTATATGAGGGACCGACACAGGCTCCAGCCCGTCAGAGTGAGCACGGCGAAGCGTGCCATCACCAAGAAAATGGAGTGAGGGAAGGAGAGCTTCCCACTCTGTGACGCCTTTTGAAGAAGACAGAAGGAGGTCAGAGACGCAGTGACGGAGAAGCACAGTACACTGGGAGAACTACTTTAGTGAAAACGTTGTTTTAATGT
The DNA here is from genome assembly GCA_900291075.1 of Melanogrammus aeglefinus. Classification (NCBI taxonomy): domain Eukaryota; kingdom Metazoa; phylum Chordata; class Actinopteri; order Gadiformes; family Gadidae; genus Melanogrammus; species Melanogrammus aeglefinus. The sequence continues at coordinate 130,830 of OLKM01000386.1, read as the reverse complement.
GGTTGAGTGTGGTATTCATTTACAAATATGTGACCTGCATGAATCAAGTAAAGCACTTACCTCTTTCACAATCGCTGCAATTAACCTCCGTGCCAGTATTATGATTGTGAACACCAGCATATTATAGTCAATAAGGTGAAAGTTCTGCATGTAAAAGAAAAAAAAAATCGTTCAGCATGCAATCAACTGCATCCTTTCAAAGTCATCAGAAAAAGGCAAGACCAATAATGGTGCCATAGCAACTACTGCAAATCAAGACAGACCATGTCAAAAGCAATTGCACCCACCCAAACCAGAGGGGGCCAAGAACCGGAACCAGCCGGCTGGACTCGACCTAGCGGAGAAACTCACCAGCGAGGTGTGGGAAGGGGGGTGTGAGGGAGGGTACCACCACACCGTCTTGTAGATGTTGACGTAGTGGACAAACAGGGCGACCAGGTGGCAGAAGAATAGGTGGAGCTCGAAGAGCACATTGCGGTCCAGCGACAGCTCGGGGATCTTGCAGTGCTTCAGCGGCACCACGGTCTGGGTCGCCAGGGGGGGGCTGGACATGCCCGCTCCGGAGCCGTTCCTGAGGGTGGGCCGAGAGCTTGTCTGAATACAGGAGGACTACTTCCAAGACGGGGCCTGACTAGAGGTCATTCTGTTTTGAGGCAGCATTGGCCTGCTGACCAGAGACCCTTTTCCTGGAGGTTTCATCATAGGACAAACACAGGTTTTGCTTATAACGTTAACTAGCGGTTTGCTACTTTGATGTAGCAGAGCACGGGTAGCTAACTAAACTAGTGAGGACAACACATACACAACACATTGGTGTTATGAGTGACTCCTTTGTTTATCCTACGATAGACTCATAACTCAGTCTCTAAACACTGCCATTTTCTATTTTAAAATGCGCTCTGTGCTATATCTCCCGTTTGCTCCGTATGGAGGAGGGAGAGCTTGATTTCAATGGAAGGGGTCATTTCCTGTCAAATGTAATTGGTGGTCTGTAAACGACCATTCTCACCACCATTCAAACCACTAAATTGCATTTAGAAACCCCCTGACCACAGTAGGTGGAGATATCCGTTGTCTGTTATAGCGAGACTAGTCCTTTGATGAGACCTCTGTGAAAAGGGTCTAAAGGCCTGGCCTGTAAGAAAAGACCTGTTGCATTAAGGGTAGTCTCAATGAGTGTTACTAAAAACTGGAGTTATACTACATATTCCAAGATACATACTTATACGCTATATACGACTATGGTTTTAAGCATGTCTTACGTATACTATTATTATATAATGGGTTTGTCTCCGCTCAACTGTGAAACAAAGGACTTCATGAGGTCACGTATTACATTATCCTTCCTTATGACCAAACCCCCTAGTGTGCTGGCTCCAAATGCTGAACCCCTCTATCGCACAGGATTCACGAGTCCCCTCACCTTGTTCGTGAACGCACCCCCGTTACAGGAGAACTCGTGGAATGATTGCCATTGCTCACGGAGCCTGGCTCACTGTTCAGTGGTGACCTACAGTAAGCAGTGCGGTTTGCTCCTCTCCTTCCACCAGCCATAGCAGACAGCCCTCGCTTCAATGTTTATTGTTGTGGTTGGTTGTTTTCTTCACTTGAAGGCGCTGATAACTAGGAAAGAAGAGATACCGCAAACCCCATGAACCCTCCTCCATGTCTCCCAACAACCTTTATAACATTGCCATCCAATACTGATATACACTTTGAGATGGTCAAGATGCAGTGGTGTATTTTGGAATCTATTACACTAAACATTCATTAGATCGCATCTTTATTTTCACTGAATCCTAGCTAAAGTAAAACATACCCATTGCAATATTACCTCACCTGCTTGAACTCCATTATTATTTAATACTGAGCATTGCCAAACTTACCTTAGCATCCTCACGTTGTTTTTATTAAGGTTAAGTTTGCGGAAGCTGACTTTGCTAGCTCTGTGGCTCGTTGCATAATTTGCAGACTAACCTGGGTCCTCGGAAACGTGGAGAGATGTATAACCCCGCGGGGGGCTGCATGCAAAACGTGTTCCTACAATAATCCACCAACTGCTATCTTTCCGCCAAGATGGGAACATGCATGCTCGACAAAATACAAAAGACTGAGGCCTTGCTAGCTGGCTAGCTAGCTAGCCTAACCCCAAACCAAAAGCAGAGGAAACCACAACTAGATCATTCTTACCCAGTGGCAAGTAGTGGTCTATGTTAGGAGCTCCGATACGATGAGGCGTTCGGGATTAAAAACAAGGATTTCTACGGTTCCACGTGGAAATAACTGCGAGAATGTCATTATAATTAACGAGGATACTCATTGTTGATGTGAAATAGCTACCAGTGTTGGAGAGGGGCGCGGATAGGTTTGGTCACGTGGGAGGGGAGTGTTTTAAAGAGACAATAACACGAGAAGAAATGGCAAGGGTTCAGCCCTTCACTCAACTTCGTGTAAAGCCTTAACGCAAACTTCAGTAAAATAGTGATCGCTGGAATACCGCAGTCAAGAAATCCGTGTCAAAGCAGTCAGATGTGCAGACACTGGCGTTGTCCACGCCTCTGTTCCCCAACTGTATTTATTTTCCCCCGTTGAGCGATTGACACTACGGCACGTAGCGGCGGTCAAATTAGAAGTATGACAAGGTTTATTTAGACTAGTGTTTATGTACAACAAAAACATGGAGGTTGTGCATGTATTCCGATTTAGTTTATACTAAATGGTAATGAACTGATAACATTAGAATTAAATGACCTCAATGCCATCAAAATATACATAATAATTGTAACTTTTAAAACAAAGATTAAATAAATCCACAGATCAGTTAACTCCTTGTACAGTCAAAGAGGTAAATATTGGTATATTAGGCCATAACCGGAGCAGATAAATGTGCACACTTAAGTTTCATTCCGAATAATTGGCTTCAATACATTTCTAGAGGCACTCTTGTCCTTGCAGTAACTCCTTTCAGACTCATGCGAAAATACATCTCAATGTTTCAGCATGTTTTGTAAGAAATAGAAACAAGACAGAAATATTCAGATAAAGTTTATGTCAAGTTTTTATGAGCAGCAAACTTTAGACAAACTGTTTTTGTAGCAAAAATGTAAAAAGTAGTAAAATGATGTACTCAATTGTAATATGTAAAAAACTTCATAAAAATGTTTAAAGTTAAAAAGGTCATTGGCAAATCAGCAACTGAAAATAGTTGAGTCCGTGATGCCTGACTGTCGGAAATACAGTTGCATTTGCACCTCCTGTGCCCTTTCAAGACCTGAAAACAGAGGAAATTATGTAATCAATTGGGACCAATCAAAGCTCATTGATCCATTTCCTTCCAAAAAACAAAATGCCATCACAAATGATTCAATACTCCCCAATTAGCAAAATTAAGAGCAGCAATGTGCTTAATCGATTTAGCATGTAAAAGATGATCATTAGTAATAATCTCAAAAAAAAATAAAATCGTACATGCGCCAGTTTTGGCCGGAGAATCGGAGCAGCGGGAGCGGTATTGCGTTCGCTTTACGGCACCGTTGTGACGAAAAGAGAGCTGAGCCGCAAGGCAAAGCTCTCGATCTATCGGTCAATCTTTGTTCCTATCCTCACCTATGGTCATGAGGGATGGGTGATGACCGAAAGGACGAGATCACGGGTACAAGCGGCCGAGATGAGTTTTCTCAGGAGGGTGGCTGGCTTCTCCCTTAGGGATAGGGTGAGAAGTTCAGTCATCCGTGAGGAGCACGGATTAGAGCCGCTGCTCCTTTGCTTAGAAAGGAGTCAGTTGAGGTGGTCCGGGCATCTGGTAAGGATGCCCACTGGGCGCCTCCCAGGGAGGATAACTCGGGGAAGACCCAGGACTAGGTGGAGAGATTATATCTCAACATTGGCCTGGGAACGCCTCTGGATCCCCCCGTCAGAGCTGGTCAATGTGGCTCGGGAAAGGGAAGTCTGGGGCCCCCTGCTTGAGCTGCTGCACCCGCGACCCGACCCCGGATAAGCGGATGATGATGAGATGAGATGCCAGTTTTGCAAACAATTTCTATGCATGCATCAGGTTTGCATTTGGACACATGTGAAAGATCACCAATAAGTATGAATTAAGAAAGTTAATATTTTTGCCTCTTAATGTCTCCGTCAGACACACGTACTAAGAAAAAAAAAGACATTTTAAACAAAATGCACTCAGAAATGTCCACATTTCAACACAACCAACCTATAGTTGGATGCAAATTTCCCAACAAGAACATTTATTGCCCATGACTTTTTACCAATGATCAAGTGATGAGTGTGACTCTTCAATTACCATGATTCTTTCACTGAGGTATAGCACACAGTATTCCAAAGGTCCACCGTACGTATCGACCACCTAGGAAGAGAAAAACCAAATGAGCCTAGGCCATGCAAGCGCCACACTGGACCAGACGCATGCAACATTGACATTCTATAACAGGATCATGCAACTTGAGCTGAAAGATTTTTTTGGACCAATAGGGGTTCACACGATTTGAGTGTATTCTTCACTATAAAAAAAGAAAAGTTGTTTTTTTTGCAGTGAAATGAATGGACCATTGTTATTTGAGCAAGACTTGCATTACAATCATTTCTGGTTGTTTTGTACAGCTAATTTTGCTCGGAATACATTACTAATAGCAGCTTTTAATTAAGCGTTTTTTTTAGTGTAACAGTTTTGGGTGACTTGCATGACTTGAATTTTAAAACAGAAAACAAAACATAAATCTAACAGATGAGTGATGGGGTTAGGTTTTACCTTCTTGTGGCGATCTTTTGGCATTTAGAATCCTCCCCTCTGCGATTTTTTTCTTTTATAACAAAAACATCCAGCATGACTTCGCATCAGTCAAGTAAGATCCCTGTAAGCTTGATTTGAAATACTGATGAAACTCAGTCATTTCAAAAGGTTGAAGATACGTGGCTCTCTGGGAGCTCCAAGAGGTATGCTAGCTAAAGGTTGACGACAATATACATGTTAGAGCACTATATTATCAAATGGCAAACAGCTTTTTGTCAATACCACAATAATAACCTTTTATTTTTGGAGGATAGTAATGACAACACTGTAGAGGAGAATCCCAGGACTGAAAGGGTTTGCACGGGCTGCTTTTTGGTCTTTGTTAAACAAAATGACGTTTTTTTTTGTTGGAATCATTATTCAAAAGCATAAAAAAAAAAATGCTAAACTAAATATATATATAATATTTTGATACAACAAATGCAAAATACGATTTTTAGAATGAGAAGAATGTACTAGGCTTTATTGATACAACGCAATGCAGCAACACAAATGTTTGATATATTTAGTATCCTATTTAGCATACACAATACTTTTGGAAACTATGCGACTTAAGAACATAAACATATGTCCTGGGATTATGCACATAATATTGAATTGGCAGCAGATTATTAAACCGTTAACAGGTCCTTTTAGTCTTCATTGAATTTAGAACAAAAAATAGATTGCGGATCAATTTTAGAAAATAAATTGTTAAAGGACACATTTCCTGGTGTTGCCAAATGAATGTTAATAGAGTAAAAAGTAATTGTTTTGAATACGATTTCCCGAGTCGATCCGAATTCAAATATGTTTTTGATAAAAATGATATATACAAAAAAAAAAATGCAGGACAGCATACCTCTACACGTTTTGAGTCATTCATAACAGCTCAAAAAAGGCTGCGTTAGGATTTGCATCTTAAACTAGTCTATTTAAGGAAGTTACATTGGGACACTCGCAATATTCCTTTTTTGTCGGTTCATTGACGACATTTGAAATGCAGCCTAAATAAGACTGCTTAATCGCCACAAACACATATTATTGGGAACTAAGTGAAATGATAACCATTAAACAAAATGCCTTAACATTACTTTATCTGACTATATTAAATGTAACCAGGATCCTAGACCGCGCACCACACTAAAACATTTTATGAAACGCTATAAACAACAAAACGGCCTGCATTTGCAGATTAATGTGGCACGCTGCAATGCACCCAACACATCTCCTATAGTTTAGTAGAAATAAAAATAAAGTCGTGTAAAATAAACATTAAAAAGGGAACCAACAAGAAGGAAATTACTTTTTGAAAAGTTAAAAGTGAGTTACAATTGTAGACCGTTGCTGGAGCAACTTTCTACCAGAAGCCATTCAGTATCTTCCATATGGATGCTCCCTGTATCCTCCCTTGGACTGCCTGGCAGGAGGGACTTTCCCTCCGGATCCAGAATTGGGCCATGACCCCTCCCAATCATCTTGAGCTGTGGAGACACAGAAATAATGAATGGCCATGAATTACTTAATATGCAATCAAGAATAGTGTCAATTCCAAGTAAGCTTCAACATTTTGCTCTGGGGTCAATACGTCACTCCAAAACCCCCCCCCCCCACCACACACACACACACACAAACAAAAAAGGGCAATGGACAGCTTACTGTAGGCATCGTATGTGGGCTCCTGGGGCTCGCCGTGGCCGTAGTCGTAGTACTCTGTATCTCTGCGGACAGGACGAGAAGAGAAATGTGAGCACCCTTCTGAATCCAGCCCCAGAATGAAGCGCTATGTCAATGCAAAGGTTTCACTAACGCCGGTGCAGGTTGTTGGTTGTAGTAGTTTTCGTAGGATTCGTAGGCGGGTTCCGTGTAGGACTCTTCATAGGATTGCTGCAGAAGGAAAGACGGTAGATTAAAGATAAATCAATGAACCCATCGGCTGGTGATGAATTCAGCCCCGCTGACGTAGGACAGGTCAGGGGCGCGTACAAAGGAAAACCGACTCACGTATTCCTCATAGGACTCTGACTTGGGCTGCGTCGTCTGCTGGGGAGGGAGCTGGTGCTGCTGGTGCGAGAGGGCTGCGGCGGGGAGCATCCTGGGGGCCCCAGACGTAGGGGGCCGCGAGCGCGGAGCCGAGCCTCCCCTGTTGGGCGGGGCGGGGGGGCCGCCTCTGCCGGCCGGTGCCCCCCTGGGTGCGCCGCCCCTGCCGAGGGAGCCACGGTGAGCTCCGCCTCGCGGCGTGCCGCCACGGGGCGCCCCGCGGGGCATGCCTCGACCCCTGTGGGACACACACACACACACTCGTGAGCAATGGACCACAACAGGGTTCTGGTCAACGGCAGCTGATTCAGTAGTCCAACAGTGAATGCAATGTTCTTAAAAGTAGGGCTGGGTAAAATATATCGATTCATCAACGCACTGCATTTTATTTTTTAGTTATTTTATTTCGAGTCAGATTTTTTTAAAATTGATTATTTCTATTATTTTTTTAAAATGCTAGTATATTATTTTCACTGGGCGTTCATTATGGCCAGCAGTCCAATGTGACTAATTTAGTTGTCAAAAACGATGGCACTTTCTAAGCCTAATTATAATTGCACTACTTTAAAAGTAAGCACATTATGAGCAAGTTTAGCTTAAGAACAATACTATACAATGTTTTATTCCAATAACAATGTTGTATTCCCTTTTTGCTAAATATAGCACAATGAAATGGTTAATTAATTTTGGAGTCACTGTTCTAAACCAATACAAATGACAAAAATACCTAAATAACATTTAGGTAATCGTCATCTGCACGCATTATTGAATCGATAAAGCAATATTGAAATCGATCGAAACATGACCTAAAGAATCCGAATTGAAAGGTACCTGGCAATACCCAGCCCTACTTAATAGTGCACTTGACAGTATTGGCTTACTGCTTCTACCCATTTAAAAACAATGAAATTAAAAAAGGGAATCCTGGAAACACACCAGCTCCAAAATAAACAACTCCACACGTGCTAACCTTGGTCCTGAAGCATTGGGTGGGCCGCCCCGGCCCCGGCCTGGGTGACCACCTCTGCCCCGACCCGAGCCGTCCTGAGCTCCGTTGAGGTAGTGCGGGTCCATGTACTGCTCCTGCTCACCTGGCTCCTGTGAAAGAACACCCCGAATTTAATAAAACGCAGAGAACGAGGTAGAGACCAACTTGCATTGTGACAATGACTTGGATTGTAATGCATGTTGACTGGCATGAGCACACAGGCTTATAATATACAATTAAAAATGAATAAAAAAAAACATTAAAGTACATGGAAAATGTAAGATAGCATCAGACCACCAAAGTAGGCATTATGATTAGTTAATCATCACAATACGATACTCTCAAAAAAGATAACGGGTATTGCCCAGCGGCACCCTCTGGTGTGAATTCATTCAGATAAGATGCAGGACTTACTGGGATAAGGAACTTCTTGACTTCGTCCATGGCGTGAGCCATGCGCAGGTAAGCCTCTGGAATGGGAGCGGTCACCTCGATGAAGACATGCAGCTCCATGGACAGGTGTGCGTATTTAGCCTCACCACCCTTCCTCAGCTCTTCCTCCTTGAGGACACATCACAGGTAACTGTGAGCATTACATAATACACCAGATTCAACCAGTACATTTGGTACATGGGAGTTACTGCACCTTATTCTTGTCCCTCATGGAGCCCTTCCCTAGGACGGAGATCTTCGCTCCGGTCTCCTCCTGGAGTCTCTTGATTGTGTTCCCTTGAGGGCCCAAAATCTTACCGACAAAGTTGACCTGATGCAAAAACACATGGGGGGAATAAATGACATGGCCAAGCTTGTTCAGTGTTGAGAGAACCAACCCTCTGTGCCCTGGCTACAAATACATTAAGGAATACATACCCTTGGATATAGCTTTGTGGGGATTAATACTCGCTCCTTGAGTTTCAGATTTCTTGTGGCAAACAGGTCCAGGTAGGTCTCCTTTTCTGAGTCTTTCAGCGGCTCACCTTTCTGAACCCTTTCAATCTCTGCAGACAAAATAGTGATATTGCATTATTATGTCGTTAACAGTGAAAAAATTGCCTTGTGATCTAAAATTAAAAAGTATTCCAGTACAAATTTGGCTTTGGATGCGTTTAACAGGGACGAGTAAATGTTTTTTATTTAAAAGTTGTGTGCGTTGTTTCCCCGACTCACTTATTCCCAAAGCCCCAAGTATTCCCTAGGCTACTGTGTATAATAATCTCATGCATATTCTCACTGCTTGTGCTACTAGACTGCTGTTGTGAGACCGGATGCTTCAGTTAGCTACAAGCACGCTGCTTGGTTGGAGTAGTGGAAATGTTTGAAACGAATTAGTTATTTTTAGCCCCAAGAGGCTTTCCGTTTTATTAGGTCGAATATGTAATTAAGTTATTGTAAACAAGTGTTCAGTCGGTTGCCAGCTTTTGAGAGATACATTTATTTCGTTCTTTCGACCCGACGCAAAGAAAACAATTCTAATCACATTAATGGGTCAGGTTTAATCAACGGTTTCGAGCGGAAGCGATGCAAATAACTATAGATAACGTTGATGCGCCCTAGTATACCCACTTATTGTGACTCACCAGTTGTTAATCTCCATTCAAATATCGATGAGTTAGAAATTAGTCAACAATAAAGTATCTATACGTTTTTCATCATAACTTATTAAGGGAAAAGATAAATAGGTAGAACGCATTGTTCATATGGGTTATATTTTAGGAACAAGGACCACATTGCACGAAAACTCGCAATGACGATGATTATCTAAATGCAAAAACAAACATACAAGATTTACGTCTAGTACATTGATGAGATAACCAGATCATACGAGATAATGGTGCATAATTTGAATATAATCAGAACCAACTTCCAAGAAACACCACGTGTGTACGAGCCCAAGACTGCCACAGCGCCCATTGTTAGGCCCGTCGCCGCGGCCCCTCGGAGAAGCGGAACCAGGGCCTCCCCCGTGCCGCCTCCACCACACGTCTGCCCGGGTTAGCATATACACTAGCATGCTCATACGCTACCTGCGGATATCAGCTTCATAGCGTGTGTGAACGATGAATCCAGACTGTCCTTTTCAGCTAGCAGCTCTGGAAGATATTTGCTGTCGTCCATCTTGGCTTTCTTTTGTGCTGGACCCGACGCCATGGCAGAATCCGTTTTGATCTTAGCATTCGTGCTCATGTTGCTCGTTCAGACAATGGACGCGTATCCGTTAGCTGCGTCGTCACCTTTGCAAAAAAGAATCCGTCGGCTGTAAAAGACGAGTGTTTTTTTTTTTTATGGAGAATAGGTAATCTTTGTTTCGTATCCTTTTATTTGTAGGCCGTTATGTTATCAAAAAATAAAAATGAATGGCGCAGTTTCAGCGTTGACGATTGCGATAATGGTTTGAGTAACCAAATGGGAGTATATACGGGACTCGGCAATGACGTCACGGCCAATCCGAATCGAGAGGACGTTCCAAAGCTGCCAAGTACCCTACACACGAGCCGCTATTACGTACAGAATAATAAATGATTTTCGGCCTTTGTTGCCTTCATAATTTAGTAAATGAAGCTAAATATGTGAAATATACATGCGTTATGCATAAAAGCCCACCGTAATGTTAAATAGAAGGCCGACACAATGAGCACAGGAAAAAGCCACAATTTTTGTAATTAATAGTAGGTCCTACAGATTCGATTTTTTTTTTTAATAACTAACATTTTGAATCCTTTAAAACGAATCTATATAAACTTTGAATGGATCACAACTGCGGTGAGCATGAGAAGTGTCTGGAGCAAGCGATGTAGCCTCTCCTACAATAACAGGGTTTTTAATGGTAAAATATTTCCCATTATATACTACATTACTATTCATTACTATTGAACCAAATGTTATAATACACAAGTCAGTTGTGTCAATTTTTTGCGCATAATAGGTAAACTAAAGTCTCACAGATCCGATTTTTTTTTATTACTAACCTCAATTAATAACTAACCTAACAATAAACATGACGTATCTCCACCCTTTCATTTGTTGGTTTCAGGTCCAGGCTCTAAGTGCCATCTCCCCCAGAGTGGCATTGCAATTTGTATGGGAATTTAGCCTATTGTCATTAATGTCGCTCCAACCCTATCTCTTCAGAGAACTATGCACAGCACTACTGACAATATTTCATCCAAAATATCTGAATGATGTAGGCTTTAAAACGGTACACATAATATATATAATAAAATTATATTAAAAACATATATAATAAAAATTGATTTATTTATTAAACATTTTCTTTATTACACCAAGATTTGAATAAAAGTGTGCATCATAGGCAATTACTACTTTTAATAAAAAAAAATGTAAACAATAAACCAAATTATTAAATGATTAAAGTTAACTAAATTGTTCCTAAAAATAGCATCCATTAAAATATGTCAGTGACCTACTTTCTGTACTTGCTTACAATTACTGTGTGTAAGAATATGACTAACAATTTAATGCTAGAGTAAAATAATAGTTTAGAATGGAGTATAATAATTTGAAAATAGACTAGTATGATACCCGTATATCAGTGGGACTCTTGCAAGCCCAATGTGTTGAAAGACTTTCCAACTGACTTCTGAAAGGCCATAGCTTAGATTCATAATAAATATTAGTTTGCTTTCCGAGCAACTTTTCAAGGCTCATTTTCAGTGCATATAAAAGAGGGACGACCCTCCACAGGCCTGAGGGGGTCCTTGTCGGTAGGTATGTAGCATCGGCTGATCCCCTGTGGTCCTCCTCAGATGTCCACAATGACAAAAATCTCAGATTTCTCTTTATCATGGATTTGCATCGCAGAGTATGTGATGGCCTTCACCTCAGTTCCCTAGAGATACAAACACAGCATTGTAGTTCAATTATTGTGCTGCTATGAAATACTTTAATCATTCTTAATTCATAGGGGGGAAAAAAAATGGTATTCGCTCAATGTAGCATCACAGGGACAATAACTAGTTTACCAACAGCTAATGTCCAATTTAATTTGTTTGATTCTTCACTCTAATCTATGTGATTCTGATTATTGTACCATTATCTGGTACCCATTGTGTTGCTTTACTTGTTACACACATCTATTGCTGTTTTGCATGAAAAGTATTTTAAATTAAATTTGGGACAAGTTTTTGTTGTTTCAGTTATAAAAAAGTACATGACCTACCTGTGGATGCTTGTCTAGGCAGAACTCCTCACCCCACCTAATAAACAAAGGGTATTAGAGGTATTAAGACGTGACCACAGTACTCAATGTGCTATATTTAGGATAGATATAGGATGTATGCTGGGAGTAGCCCTACTTTACAATGAAACACATTACTCTCATATCAATGATGGCATTTACAATTCACCAGCCAGTGTTTGATGAACTCACCCAATTGATCGGATCTTGAATTGCATTCTATCAATGTGCGTAACTTTGATTTCCTAGAAGGGAGACATTGTTCAGCCAAATAATGAAACACTGCACCACTGTATTATTTTGACCCAAAATGATGTTTTGTTAGTCAATAATGTCTGTTAATTCAATTTGAGACTCAACAAGCTATTGTCTTTAATGTGGAATTAATTCAACTGATTCCATAATTAACTCAAAGCTAAATCATGTAGGTAATACTTACCCTTGGGATAAAGAAAAGATCAGCACTGAACTTGAATAACCAATCATCAAGAAAGTGGAAAAGGAGAGATTCCATGTCATGCCCTTTTTTGGAGCAAAGATGGAAACAGTAAGGCACAGCATGATTTATTAGAAAATAGATCATCTTAAGGCCAACCGATTTACGACCAAATACGTAGGACCACATTCAATGGAGATCGAGCCTCACCCTCTGACTCAACGTCGACAGTATCAGTAGGTTCCACTGTTTCTGTGTCCGTCATGTAGCCAAACATGCCCATTGCGCACTGTTCAAACGCTTCTTCGAGAGTGGTGCCCCATGAATGGATTCTTGAAATAAAAAGCACATGTCCATGACAATATAATAACAGAATGATAAAGAACCGTTGTCTTTGACTATAGCACACACACTACTAAATACTCACTGGACATCTGCAGTATGATCCAAATCTGGAAAAAAAGTGTACACCAGTGTGATTACTAGGAAAGCTATTCAAATAATATTTGTATAATAGTATAGTATTAGTGTAGTATATCATATCATATCATATAATGGAATCAATCAGAATAGCATTCTTTATTTTCTTAATTCACGAGGATTTAATTGGACTTTGGAGTTCAAAAGTAAACGCAAGTTCGTCATACACTGGACTCACATTCGTACTTCTTGTTAATCGGTGGGTATTTTGCCTTGACGACCTTCTGCGCCTCTGTCAAATCCAGCTCTCGGTCATCCATGGTGTTGTAATACTTAAAAAAAAAAATCCAATTTATCGGCACTTAAAATGTGGCGACTGAGTGAAACTAAACGTGAAGTGAACAACATAAAATACAGGAAGCCACCATGCCATTGCCAACAACAGTCTTCTTTCTCGTGCGTTTGTTTTGCACATGAACTACCTCTGTGTTCGTGAGCGCCTCCTTCTGGGCTTAAATTTGGTTAAGTTTCGCCCTGTCAAACTGAAGCAGTTGTAGCTCTGTCATTGTAGTCTCTCGAGTCTTTGAGAATTCAAAATTTCATCTATGTTTAGAGATCAGCAGAAAATGAATTTTCTGCTGTGGTCCTACTCCGAATTTCTCTGAATTGTGACCTGAGAAATATGTCTTAAATCATTAGGGAATCATAATGAAAAACATGTTTTTAAATCAGATTCTAATATAAAACAAAATTCACAAATGACGCATACACACCTGCACTTGTTTGCACTTTGATGGTGGTCAAATGTCTTTATGGTGATAAACAAAATAAGGCGCATATCGAGTAGGCTACTCCAAATTCATGGAGTGAGACCTCATGTCAACAGGTCAAATTAGGTGTGAAGCCCTTTTCTGCCCATCTTTCTAACCTGTTGACTATTCTATTAGGGTCAACATCTGTGGCGTTGGCACACCATCTGAATACTTTCTCAGTAATCAATTGACTCATCTCCTTATCTGTCATACATTTGATCAGTTATATGTTTCCTATCATTGAGTTGGGATCCCTTCTAACATTGTCCATTTCTTTCTATCTCATGTGTAGTCTGAGTTACACCAGCATTAAAATTGCCTTTTCTAGGCAACATAATGATCATACAGACATAGAAGACAATACCCTATCCCTTTTGACAGCTACAGTTTTGAGGGTAACTTTGCAAAATATATGTTTTGACGTAAAATCGTCTTAATCAGTAGTTTGTGTCCATATCCATCCTCTCTCATCATGAATGATTGCGTGAACATGGAAGCATATTCATCTTAACCGAGGCAAGCTCGGAGCTCGGCCTGAAAAGGGGATTCGTTAAATGTTACACAAAATCTAAGATCAAAACCGATAACACTTCCGGAACTTGTCTCGTAAGACGTAACCACGCCCACGCTGGCTGTTCATTGGCTAGTCACATCCTAGACTGTTGGCGCCATTGTAAGGTTGCTTCAGTCTTCTATGTGAAGTCTGTACTACATTTATCTTCCTTACAGTACTACACTTTTTTTTCTACATCATGGCTGATAAAGAAGGTATGGGACAATGATTTTCGGACGATGTATTTGAGATCAACATTTGTAAACATTTAGTCACCTATGATCATTAAGACGATTACGGTTGATTACGCGCCAGTATGCGTCTACCTTTATTGTTAGAAAGTAACCAATTTTACCGGCAAGCTAACGCTAAATAGCGCGTTTTACTGTGCAGAATTGCATAGCAATGTGTTTTAGAAAATCTTTAGATGGATGATTGAACGCATTTTACTCGTGTCGGTCCTGCTTAACAAACAAGCAAAAAACTGCTCTGGACAGATCAATGTCCAGTCTGACCTAAATGGAAACGCTGCGAGATGGCGCTTTATGTGATTACAATGAATGACTGAACATCTATTATTATAACTCTATTTGTACAGCCGCGTTCGACGATGCCGTGGAGGAAAGGGTGATCAATGAGGAGTACAAGATCTGGAAAAAGAACACCCCCTTTCTCTATGACCTGGTTATGACCCATGCGCTGGAGTGGCCCAGTCTCACCGCCCAGTGGTTACCTGATGTCACCAGGTTAGCCAAGGGGTCAAAGAGTCCTCAATTATGTAAATTACCTGTCACCTGGCTGCTCATGGGGTAAACTCTTCTCCTGTTCGCAGACCCGAGGGGAAGGACTACAGTGTGCACCGGCTGGTCCTTGGGACACACACTTCGGACGAGCAGAATCACCTTGTGATAGCAAGTGTCCAACTTCCAAATGACGATGCCCAGTTTGATGCTTCACATTATGACAGTGAAAAAGGAGGTGAGGGGCAATGTGGTCATGGGTCTTTACTCTTTTTATTTGATTTACTATTTAAACACCCTTTTCAATATTTAAGTCATATTTCTTCTCATATCAAATCGTTTTTTAAGGGATTGTTCAGATAGTGATCACACTGTAATCGTAAATAGACAATCATAAGAAGTGTATCATAAGTTTGGTAGAAAAGGAACAGCGGTTTTAATCGGAATAGCGCAATGCTAGAATGGACACCATTGATATGAACACCGTCCATAACCTTAATATCCGTTGTGCTTCAGAGTTTGGAGGATTTGGCTCAGTCAGTGGTAAAATCGAGATTGAAATCAAGATCAACCACGAGGGAGAAGTGAACCGAGCCCGCTATATGCCCCAGAATCCCTGCATCATCGCCACCAAGACCCCCACCAGTGACGTGCTGGTGTTCGATTACACAAAACACCCCTCTAAACCAGGTGAGATTACAGCCAACATGATGTGCACATTAAGGAAAATAACGGCGGTTCTACTCTGAGCTGCCATCCCACTGCTCATCATTGTTGCGTTTCGGTTCCAGACCCCTCTGGAGAGTGCACTCCTGACCTGCGTTTGAGGGGACACCAGAAGGAGGGCTATGGCCTCTCGTGGAACCCCAACCTTAGTGGTTGTCTGCTCAGCGCGTCAGACGACCATGTACGCTCCCCCCCCCCCCCCCCCACCTCAGACCCACTCTTGCCATGTCATGTCATTTTTACGGTGCCCTCGCTTCCCTTCCAGTCTCCTTTGCTCATGTTCCCTGTCCACATCCTTTCTGTCTAGACAATCTGCCTATGGGACATCAGCACAGTGCCCAAGGAGGGCAAGATCGTGGACGCCAAGACCATCTTCACAGGCCACACGGCGGTGGTGGAGGACGTGTCCTGGCACCTCCTGCACGAGTCCCTCTTCGGCTCCGTGGCTGACGACCAGAAACTCATGATGTAGGCGGCTCAAGCTCCACCGCTCCCCCCTTCCCCAAACAAAATAACCTCCACACCACTAAACTCTCTTGAGTCCCCAGTTGACCACAGTGCCTCTGTGTTTGTGTGTCTCCAGCTGGGACACGCGGTCCAACAACACGTCCAAGCCCAGCCACGCGGTGGACGCCCACACCGCCGAGGTGAACTGCCTGTCCTTCAACCCCTACAGCGAGTTCATCCTGGCCACGGGCTCGGCGGACAAGGTAGGGATCCCCCTCCTCCGCAGCACTACTGTTTTGAAAGGTTGTCCCCCCTTCTTCTCTGTAGCTGTATCTGTTTCCCCGCGCGTACGCAGTGGTCTTATTTTGTGAGTTTCCTTGTCAGACCGTGGCTCTCTGGGACCTTCGGAATCTCAAGCTGAAGCTGCACTCGTTTGAGTCGCACAAGGACGAGATCTTCCAGGTGAGAAGCCACATGATTGTTTATTTCCTTTGGTCATTAACTTGACTATTGTCGTTCATCTCATGTTGGTAATTCAAGTTAATATTGCTTTCCATATTTTGACCGGTGAAGGACTTTAGTGCTTGGACTATAAATAAAAGTTTGTCCCCTGTGGTTCTGGTGCCTTCTTCCCCCAACAGGTCCAGTGGTCTCCCCACAACGAGACCATCCTGGCCTCCAGTGGCACAGACCGCCGCCTCAACGTCTGGGACCTGAGTAAGATCGGAGAAGAGCAGTCGCCAGAAGACGCAGAGGACGGTCCTCCAGAGCTTCTGGTGAGTTGTCAAAGAGTAACTGTTAGTTTAGTCACCTGAAAAAAGCCTAGTCCTACAAATGCTCATTCTAATCCCCCCCCCTTCCCTTTCCATTCTGACCCCCAGTTCATCCACGGAGGACACACGGCAAAGATCTCCGACTTCTCCTGGAACCCCAACGAGCCCTGGGTCATCTGCTCGGTCTCAGAAGACAACATCATGCAAGTCTGGCAGATGGTAAGACATTATTTTACGACTGTATTAATTTAAATGCTCATACAATTTCATAGACATGTGCACATACGCATACTTTTATTGTAATTTCTGTCGTAACTGCAACCATCGCTATAGATCTGAATAGATATTGCGATCGGCATCATCTTCAATGTGTGTGCTCCTCAGGCTGAGAACATCTACAACGACGAGGACCCTGAAGGAGCTGCAGACGTGGACCCCCAGCCCTGAGCGGAACCCCTCGGCCCGCTCTAACCCTTTCTACTTCGGTCGATTATCGATATTTGGTTAATGATACATTGGGACTAATCATGTCGTTTTTGAAGGTTGTTTGGTCATCGTCTTGTATTGTGGATAATGGCATTGCATATTTATGAAGTCCATCGTTTTCTTTAGCATTTTTACAAAGTCTACAATATTGCTTTTTTAAACATTGTCTTATGCAGCGTTTCCACTGCAGGGTGCGGTACGGTTCGGTTCGCCTCAGTCCGGTAGGGAGGGGGCGGTATAGCCCAGCTCAGTTCCGAGGTCGCGTTTCCACCGCCGACAGGACCCTTTATGGTAGGCCGGATGTCGATCGCCGCGGCAGCTACGTAAACATCGTGACATCATAGCAGCGCAGAGGAGAATGCAGGGGAACGTCTCCACCTCCTTGTTCGCCCAAGCAAGCATTTTACGCGACATGTTCTCAGCGTTCAACCGTCAAACTCAGTGCCGTGCAGTCCGGGGTGAACTGCAGCATGGAGGAGAAAGTGATTGTTGCCGTTTGCGATTCTCGGAGCTCTATATATAATAGCATATAATATAATTGTATATATAAACATCACGGCCAAAAGCTCTGTGCGCCTCCGGATGGCCTTAGCGCGGGGAGCTCTCGTAGGGATTGGGCTTCTCTGGGTGTGTTTACCGGCGTTGCTATGGTTTCCGGCCTTGTGTGTTCCAACGGTTTATTAGGTAGGCCCATAATAAATCTCTGTCTAATCAATACTTCATTCACTGCCTCTTCCGTGGTCATTACAATATTATGAATAGACTGCGTCGGGTCCTGCGACGTTTCTCCCTCTTCCACAAAAGGTAAAGACAAGGCAATGGTGGTTATCGTGTTGTTGCGCGACAAATTCGACAACACTTGCACAGCGACAGATTATGATTTGTGGCGCAACCAAACTTCGGCGTAAACGTGAACGGGCGACAAATGTCGCGTTTGGTGTGAACGCAGGCTACAGTTTGTTTGTTTTATTCCCACGTCCCCCAGAAGTGACGACTCTGTCGACCAATCAACGGAGGGGGTGTGTAGCTCGAATTTTCCGGCACCCTTTCAGGCGTCTCAGTACCCCAACGAAGGAGTACTGAAGACAAGGGCAAAACAAGTACGGCTCAGTCCGGGTCACGGCCACTTTTGGCAGTGGAAACGCGAGCCTTACCGCACTTTTGTGAACCGAACCGTACCGCACCCTGCAGTGGAAACGCGGCATTAATCCTCCGAATTGTTTGACATTCCAAGATTTGAAATCCGAGGGTTTTTAATATATACATTCTTTCTGTTTTTATGTCAGACACCTTACCTTTTCTATAAATAAAATAAAGTGTACATACATTTTCATATTTTTCTTGTTTGTGTAGTGTTAGTGCTCGCTTTATACATTTTGTCTATCTAGTGTCTCGTCCTGTCATGAACTTTCCAAGTGTTCTCATAATAAAAATATATTTCAAATATTCTCTCCGTCTCTCAGCACAAATCTGTTATGAATACTATTTAGTATTAAGTGGAGGTAATCATTCATGCGTCATCTTCTGCCGTCGATTCTCTGGCATCATTGCAGCCTCTATAATAATGACAAAAAGAGAATGAGTCAACAATGTTGATACTGTGCTTTTAAACTGGTTGACATGCTGAAGTTATACCTGAAGCTGGCCAGCTCTCTTAAAAGCCCGTCCTTAAGACTCTGTAGGTGTGTGGTGGACTTTCTCTGAAGCTCAAATTCGACCTTCAGGTCTCTCAGGGTCTCTTCCAACATGTCCACTGTCTCCTGTTGTTTATTGTGGTAGATTAGTCATGAATGTTAGTAGAACCATTTACAAAAGGTACCCTTTCTTCTGCTTACCTCGGACTGAGCCTTGCAGTCCTGCCTGTCCCTCTCCATCAGGACCATCCTGTCCTCCAAACAAGCTCTCTGCAGCTCCAGCCTCTGGATGTCCTGCTCCAGGGGTCCCAGCTGGACCCTCAGATCCTGCCCCAGCTCTTTGCTCTTCCTCAGGGCCTCCACTCCAGCCTGCCTCCTCCCGAGCAAGGCCATAAGCCGAGGCTCGTACCAGCCCTCAAGCGACCTCATGCTGCCGCTCAGCCGCCGCTGCAGGCTGAGAGACGCCCGGCGGCAGTGGCTGACGTCACTGAGGGACCGCGCTAGACCACGGGAAGGCTTTCTGGCCTCATCCCGCAGGCAGCTCAGGTGGTGCCGGTGAGCCTCCTGAAGCTCTGACAGCTCCTGGGTCAGCCGTGGGATTTGGGCTTTGAGTTCATCCTGTTGGCGGAGAAGTAAATGACCAAAACATACGAGAAAGGAACCAAACACACACAGGAGAGGTGTGTGTGTGTGTGTGTGTGTGTGTGTGTGTGTGTGTGTGTGTGTGTGTGTGTGTGTGTGTGTGTGTGTGTGTGTGTGTGTGTGTGTGTGTGACACAAGACAAACAAGAAAAAAAGGCTATAACAAAGAACACAGCCGTGTCACACCAGTTAGTAACGTGAAAACCATTTGTGTTGTATTTCTCGGCTAAGAAGACGATAATCCCTCGCTTCAAAAGTCGACCGTTGAGTTATCACCGTACTTGCGTGACTGAGGACTGAGCCACATCGTACTTCTGTGCCTCTAGTGTGATCTGGCCCTGGATGCAGCCTCTCGCCGCCCTTAACAGCCTCTTCTTAACCTGTTGCACGTCCTCGCAAACACCAATATGATCCAGCTGCACCAGGGTGAGCGTTTTGCGCGCCTCCTCAACCTTTCTTCTCAATTGCGCCACCGCTTGCAGCATGGGAGCGTGCAAACGGAGAAGTTCCCGTATGAGCTCGTCCCTCCGCGCCTCGAGGCCACGCACCTCCTGGATGCATTGGTCAAACAGCCAACCCAAGTGGTCCATGTCGGACGGACGTTGTCCAATTTGAGTCATTGGATGCCTTGGGTCGTTGCTGAGGAGTTCAGAGTGTGTTGTCTCCGAGTCAACGGGATGTCTCTGGAGACTATTGAGATACCCATCGAATCTATCTTCAGAGTGTGAGTCATCTGATGCATTGCTTTGCGGGAAATCTTCGACAAGTCTACGAGTTTCCATTGCACCTGCCAAGAGACAAACTAAAACCAGTGAGCCCTCGGGAAAGAAGTAGGAGAGCCGAGCTTGATTGATAAAAAAAATAACAACTAATACAAATGTACTTTAAACTCTCTATTCTTTCGACTTTGTAAATTGATCAAATAGGTTATCAAACGTATGTAATGCTTGCATTCATGTCAAAGTGAGAAAAAGTTTTAGAAAACGCAAGTTAAACAAATCAACAAGGCCTCCTTTATCTTGCAAAGCCCCTAATCAATTATAGACCCACACCCATACATCATGAGATCACATCACAGCGAACACAACAACTTCAACTTACGCTTTTTTTGTAGATTACGCCCAAGCCTACTGCCCAAACGGGTAGAACCGCAGGATAACAGAACAGCACAGCACACGTCCCGTATGTGTGTGTGTGTGTGTGTGTGTGTGTGTGTGTGTGTGTGTGTGTGTGTGTGTGTGTGTGTGTGTGTGTGTGTGTGTGTGTGTGTGTGTGTGTGTGTGTGTGTGTGTGTGTGTGTGTGTGTGTGTTTTGTATCCAGGTGTGTGGTGTGTTTGTATTCAAGGCACTGAGGCAGCAGAGAGATACCATCGTGTTTATTAATATCAAGGCACTGAGCGCCAGGCAGACGGACACACGACACACACACACTCACCTCCACCTGGCATCTGAGACACACACACACACACACACACAACACACACACACACACACACAACACAACACACACACACACACACACACACACACACACACACACACACACACACACACACACACACACACACACACACACACACACACACACACACACACACACACACACACACACACACACACAAACATATTTTGTTTGTTTCTTAAGGAGCGATTTTGCCTGTAGTAGGCCTGTTTTGGATCCAATCTTGAATGTGTGGACTGGTCAACAGTACCATCAGAACACACACCAGTCACTGGTGTGTGTTCCACCGTTAAGGACTTCTTACATTTGACTCAATCATTTATTATCACACGTTTACAGTCAGTGGCGGACTCAGACATGCAGGGCAGGGGCAAAAATAAAAAGGGCACATTCTGCACAACATGGGGCCCAACCAGAGTGCATGATGCATCATGTATGGCATTTTCTCTAGTATTCACCACTCTAGTCTTATTTTTCAACCATGGAGGCACTATAAGGGCATTAAGAGAGCACTCATTGAGGCACGGTATTGAATTTTCTTATTCTAGAGGGCTCATCTTCATAATTTATTGTATAAAGGGCACCAGAGGGCACCCAATCATTTTTTTCACATGTAAAGGGCAGCCAATAAGGCACTTTCTCTCGTATTCGCCATTCTTGAGGGCACGTTTTCAACCATGGAGGCAGAGTCCGCCACTATAATTACAGCCCATGAATAGATAGATTGACGACAATTACTTTGTGTAGCGGTTATTCTCCTCTTCTACCACTAGGTGGCGACACGACCTTGAACGCAGCCGGCGGATGGTCGCTTCTCTCATCACCTGGGCGCGCGGAGGTACAGGTATGACACGGACAGCTCGCCTAAAGATCATTTCCAGTGAATCGGCAGAGCCTCCGCAACATACGCGCGGAGGGAGAGGAACTCGGTCTGCGCCCAAACGGATAAGTTAACGAGGCGCGTTGAACAGAACCACTTCTGGTGCTTCCTGAAGTGTTCCGCGCGGAAATGGTTCACCTGAAGTTTAACTCTGGACAGTGAAAATGAAGTTTGGAAAAACAGATACGGTGATTTGTTTCTGATGGACAGCGGCTGAGGATAAAGAGCCGCATGCGAAAAAAGTCAAGGTATGAAGACTGGTTGGTTAAGATGTTATTCGACATTTCCGAGTGTTTTGTTGTGTTTGTGGACGATGTTCCCCTGTTTAAAAACTGAAGCTCAACCCAAACATCTATTGAATCAATTGGAGTTGGGTAAATTAATTCGAGTGGTTTTCTTTAAGTTGTGTTAAGTGTTTAAAGCGAACGAAACCATTGTATGGCTCTAGGAATCCCTAGAGTTGTAATAAATTAGGATCACAAGATATCGTTCCCACAATTAAATGTCGTAATGCTAATTCAAGAGATCCAGTTTGTGCAGCGGCATGCACTTGGGAAAAAAATAGGTGTGGGAGTCTTGCTTTGCGTGGCCTTGAGGGATCATAAGCAAAAGTAATTCAAAACCAACGTATTGCTTTCTCAATTTAGGAGCCTTTAACAATGAAGGCTTTTGTGTTTTGTTGCACCATTGACCTAGCAAGTGGGACTCCTTAACAGTCTTTATGACATTTGGTGCCATCTATGACACAGGCAGACACTCTGCAGTTCATTGGCCATACTTTAAACAGAGCTTCTGGCTAATGGATTGTTGATTCACCATACAGAAGATAACCTTCTAGTTGCAGAACTCTGTTTTCGGGGGGAGATGTATGTTTATTCTGCCATCTCTCAGTGGACTCTGGACCAGCACAAGGGCTAAATCCCTACTTGGAAAAACATTGCAGAAATATCATCGATCCACACTGGAATCACTTCAGCCCCCAAGCTCAACTGATGGGTCAGAGGGTTTGACGGTCGTAGATATCCAAGTCCAAGCCAGGACTTGGACTTGGATGATGGTCTGCACAGCCATTGTTTACTCCCTACCACAGGGTTGGCTTCTCTCACCCTCCGGTAGTTCAGGTAGAAAGAAAAAGAAAGCTGGCGTTTGTTTAGGAAGGGTGTGTCGCATTCTGTTCTTCCTTGCTCCTCCTCTGCTTCTGCTAAACTCCACCATGCCAGGGCTTGTACCCATGGTGATTATAGGCGTGTTCTCTAAACACCGCACAACACAGATGGAGTCTTTTCCACACAGCAACAGGAAGAAGGAGAGAAGGATGCCAGTCATGGGTTGAGAGAGAGATAGAGAGACAGAGAGAGAGATAAGGGATATGAATCATGATAAGGGTTTGTGGAAACCGTTCAACACAGACATGACGTGGTGTGTCTGTGTTGTTCTGCTTAGTAACGCAGGTGGGCTGTAATTATTCCTTTTTATTATTCGTGTGATGTCTTATACGTAACTTTGGCTCATCCATCAGTTGGTGCAGCTGGTTATTGACTCAGTCCCAAGGGGCACCTGTTATGCTAAAGAGGGCCTTAAGGAAAGCTGTTCGTGGTTCGCTGTGGTCAAATAAACGGTTGAAATGTAATGTATTAAAGAGACCTTTGTTGTTCGTTGGGGGCAAGTGTGTTGGACTGTGTGTTGATAGCAGATTAATGAGACTTGGTCGACGACGGTATCGAAGTTGGTGATCAATGTGTGCCAGTTTGTCAATGGCCAGCCAATCAATGGCTGTCCATTGATTGGAAAACAATGGGCTTTCAATCAGGGGAGTGATGGGTTACTCATCAGTGAGCTGATATTGGGGGAAATATTGATCATAGATACAAGAAATGGGACATTATTGAATAAAGGAGGTGTGTATGTGTACTATTCAAACATCTAAGTACAAGAGGACTATTCGCCCGTCTTGTTAATCTTTAACAAATAGTTTTTGTCGTTGTTGGTCTTGTCTGCACAACCTTATCAGAAAGGCAAACACGTCACTGAGAACTGTGTCTACCACCCCTTGGCTTCCCCTGCCTGCTCTGCTCTCGGGGTTTGAACTCATGCTGACAGGGAATGCAGGTTCGACGCATCGTTTCCCCGGGCGCCAAGGTTTTGTTTTGACTATTGGGATTGAACACAAGGCTCTGAGATGCCAGGGTGTATTTAAAACATGAAGAAAGCCACTGTCCAGCTGTGTTTGCCTTAATGGTTTCCCAGTGTGCCCTGACAAGACGGCTTTGGTGCGAGCCGAGTCTTAAGTGCCATAGAAACGGGAAAACTCAAGCATAGACCCCTAGCAACCTCTGGGAAGCCCCGCAAACGAGGCAGGAATCTCTTTCACCAGCCCGGCCGTAGCTATGCTCGTAAACTCTCCCTGGAAGGTAAAAGAGTTCAGAATCCTACTGGGTGCTTCGAAAACGAGATAATTGTACCTTTTTTTTTTTTTTAGAAGCACAGTTAGAGTTAATCCTGGAGGAGGGCAAGAGAATAACCTATTATGGGTAAAATAAAGCTAGAGCCCAAATACTAAAACACAATTGGAAATGGACCTGAGCAGTATGTAATACTTAAATGTAAAATGAAGTCTGGTAATGGCTGTCTGGTGCCTTCCATTAGGTTTATTTTAATTTTCTTAAAGGCTCATTAATCTGTGACAGTGAGGGGGGCATAGGAGTCATAGGAGAAGTCTAGGGGAGGGAGAACCAGAGAAGGGGAACGGGATAGAAGGAGATTTGGAGAGAAGAGTTCCTCAGTAATTATCAATCTCTCAGGAATGCAGGCTTTTCTCCTATTAGACAAGCTGCTGCATGGCCACAGTGGCCCAGCGACATGCAAACTAGCAGTGAGCTGTCCACAGCTACACGGCAAACCTAACAAACGCAAACAAATATGGACACACACACACACACACACACTTTCACACATAGACTCACTTACACAGACATGCATGGATGGACACACACACGCAAACACAAACACATGCATTAGTTTTTCCTCTGTACACATAAATAAACAGCGGAATTACATAATATTTAGCTTTTATTTAGGACATGGTTGCATTGTATTGAGGGGTTTATGTGGCATTTAATACTTTCTAAAGTGTCATTATCTACTCGGACCTTTCTTGAAACCATATTCTTTCTATAACAAGCAAGGGCTCAATATAATATCAGCAAAAGATTGTCTTTCAACCGAAATGCTTTGCTACAACTTCATGTGCCATTCATGATGGCAGTGGCACATGAAGTGGCCTTTTGGTTGCAGTCGGTGAACTGTTATTGGTAATGACTTGTAACATTTCTTCAAAGTCTTGTTTGAAGAAAGGAGGGAAATATATATTCAGATTATAAATAATCTTGAAACTTCAAGATACGAAGTCAGGTGCCTTGAGGTGAGAAACTTGGGCAATTCTCCTCAACAAATGCTGAGCTAAAGGTTTCCAGTTCCTTCTCTTGCTGATCTCACCTGGAGGTAAAAGGGGCCATTACAGATCTCTCAGTAATGTCTAGCCCAGACATGGTTTCCCAAGTACGCTCTTGAGTAGCAGTCCTCTCCTTTGTTTGCCAATGCCAAGAGAACAGCGGCAACGCCCTATACCGATGCCTACAGGTGCTTTGCAGCAAACCAGCTTTATAACCAATACTGACTGACCCTTTACCAATGCACAGCAGACGGCTCACCTTTAGATTCCAGAACTACCGCAAGGGCTTGACGGTAAGTAATAACGTAGGGTTATAAGTAGGTTAAGTAAAGCTTTATCTATACAGCACTTTTTGAAACGCACAGTTACAAAGTGCTACGCACACACACACATTATAAATGACAATCTAAAAAATAGCTCAATGATAAACAGACCAAACTTTAACCAAAAATAAAAACGTAGCCAAAGGATATGACGTGAATGGAGATCTTTTAAAGATGGGTTTAAATCAGTCCAAAGAGTCAGCAAATCTCATAGATAGGGGAACATGGTTCTTGAGGGCTGGGGCCCAAACAGCAATGGTACGATGACTATTTAGTTCTGCGATGAGAGCGAGGGATGCAGAGATTTGAGGATCAGAATGGTCGAGAGGTGGAACGAACAAGGAGGATGTCAGTCATGGATCTGTGGGCGAGGCATGCCATGGCACGTGTAAACCAACCAACAGGATCCTGTAGTGTGTTCTGAAATATACAGGAAGCCAATATAGAGACGCAAGAGTGGGTTAGGTGGGCAAGAGCGACATCTTTTCTACTTAAAAGCCTATGGTGACTGCATTTTTAACCAACTGTAGAAGACTTAGAGCCATATAGGTTGTATAAAGGGTGTATGACTCCTAGTGGAAAGGTGCTCTGTTCTTCACTTCCTGCCTGTCTCCATCTTGAAAAAGCTGCCTATACTCACCGGCTCCTGATTTACCTTTTATCTGTATTCAATGTGAGGCTATCCTGTAATATTGCAAGGGTCTTCTGTGTTGGAAATATAACTCTGTATTTCTTAAGCTGTTCAACCTTGACAGAGATTCACAATTAGTACACAGTAGTACACATACCGATACATAGCGTTACTTCCTTACTCACGGCTGGGCCTGGCCCCTATAATCTTTACAGGCTGGTGGGAGAAGTCATGGCTAAACTAGAACAAATACTGGAGTTCTCTCTGTCGGCTGCGTGCTGTGACTCATGGCCCTGGGCCGTGAACCCTCCACCAACCTGCAAATACACATTGTTCAGTTGTCCAAGTAGATAAGGAAGTGATTGCACCTTTGTGTGGAAAAGTGTATTGTGTGAGTTTCCTCTGGTGCTGGTTGGGAACGAGTGTTGAGTTGTACTTTGCGTAGAGATTACTGTGGTAGGTGTTTGGCAAGCTGCGCCTTGGTTAACTTTCTACGCCCGTGGTCAAATTTTGTACTTTTTTCTTATTTTTTTATTTTATCAAACTCAAAACACATGGAAGAGTTAATTTAACAAAATTATGTAATTTTGTGGGAGATTATGTCATAAAATCTAATCCTCTAAAGCCACTATGGAGCAGATTTAACACAAACGTATTCCTCAATTCCTTCGAGCCATCTGAAGTTAAGTTGTGAGAAATCCCATTCACTTCAACCTGTTACCTTTATGGGCTTAAGCTTGTAAGTAAAGAAAAAGACAGCTAAATTGCATAACCTGGGATTCTCTGGTACGTTTGTCAGGATCTGAATCTTGGCCTAACTACTCGTACAGTAAGCTCCCGCTTCTCGCTGCAGGCCAGGCAGGTGTCCCTGCTCCAGCCTGTCGGCACCTCTGCAGGCCTCTCTGCGTTTAGACGAGATTCCCTCACAAAATATATGCTCCTAACCTCTCCCCCCGTGGAGCCCAGCTGCCCCGGCCTCCACACACCAGAAGAGCGCCTGCCCGTCATCTAGAGAGAGTGGGATACATTTCGTGTTCAAGGATATGGTATACAATAGAATATAGTCCCAGCTAGTTGCCTCAGCTGGTGCTAGTGTGCAGTGCATATGTTGACGCTAGGCGACTCGAGGTTTGGCGTAGAGACCTGTGCCTCCCATCCAATGTCAAAGTCTCACCTCTTTTGTAAGGCGTAAGTAAACAGCCTGTTGGAACACAGGCCTGCTCCAGCAGGATCAGGGCGGGGCTGGGAAATGGGAAACCGTGTGTGTGCGTGTGTGCGTGTGCGTGTGCGCGTGTGCGTGCGTGTGCGCTGTGTGTTCTTACCTAGAGAGATTGACGGGAGACAGACTGCGAGATGCGTTTCTGCATAGTGTGTGTGCGAATTGTTTGAGTCTCAACAATCAACATTTCAGAGGAGTGGTGAAAGAGTAAAGTAATTACTGTAGTGTGCAAACATGGCAACTCTGTAATTTACCTCCTGAGAAAGGTACTTGTGAAAAGCATCCGATACCATTTCTCAGGGGCATTAATAGTTTACGTTCATAATATCCAAAATGGCCGAAGTGCCTTCAGTTGATCTCATTGGAATAAAAAAAGCTTCCTTTGGACAAACCAACCCTTTTGAGTATGGAGTGAACTGTGTAATGCTCCCTTCTACCGGCTGTGCCATTTCCAAGGGCTACCCTGTCTTGTTTACGTCAGATGTTGAATTTGTGTCAACAATCTCAGAATCCCAAAATTACAGGTTGTCTCTCCACTACCATGGCAACGATCTGAGTCACCTCACGTTGACTGGACATGACAACAGCCAAGTGGGTGGTCCTCCACTGTCTCCCACGGGTGCCTGAGGCTGCAGTCATCTTTGGGCGATCACAAGAAGGTTTGAGGGGAGTTTAGTCGTGGGTGGGGGTTGGGAGACGGAGGGGGTTGTCATGAATTTACTGGCTCCCACCTAAATGAAACAAGCCATGAATTCCTTCACTGGAGATACGGGCGTCTGTGTATTGTCGGGCCTTGGCCGTCGCAAAAGCATGCGGCTGAGTCATTCCCTGAATGACTGTAATTTGCAGGAGAAACACAGATCAGGGTGCTGGGAGATGAGGGGGTCTGCCTCACTTTTCCTACCGGGCGGATTGCTGCCCCAGTCCTAAAGACTGGCCTTTCACTCTTTAGCTTAGCCGCGGTTAGCTACACCTGCCCCGTCCGTGTGACCTCACCCAATGACATGTGCTGGAAGTTTAACCAGTTTTGATTTTAGGAGGAACTCTCATCTCAACACACTGGTAGTAGATGAGGTGTCAAATCCATACACACGCACACACATACACACAAAGGTAAAGCACTTTGGGAACCTTGAAAGCGCTAGTATCAATCAATTATTTTTATTATCTCACACACTAGTAGGTTGGGTACATTGTAAGTGTCATCCCTGTTCTGTCAGCATCGACGTCTTCCCTCATAGGACACTAGTATAGCCGCCCTTGCTTCAGACGATGAAGTCATTTGTTTCTCGGTTGTGTCAGTGTGTGAGCGGTGATGCTAAGCCCCCTCTGACCCCAACCTCCAGGAAGGCTTCGTGAACACATGCCCTCAAAGAGGAGCGAATTCCAAGTGGTGAAACGCTGACATTATCGAACCAAGACTGGAATGGAGAAGAAAGTTAATTTATGATGGTTGGTAAGGGGCCGCCTGGCTCCAGTTGCAACACATCTGCCTGTAAAGAACCGATGGATCCTCAACCCCATACTCCTACCCCGCCTGGAATAGTGTAGAGCTTTGATGCGGGGGGAAACCGGGAAAGACGACTCATTTGGGGTTTTCTGAGTCGGCCCCGTGTTGGGTTTGTGTGGTCGCATGTGATCGGCCCAGCCGCCAAGGAAACTGCTTGTAGGGTCTGTGTGATGGCAACCATTAATCAATTGGCGACGTGCCTGGGCAGCACTAAAAACGGTCTTATTCTACTGTCAAGAGTCAGGAAGCGTCTATCGTACTGTCCAAAAAGAGTGAAACCGCCATGGGAATTCTCCTATCCCTTCATCCTCAAGCAAACATCACACTCCTCCTTGTCACGATGTTGGGGGAGGAGTCCTCCCACTCCTCCTCTTTCGATGTCTGTCTTCCCCGCGCCCCCCCTTTTCATCCTCATATTTGCAAACCTCCGTCGGCACCCAGCATTTTATTGAGACGTGACGGATGTGTAATGATAAGTCTGCGAGTTGGAAAAGGCCCAGGCGCGGGGGGGGGATGCCTCAGAGCCCCCGCGGCTATGCTTCGGAACCACAGCCCCAGGGCGGAGGTGTTGGCCCAGGTGGAGGAGGCGGAGCAGGAAGTGCCCTGCTCTGAATTTCCTCTAACCTAAAAACAAAACCCCAACGAAAACATCATAACAAAGTGCCGCAAAGATTGAAAGAAGATTGAAAGATTGAAAAGATTAAGAAGGATAAATAAACTTTGGTATAAGTCTGCTTTATGTTCTCTTGAGTATGTATGTCAAAGTTATTTGTATAATATATAACGCATATCAACGTACTTCTATGAAGTATGAAGTGCACTGATATGTCTAATTGTATGTAACATATGCATTAATGCACTGTTTACGTGGCCCCAGTGGGTTTGAAATGTCAGGTAAAGATGGTTCAGAGTCGAGTTTTGCGTTCTCCTTAGGCAGCTCCTAATGCGCCGATATGCCTCTTAGCCCTGTGTGTTTGTGCCTGTGCCTAGGTCTGTGTGTGAGTGTGAGACTACGGGTGGGGCTTTGAATTATGACTCCATGTTGTGGAATGAAGGGAGCGGTGCCAGTTCTTTACAGAGCAGAGCAGCCTGGCTGGGGAGAGGTGGTGGTGGTGGTGGTGGTGGTGGTGGTGGTGGTGGTGGTGGTGGTGGAGGCGGGAGGGCAGGGAAGAGGTGCTGGGGGAGGCAGGAGGGAAGGTGGTGCTGGTGGTGTTGGGGGAGGTGGGTGAGCTGAGCTTATTATCCGTGCATGCAGGAAGGAACATGACCACACGCACATATGCTCTGTAAAACACACACACACACACACACACACACACACACACACACACACACACACACACACACACACACACACACACACACACACACACACACACACACACACACACACACACACACACACACACACACACACACACAGAGAGAAAGAAAGATCTCCCCCTCTTTACATAACAGTTGGCAACACTCAATAAATACTCTTTATTTAAGTTCGATGTCACAATGTTCTCTGTTTACAGTTCAGACCGTACATTACAGCTAAGCCTCCCTACAGTCCCTCACCTAAACAGCATTGTATTTCTCCCCAGGTTTCAAAACGTAGCTCCAGTGTCTGCCAGCATGTCGAACCGGGACTCCCTGGGGTTCGGGGACCTGATCCCCCAGGACGTGGCCGAGGTCTTTGCCCAGGAGAGGATGTCTAAAGGAGGGCGGCGCAAGAAGCGCAGTAAATCCCTGGGACGCGCCATCGACTGGTTCAAAGGCAAGAAGCGGAAGGACGCCGATGCCAACGGGCAGAGCCCGGGCCTGGGGCCAGGGCTGGACCTGGCGCTAGAAGGACCTCCTGCTGGTCCTCAGACGGGCCAGAAGACTGGCAAGCCGGGCCACTCTCCGGGCAGCAGCCGTGGTAAGAGTCCACCCCCCCCCCGCCGCCCCCCTCTGAAGGTGACAGGAAACACAGCGCTATAGCACAGAGTGGGCAGGGTATTCTAGGGGTTGGGGGTTTGAATCCCGGCCAAAGGTTCACCGTCTACCTGGAGGCATCCTTGAAAAAGTTGCTGAACCCCTGCTCACTCCTTACTAAGGACATGTTCCTCTCGCTTTTGGGATGTTAACAATTAACAAACCTACTCCAACCCTCTCCCATATGATGGGAGAGGGTTGGAGTAGGTTTGTTAATTTCAGCTTGTGTTGTTGTTTGTTGTTGTTTGTTGTTGCTGCACTGTGGTTCAGGGCAAAGCAGATCCCACAATTGATGGAATATGAAGTGAGTCATAATTCACAATATTAATTCAGGAGAAGTCTTGGTTTTATGAGTCATCCTGTGGGGTTGCCACAAGGAGCAGAAGTAATGGGAACATAGTCAACGTCATGCGCATGTTTGCTGACTGCAGTGGTCTTTGAACCGATGTGACCTCTGAGCAGCCATTTGCTAAAATATAATCTGGGGTCATTCTCTATGTCATACTTGACATCCTGAAATATGATACATTTGTTTAAATCAACATGAATAGTTTAAGATTATTGAGCTTCAATAATGGCGCAGACTACGATTTCAGACTTCCCGCCATCTTGGTCCTTGTAGCTTAAGTTAGATCTTGCACATGCCCTTTTACACCTTGGAATGTTGCACATTAGCAGGAAAATGCTTTGGCTTGTTTTTTTTGCAGATGGCATGGTGTGTGCTTTGGACTAAGGCTATTGTAAGAACAAAATAAACTACTTTTAAATGCCAAATGCTTTCCTTTGTGGGGTCAGGATTATATATAACATGCTTATCCTGCACATTCTTATTATTGGTCAAACAAACCATGCCCCAATCGGTCCTCTTCATCATCATGTCCCAAACAAACATCACATGTTTGTTTGTAGTTTACAGAAAAGAATGGTGTTAAAATACTGGAGCCCTCATAGTTTGAGACCCCATTTGCCACGCCTGTAACTGTGCTGGCCTGGGTAATTTCTCTGTGCATGGACAATCAGGCCCTGCCTCTTTCTGTCACTTCTCCATGTGAAGGTTGAGTCCTGGTACTTCCAGCACAACTGATGTTTCCTCCCTCCAGGGGATTTCCAGTGCTTACCTCTGTGTTTGCCTCTCACGCTAATGTAATGCAAAATACCGCAATCATGTGTGTCTGACACACACCACAATTTATCTTTAGGGTACAGGGTCGTTTAAGGATATAAGATACACGCGCACACACACACACTGCAAAAGATTCAGGATTTCTCTGAATGCAAACAGAAAAGGAATCAAACCAGCTCCTTTTTGTCCAGGCACACCAAAAGAAATATGTCCTATGCCTTGGGGTTAAGATCGAATAATCTGGCGTAAAATTCCCATCTCGTTATGTTAATGTGATTTATATGTTAACTGCCCCTCCAAACCTTTAAGTGACAGGCGTTCATGTGATGAGCGCTAACAGCCATGAGGCTCTCTGGTAGGGGCGCCTGGCTCTCAGCCAGACCTGGCCAGGGCCCGTCTATTAAGGAGGAACAAGGGATTTCTGTTTATTTATGACCCTATACGAACTGCACCTCCCCTCAAAGAAATGAGAGCTGTGACTCGGCACAGATCAAACTGTGTGTGTGTGTGTGTGTGTGTGTGTGTGTGTGTGTGTGTGGTGTGTGTGTGTGTGTTGTGGTGTGTGTGTGTGTGTGTGTGTGTGTGTGTGTGTGTGTGTGTGTGTGTGTGTGTGTGTGTGTGTGTGTGTGCGCAATCTCGTGTCTTGGTCAAATACCCAACAAAAAGCAGTGCGGTTGCTATCAACCCACTGGAATAAAAAAAAAAAAAGCATAATCGACTAATGTGTTTGTGTTTCCATATCAGGGAAGCGTGACAATGGTTCTTTTCACACAAGTGGGAATGCGTCAAGCAAGCCCATGCTCCGTTCTCTGCCCCTGAAAAGTGGAGCAGTAGCAAAGTTCCCAGTAGCTAGTCTCGGAGATAAACCCCTCCAGCCCTTTACAGTGGAGTGAAACCCTCCCCCGGCCCCCCAGCACCGTTTCTCCACATATCGCCTAGACATAGGCGTAGACCTAGCCCCTGTTGGGCTCGTAATCTTTGAGGTGACACAAGTCAAGGAGACTGGCTGGTGTTCTGCTCACAGCCGACTCTACCTGAGCCTTCACCTAGTTTGCGCCACTCACTCCCTCATGGATTCCCCGCATTCCTTTCATGAAGACAAGAGGAAGCAAGGAACGGGATGTGCGCGCGTGCGTGTGTGTGTGTGTGTGTGTGAGATAGTTTATGGAATTTGTTTGGGACAATTAACTAATCCATATTATTTTCAAATGTACAGTTTATGATATTTTGAGTCCGCAAACATTCTTTGAGGGGAGGTGCAGTTCGTATTGTGTATTTGTGTAGGAAGGGTGTAGGAAGGGTTTTTTGGATAGATGGACTTTGAAGGAATGCCCAAATGATTGGTAGGGGGAACAGGTTTGGCATGGTCATTTATAAAGTTTTGTTTGTCCTGCTGAAGCAATCATGTCAATTGCTCTCGGTCACTGCATAGCTGAAGTTCCTCGCGGCTAGATTTAGGACGACTTGAAACAAGGACTTTCCTGGAACGCTGGCTTTAATGGCTGAAGTGGGCATGGAACATGGTCGTCCATGTTGTGGTCCTCAAAGGGCTAAGAATTCAGGTGGTGGTTGACAGTTGTGTGAAGCAGCAGACTGTATAAAATGTATTGATAATATACCCTTCATTGTTATATTATTGCATTTTTTATATGTGCAAGACAACAAGCTTTTGCTCTATACATATTGTCTCCTTAAGATGCCAAACAAACCGTCAGCGCAAGGCAAATGGTAGGGCCTGTGAGCACAAACAATACTTGAACACGTCATGTTTCAGTCCGTTTGCAGACTAGTGTCGCGATAGAGCGGGGAAAGGGGGGGAATTAATTTCTGAAATATATTACATAAAATACATTCATCTTTATCAGATTGATAAACACTTTGTTGATTTGTGCATTTGTAATCTTGTGAGTGAAAAAGTCTCTTGAAAGCACTTGGATGGTGTTCTGTTTGTCGTGAGGTGGAGACTCTTGGCATGTAGAATATAGTGCGGGTTAAATTACATACAAAATGAATGTCTTTCTTTCATATTACAACACTGCCTGTGCTGCTCTAAGACTGCCACAGGCCGCGGTTATTATTTATGAATCATTAGTCTATTGTCGGCACACACAGAGACATGTTACAGTAGTTTTCGTTGTTGATACCTGGGCCTTAAAAGTTGTAAACTTTCTCAATGGAAATAGAACACGCATGAGCAGGGAAGAAGTTTTTTGTGAAGGGAGATGAAGGTCTACCTCACCCACATGGGCTGTAGTTGAGCTGGTTATTCAAACATAGCCAGATGACCTGTAGTTTCCACAGACTTCCCTGTTCTCAGTGACCTGTGTTTATCCAAGGACTATGGTTTTGATAAGTGTGTACTTGTATCAAATGGGATTTTCCCTTTGACAAGCACAATGTTTTACTGTGTCGTGCAATGGTGGTTTGTCATTGTTTTAACTGACTGCGTCTTATGGAAGAACATACAGTATTTTGTGTTATTATAATTACAGTACTAAGGCGTGTTCCTCTTATCAGACACCCTCTGATCTCACATCTTGCTCCGCTTTTATTCCTTGACTGGAGTAGTCTTTGCCCCACCGCCAGTTCGATCTGTGAAACTGCAGGTGCATTAGTTCAAATGTTATATCTATCATATGTGTGCAAGCCTGCTGACTGTATGACATGTCTTTCCAATTGGGTTTTAAATTCGGCTGATTTCTCTGAGCCTATCCAGAGGCAGGCATGGTTTGTTACCAGAGAGAGTGGTGCTGGAGTTGGAGTAGTGTTCTGCTCCCTCACATTGAGTCAGCCAAACCTCCCAATGGGCAGGTTTAAAGCTCTCCTCATCAGCGTAATTAGCCTGGTTTGACTTGAAGTGGGACTTGCTAATTTAGATGTGTGTGTGTGTGTGTGTGTGTGGTGTGTGTGTCTGTGTCTGTGTGTGTGTGTTCTCCTTGTGGAGAACAGAAGTAATGCTACACACATGTTGCCTTCACACAAACATACACACTCAACAAACTGTGTAGCATTGGGTTGGTCACACTTTACAACGGTTGGCTGCTCACTGGTGTGCGTGCATGTGTGTGTGTCTGGCATTGGGGCGCCGTATCATTGTTATATGCAAGAGCAGCTTGGCCAGGCTTCATCAGGTAACCCCTCATTCTCACACCACCCCCTTCCTTCCTTCCTTCCTTCCTTCCTTCCTTCCTCCCTCCCTTTACTGAGGTTCCAATCATTAATGACCAGGAGCTGTGTGGGAAACCCAAACGGCCACACAAGCCCCCGGACAAACACTTATGCACAACGCGCTCCCCCTGACTGACTGACTGACAGACAGACAGACTCTCTGCACGTCCGGTCTGTCTGCCCATCCCCGCCTCGCTGTCATCTCCCCGCGTCGTGTAATAGCTGCTGCTGCTTTGAAGGGCTTAAGCACCTGGCACCTGACGGCACCCTCGGAGCGAGAGAGCTAGAGAGAGACAAGTCGTGGCAGGAACCCATGATGTGCGCATGGGAAGGTGATTGTGGGGAGATGGGGGCTGGGTGGAGGGCATGAGATCCTTTGTCATCAGCACTAGAAGTACCTTTTGTCTAGGATTGTGTTGTTGTAGACGGTCTCATTAGTAATTAATTAGTAGTTTAGCTGTGTGCGTGTGATTGGTTGGTGCACTTGGGTTGTTCTTATGAAGTACTCGTGCACTACCTCCACCTTCCTGAACCCTCGGCACGGCTGACCCCTAGAGAGGATTTGTGTCAGAAGCAAACTCTTTGAAGCCTGTCCGACCTGTTCCAGTTTGCTAACAGATGTTGACGTGGCTAGCCTAGGACTGAACGGTGCTGGGAGTGAGAGGCCGCTCACTCTGTATGAGGAAAGAATAATCCAGATTTCAAGTCGGCCAAACGGATGACGGATGTGTGCTCAATGATACGTCCCGCCAAAAATGGATCATTAGTCACACTTTACGCGCAGTAAACGACAAATCAACTGAATAATCAACGGTAGTTGATTATTCAAACTTTAGTCTAGAAAATATCTTAAATAATGGCAAATGCCCATCACAAGTAACAGTGATGGGCAAAGTGATGTCTTAAATGTGCTTGTTTGTTTTTCAACAGTGTAGGAAAATGAAAGTATTCATTTTATAACGAACCATGTACCAAATATTAAGAAGCAAATATTACCTATTTGTACGTAAATTACTTAATCGTTATAGCCCTACGCCCCCGAACCGTCGGGCAGTGGGGCGCACTTCCCCTATGTGCTGGGATGTGCTATCTCAGGCTATGTGGCTGCCCACAGCAATATGCTAACGTGCTCCTGTTCGCTCAGGTGATGCCTAACATGACATCAGCGTACTGACGTTGTGGAAGTGATGAAGTGCCCTCGAGTGAGAGTTTGTCAATTGGTAAAAAATATATGCAGCGTCCCGTTCGATGCAGGCAGCGTCTATGGCTGCCGTTGTCCACACGTGTTGCATTTGCGCTCTGTAGTATGATTTTGGTCTGAGTCATGCAGTGAGTTCATGATTAAGGGAACGCTTTCTACTAGTTCAAATGTCATACATTCCATGTCATGTCTGCTCAGCACACCAGGAAGCTCACAGGACTCGTGTACCACCGAGGTTCTGAGCTCTGTCTCTCTCTCTCAACGAAAGGGGGAAAAAAGAGGAGTTCTATTGTTTTCCAAGATCAAAACCATATGTTGGTGTTTTTTGTTTTTGATAAATAATCTCAGAAGAAATCTGCGAGGAAATAAACATCTTTATGTTTGCCGCCTGCCTATGTAACTGGATGATTCCTGAGATCCCTTAGTTTGAAAATAATAGAAACGTTTTGTTTGAACACAAACTGTAGGCTACCACACAGCAACACAATTTATTTTCCTGAACATGTTCTTAATCTCATGGCATTTATTTGCATCACGTTACTCCCCCTTGTGGATGAAATGATCATAGAACAGTGTTTATGAAAGGGCTTTATCCATCATCTCTGACAGTGAAACAGCATTTGATTTTATGTTGTGGTAATGCACATTCCTGGATGAGGACATGGGGAGGGGCTTAGAGTTGGGCAAAGACGCTGAATTAAGACCCAAACAAACACACTTCCTCATCTTACTAGTGTTTACATGCATCAACCCTGCAAAGTAGAGGTCATAAACACTCACTGAGCAATCTGACGTCTATGGGGTGGGGGGTTGGTGATGGTCCAATAGGATGACAGAAATTAGGCTCCGAAGGATTAGTGTCCAAGCTCTTGTTGTTTATTGGTGGCCCGGAACCTTCTCACTTCCACGTGGAGTGGAAACGGACGAAAACAAACGGCCACAGAAGGGATTCGGAACATTATCCGTGTTGATCTTTTGTTTTTGTGTTGAGGGGATGTGACATACTCCACACAGGACCACCGTCGGTCTGTGCTTCTTTGTGTATTTCCACTTTCCTTTATGTCAGTTGGAGATATATTTTTGCTAGTTTTTTTTTCCCCAGGTAGTTTAGGATTTAAAACACGAACCATGGTGCTGCTTGTGACGAATAACAATGTAGATAATGTTAACTGCTTCCCAGTCATTTTCAAAAGGAATGGTGAGTAGGAATGTTTGGTTTATGGGGTCTTCGGGTCCTTCTATTATTTGAATATAATTGTAGGTTATTGTTGATTGTTGATTGTTGATTAATATACTTGGTTCCTGGTAATATTGCAAATATTTGCTAGGAATTATTTAGCAATTCCTGTGCGAATTTATTTATGAAAGGAATAACCTTATTTTCTGTTCTAGTGAATCTATACCACACATGCTGATATTTAACAGCTAAATTATCAGGGAATTATCCCTGTAGATAACTTCAGATTATGGGTTGCTGGAATTGCTATCCCCAACATTACATACAAGTGCATTATCAGGGTGTGTGTGTGTGTGTGTGTGTGTGTGTGTGTGTGTGTGTGTGTGTGTGTGTGTGTGTGTGTGTGTGTGTGTGTGTGTGTGTGTGTGTGTGTGTGTGTGTGTGTGTGTGTGTGTGTGTGTGTGTGTGTGTGTGTGTGTGTGTGTGTGTGTGTGTGTGTGCAAAAATACATACACACCAGCTATTACTGACAGGTGAAAACAACTATACTGTATTTTTACAAGATTCAATTGTACTTAACAAAATTATACTTTCTAATGTTTATATAGTCCTTAATAGGGGTATCATAATGGTTGTTTGACATTTTTATATGACATTGTTTATACATTGTTTATTGCATATATTTCTGAAATATACTTGCAAACTTGCAACAACAATTCTTCAAACAGCTGTCAGGTTTTTAATAACAGGTGAATAGAGCAAACCGGCGCGCTCCGGCTCCTCGTCCTCGGCAAGGCTTGTTCACCTGCAGCTGTAGCAGCCTCCTCCTCTATTGGTGTCAATTCTTCCTGGCTGTATTCTGGCTCGTACTAATAGCACTGAATGTCCGAATCCAACAATAGATTTTCAAAATCCACTTTGGCTGTCTCACATTGCGGTGAAGAAAAATGGCAGACATTGTGTTAATCAACTCGTACGCGAGCTCCCGCCCCCCCTCATTCCTTATTGGAGGGCTCACAAATTTGTGGAACCAGTAATTTGTTGTCCTCGGCCCTTCTAGCAGGCAAGCAAAGTTTTACTGAGATGACGAGAACACGTCATTTGACGTCATCTCAGGAGAAAATTAGATCACGAATGCTGGGGCAGGGGAAGACTTGGTTAGACTGAGGGAATTTTTTTTTTTTATTAATATATATATATATAATAATACAATAGCGATTTTCATAATGATAGAACTCCGGTTCTGAATCGGTGAAGTATCCCTTTAACGACTCGGTTTCATTGGCCGGCCCCCTCAGGGGTTGGATCAATGCAGAGCCAAGACTATAGAGCCTGATCAAACCCCTTTCTGTTCTCTCACTAGCCGTCGCAAGGCAGGGGGAGGAGGACAGGACCCCAGCGCCTCCACTAATCCAGGAGAACGTCTTCATCGAGTCCAGCAGGCCCAAGTACATTGAGGACCTCCACAATGAGGCCCAAGAGGGACTGAAGCTGTTCCAGCAGGAAGGTACTTCCCCTCCCACCTAGTCAACACA
Source organism: Melanogrammus aeglefinus (assembly GCA_900291075.1). Taxonomy (NCBI): domain Eukaryota; kingdom Metazoa; phylum Chordata; class Actinopteri; order Gadiformes; family Gadidae; genus Melanogrammus; species Melanogrammus aeglefinus. Next base: position 91,508 of record OLKM01000386.1, on the reverse strand, counting down.
CCCTTTCATTGTGTGTTGACATCGTTCTGATGGAGGCAATGACTCGGTAACAACACCTTTCCATGTATTTAATTGAAAAGGTTTAATGTTGATGTCGTCCGAGGTAAATGTATTCAATAAAATGATCACAAGAATAAAGCTTCAATGTGTTTCTTTATTCACAGAGACGAGCAATGGTGTGGAATTCCGTGATGATTTAAGCAGCATTGTAAGTCTTGTTCTTGTCACTTCTTCTTTTTCTTCAATGTCCCCTTCTATGATTCTTAGCTCAGTATTTGCATTAACAAGGCAAAGACCCTAAAATGTTTGGATTTCCACAGTCAACTGTTACCACCCAGCCAGAGGATGATGGCCAGGGCTTTCTGTCTGACAGCACGATGGCCGACACTTCCTCCATCGTTTCTACACAGTCCACCGTCTCTTCAATGTCCTCTCGCTCAGGAATCACCAGACAAGGTGACTCAACTGAGCCTGTTTAAATGCTGCTTGATTGATTTATTCATATCTTAGTAACCTTATTCCCACCTCAAGTTGCCATCTATACTCTCATATCGCAGTGTACTGGCACTGAGCTCTTAAAAGTTAGGACATTTTATCGTGCGAAAGCCAAAGGTGGATTTTGTGTTTCTCTGTGCAGGATCCTCCTTCAGACCCTTGAACTCCGGCAAGAAACCAGAGAAGGTGAAGCACAGAAGACGAAGCAGGAGGACGGTGATGGGAATTCCCCAGCATGTCCAGAGGGAACTCGGTATGTAACCTTCCCATGTTTTCCTCATACCCGACATACCCATGGAAGTAAACACATCGCATGGATGCATAGCTTTTAAAGTCCAGTGCATTGACCGATTATGACGTAACACTGTAATAGATTAGAGAGATCATGGACATGATTGATTGCTAATATGATTCCCGTGAATATAACCTCCCTTTACCTCCCTCTTTCCAACAGGACTGGATAGAATGGAGTGGAAAAGTAACCCAGTGCTGGATGAAGGAGCTGGATGAGAACATGAACAGTGAGGCAGCATGCGACGCCGTCGACAGGCCCTCACAGCTGACTGAGCCCAGCGTTGGCCTCCATAACGCCCAGGTCAACAGGGCCCTGGCCAAGTCTCAGACCCTACACACCAGCAACGCTCATGCCTCCCACAGGGACGACCTGGCCTTGCTTCACCGCCTGAGCAACGAGTCGGCGCACAGGCCGCGCTCCCTGGCCGTCCCGTGGCTGACCACCGCCCACAACGGCCCGCACGGCCCCCCCAGCCCTGTGATGTCCATGAACCCCCACGCCGCCTACATGTCCAAGATAATTCCCAACGCCGTGATGCCTCCCTCCGTCGAAGTGCTGGAAATCCAGCGCGGACGGAGCCGTAACAGTCAGAAAACAGTCAGCAAGAGCAGCCTGCTGGTGTCCAGCCCGACCGGCTCGCGAGCCTCCTCGCGGGCTTCGTCGTGTCGAGGGCCCCCCTCCCGAGCCTTCTCCTCCAGAGCATCGAGCCGGTCCTCCGCCTCTCAACAGAGAGCCAACTACACGTCCGACAGCTCCGGGTGGAGCCGATCCGAGTCGTCGGAGACGCTGGTGTCAGACTCCTCCACCATCTCAAGCAGCACCACTCCCCAGCAGCATAGCTCGGCGGACGAAAGACGCGCGGCACGCCACGGCTCCCCCCCGGCGGACAAAGTCAGCCTTCACTCCTCTGCCAGCAGGGTCTCCAACGGGAAGACTGAAGGGATGGCACGCAGTCTCTCCATCATGAAGTCCAAGAGGGCTCCCCCACCGCCCAGTCGGTCCTATTCGCTTCACAATAGGATGAAACGGAAGTCACGTGACCTAACGGAGCCAATGGCGTCGTCAAAGGAAACTTCCCCCCAGAATTCAGTGTGCTCTGGGAAGAATAGTGTGAAGAGCAAGTCTGCTGAGAAAAAGGAGGCTGCAGTGCCTCCAGTGTCCCCCGGTGTGTTAGATAGCCCCGGATACACTGCGGACACCAGCTCTCTGGACGACTCCAATGGCTCTGCGTCAGTCAGCCCTATTAAATCCCAGCTCCAGGCACCTGGGAAAGTTGGCACTGTGAAGAAAGGGGAGTCACCTGCTAAAGTCACTACATCCGAGCTGCAGCCACAACAGGAGAACGTGTTGAAGAAAACTGCCTCCCCTTCCAGTGGCTACTCAAGCCAGGCTGGCACACCTACACACCTTTCTAAACATCCTCTCGCCACATCCCCCAAGCCCAAAAGAGGATTTCTTTCCAAGCTCCAGGGCTTATTTCCAGGGTCGTCTCCACCTAAGAACCCCACAAAGCCTTCTGATCCACAGCCAGACTCCAATGGGGAAACGGGCAGCGCCAGCCCCTCAGTCAGGGTCCTGAGAGAGCTGTTCAACATCCCCCCGCCACCAAAGGTCCATGCGCCTCCTCCTCCTCCACCAGAGGTGTGGGCCCACAACAAGCGTACATTTGAGTTACTGCTGGGACCCCCTGCCCCCGATGACTCGTATGCTGCTGTTAAGAGGAACCCAAAGGACAGGAGACAGCAGAGGCCGTCACCTTCCATATCTGTCAAGAGTGCGTCCACAGAAGGGGAGAAGAAGAGCGGCCTTATCTCCGCAGAGTTGATCAATGGAGTCCTCTCCTCGATGGTATTGAAGAAAGTGCAAGAAAGTGAGCAGTGTCAGAAAGAAAACAAGGAAAGACTGACGCATGGTGAGAATTGTGAAAAGTTGTCCAGTGGAAGTGTGTTAGTTAATGGAAGGTCTGCGGAAGTCACAGAGAAGGTTCACGAGAGACTTGTGGCAACACAAGGGGATAGAAATACGGCAACACACAAGCCAACATCGATGACGCCGGGGAACACTTCAGTTGAGACGCAATCCCTACTATTCCACCCCCCTACAACTCGACCTGCTGTATCCCCTCCCCTGGAATCTCTCTGGCCCCCACCACCACCACCAATGGACCCAGCCGCTGAGACCCTCCTCATCAGACAAGACGGGACAGATTTCCCCCTCCCACCACCACCATTTTTGAGTGAGGAGGGGCTTGTAGTACTGGACAATGTGCCACAAGTTGAGGTGCGGCTGGATACTTCTGTTCCCCATGTAGCCATTGTGCAAGGGTCACTGAACGCCACATCGGTTCATACATCATTGGTGAGCCCGAAGAAGACGCCGGAGACTCCACCGCTGAAGACCAATACACCAGGGTCCACTGCTCCCAAACCAAGTCCACAGAAGATTACATTAATACTACCCACGCCCCAAGGATACCCTCCTCCACCTCAGAGTATCCCTCCACCACCGCCCTTTTCTGCCCCAACCCTGCCTGTCAATCTGCCTGCGAACCCATTGCTCACAGAAGGATACCTTCCAACGCTTGCGGAAGCGGATAGTACTTCAACGGAGCAGCTAGGCGGCCCACCCGAAGAACCCCCACCGATGGCCCTCCTTCCTTCAACTCTGAGGCTTACTCCACCTAAAAGCATTCCGCCTCCTCCGCAGCCTAAGGCTACTGTGTCTGCATCAGAGAGTGTTCCCCAACCACCACCGCCCCTCCAAAAGATTCTACCAACCCCTGGAGAGGCAGCCCTTTGTATAGATACAAGCCATCATGCAGCTCCGGTACTCCCTGCTCCTACTCCTGTTCTGAACCCTAGTACAGAGCCACTGGAAGCCCCGCCTGTGGCCACAAAGCCTGCTGCTGAACCCGAGGTTACCCACTCTTTACCTTCACCTCCTATTAATCCTACTACAGTTCTTACACTGATTACGAAGCCCCAGGAAGCCCCACCTATGGCCACGGAGACCGCTCCGCATCCTAAGGTTACCACCTCTTTACCTTCATCTACTCCAATTGTCACCCTAGTTCCAAAGCCACAGGAAGCCCCACCAAAGGCCACGGAGCCTGCGCCAGAGAATAAGGTTACACCCTCTTTACCATCACCTCCTATTAATTCTACTCCCATTGTAACCCTGGTTCCAAAGCCCCAAGAAGCCCCACCGAAGGCCACGGAGACCGCTCCACAGCCTAAGGTTACCACCTCTTTACCTTCATCTACTTCAATTGTCACCCTGGTTCCAAAGCCCCAAGAAGCCCCACCGAAGGCAACGGAGCCTGCACCAGAGCATAAGGTTACATCCTCTTTACCATCACCTCCTATTAATCTTACTCACATCGTAACCCTGGTTCCAAAGCCCCAGGAGGCCCCAAAGAAGGCCATGGAGCCTGCGCCAGAGCATAAGGGTACCCTCTCTTTACCTTCATCGTCTCCTTCCCAAGCGACTACTGATGACTCACAGCAGCCCTGCAAAGAGACCAAGGAGAACCAAAGCAAAGAGCAGAATGCCGCAGTTACAGAAGTCTCAACGTCCGTAGTCACCACTGTCGATCAACCATCAGTCAATGTGCCGTCTGTCAATAAAAGCCCTGAACCTAACAGAGCCCTGGACTTAGTACAGCCCGAGGTGGTCACTGAGGACCAGCAGCCCCTGAGTCAGGGTGCCCTTGAGTCACAGACGGTGGTCCTGAAGCCAGCTCCTTCACAGCCCATCATGATCAGCAAATCTGAACCGGAACTGGTTCAGACCAAAGTGGTCATCGATGCACAGCCTTTAACTTCGCCTCCTCCTCTTCAGACCCCTACCAATATTTCTCTCCAGCAGGCTAAAGAGGCACCAGAGGACCAAAGCAAAGAACAGAAGGCTACTGTGGATGTCAGTAACAGCCCTGAATCTGGCAAGGCCCAAGAACAGGTTCTGCAGGATTTGGTTATTGAGACCCAGCAGCCCATAAGTCAGGTTTTACTGGAGTCTGAGGCAGTGGACTCCCAGCAAACTCCCCCCCAGCCTGTAAACATCGACCAAGCCCAGGACCAGCTACAGCCAGAAGTGGTGATTGAAGCCCAGCAGCTCAGTAGTCAGGATGTACCTGAGGTAGTGGCCTCGGAACAAGCTCCCTCACAGCCCTTGAATGTTCCCTCATCGTCAGCTCCAGCCCAACAGGTTCCTGCCAGTGCTACACAACCAGGAACCACAGAGGGCAAAACCGTGGAGTCAACCTCTCCACCGGCTCGAGAAGAGGGAACCACTTCTTCGGACACATCCTCCCTTGTAGAACCAGTCAAGCAGAAGCCAACGGATGGCCGTCCCGAAGCTACCAATGACCAGGGCACACAAGACCAGCAAGTGGTTACCATGAGGACCCGGAAGCCTGAAAAACCACATTCAAACTCACTCACCCAGTGGGGAGGCTCCTCAAAAACCAATCAGAAGGTCACTGATCATGAGCGCTCTTCCAACCATAGCTCCTCCCGTCGTAGTCGACTCACAGGAAACCATCCCCAAATCCCCGTCTGCCGAGGTCCCACACATCTCTGTCAACTTGCTCCCATCCCCTACGAAGAAGTCTCCTCCCGCGACGAACAGTGCCCCTTCCATGAACATGCAGGAGGCTATTCGCCTGAGGACCGCAGCTCGAGCAAAGAGCCCCACCTCACCACGTGGCCCAAAGTCTCCTTACGGGGGAGACATGCACAAGTCTCCCTCCAGCGTGGCCAGCTTTATCTTCTCCAAGAATACCCGAAAGGTGGGGACTGCACCTTTGCCCGAGGCCCAGCCGAGAGTGCAAAATAACAGAGCTGCTGAGCCTGCTGCTGTATCAAAGCCAGTCAAAGAAGATGATTTAGAGGAGAAGAAGCAGGGTGTGAAGGTGCCACCGCCTGTGGCTAGAAAACCTAAAGCCCAGGCCAAAGACACGGGGACCAATGTGGGGACAGAGTAAATGCTGACTGCAGGACAGGAAGCAGGTGAGATGTCATCTCCTATTGTTTACATTTTATACGTAATGCATGTTAAAGTGATAAAGAAAGATTGATGCACAGATTTTATTACTGTGTATGAGGAAACCGTATAAATGAATCGATGTATGTCTAGGTCTTCGTTTTGTACAGTAGTACTAAATATTTCCACTGTTCTTTTGCCAAAGGTCCCCCAGAAAAACCAATGGGACAACAGTCTATGTTGATGGAGGACGGCAAACTCTAATCAAAAGAAAAACAATATAGCAAATACTTGGATTTTGGAAGGATGAACAACCAACACACACAATCACATTGTAAAGATGCAACCATTTAAGTAATTCAAGAGAAGAGGCATGAGATGATGGGAGTTATTTTAAGATTTACTTTGTTGATGGATAATTTGAAAAAAGGAGAGCAAAATTTTAATTTCATGTTAGTGCTATGGGTCTTGTTCTCAGCTATTTGTTTTTGTATAATATTAATAAAACATATCAAATTTTATAGTTTGACATGCTGAAATGTTTAATTTTACTTTGCCAGTTGGGCTTCTCAATTATACATTGCTAATGCTTGCACGTTATGGCAATTAGCTGGGGATATGCTGCCCTCTAGTGTCGATAAAAGACAATAGATGTACATGTACCACTACTTATTGAAAATCGATGGATGCTTCTAGTTACTACATCTTACAATAGGGAAACTGGGGTGCTCTGCTGTGATATTATAGAATTGTCTTTATTTAATATATCCATTCCTTTTTGATATGCACTATGAAAATAATATTCCTCCTGAAATGTTGGCCTACTCTCAAAATTGTTGAAAGTGCCCATGTATGTGTTACAAAATATATTGTTTGAAATAAGTTATTTTTCCTCTCTTCCTGGAAAATGTGTCATTATTATAAAAGAGTTTAATAGCCTACCTTGTACAATTTCATGCTGCCTGTTGCCAGCGCAGAATTAATCAAACATAGAAATACACTTCTGTTGATTTTAAGTTGTTTTGATTTCTGCTAATACAAATCCACCTTGCACACGATAATCATCATCATCTTCCATGATTTAGGTGTTTAAGTTGATCCCTGTACTGCCTTTTCTTTAAAGTGGGTGATTTTTAGGTCACTTCTGATGATAAAATCCTATAGATGGCAGACCATAACCTGCACCCCAGGGGACCTTCTTACCTGGGAGTGGGGTCCGATCCAGAACTCTGGCATGGGAGAGGAACAGGGGGTCCTGTCCAAATGAAATTTAACCTCTTCCTTCTCAATGCTTTTAACCACTGCATTCAAAATGACGGTACCCAAACCAAAAGCTAACAGTAGGCCTATCTTAGAAACAGGTTTGTCTATTATATTTGATAGTAAGAGCCGTGATTTGATTGACAAATAAACCAATTAAAAGGAAATAAATGGGTCAATTTGTTGTTCTGTAATACAAAGCCTATGGCATATAAAAAGGAATACATTTCTAACAAACAAAGTATTCTTGCCTACCAAATCACACAAGCTACTTGGTTTATACTTTATCATCTGTAAACTTTAGGTAGCCTACATCATCGACTCCGCTGTCTGCGTTTGTAGGCACTGAGTTAAAGGGATACTTCACCCATCCAGAACCGGCCTTCTATCATTATAAAATTGCTAGCCCAGTCTTCTCTTGGCCCAGCTATGCTGGTCTAATTTTCTCCTGAGATGAGGTCAAATGATGCGTCATCTCGGGAGAACTTTGCTTGCCTGCTAGAAGGAGTTGAGTCCAGCTGCAGCCCCGGAGAACAACACCCTGGCGTGACAACAAAAACCCAGGCGCGACGGAAGTAGGCCTACTCAGGTGTGATGGAAGTGATTTTTTTTAAAAACTTTTTACACACCGCTATCAGAAACCAAAGGTTAACCATGGAAGTAAGTGAGACTGTCATGCTTAATATATTGAGTAATATTCATGTTAAAGCCGTGCCGTGGTTTATTTACTGTTCACTAAATTTGAATATAATAATACCGTGCCCTTTTTTTAAAATTAGCTGCACTTCATTCATGGAAGTAACCGAGAGATAACATGAATATTACTCAATATATTAAGCATATTGACAGACTCCAAATAAGTACTGTCTAGTACTTTTCTAAATCGTGGAAGTGATCAGTAGTAGAATGGTACATAAATGACCGCAACTCAGACCTCAAATATTAGGCCTTATATAAAAATAATGCACCGACCCTCTCATTTAAAAATATGGTCTTGATTAGCATAATCATAGCCTTTACTGACTTACGTGAAACTGACTAGCCTGAGTCATATGCATTTAAGAAAATAATTTACAAATTTACAACTTTTTTTTACAGCGAAAGGAGATTTAGAAAAGTACAAGACAAGACTCCTCCTACTGCAAGTTACGCCTACTACAAGTTACGCCTCCGTCTTGCAAAACGCAGACTACTCGGACACAGACGGATACTGGAAAGTTTTCTCGCGCTAGGACCATGGGTCCTTCCCCCTCCAAACGGAAACAGGCAGGCAGGCGTGGTAGTTTGAGGATTTCTTCCTTTTGAGCCAAAGAGACACTTTCTGCCTTTTCTCAGGATGAACCGATTTCAATTATTTTTGCACATTTATAATCCATATACTTATTTACTTCATATAATCTTCATATCTCCATCGGTGAAGTATCCTTTTAAGGCTACTTTTCTCAAGGAATAGGAAAATAATAAAAGAAGGAAAATAAGAATAAGAGACTGGAGTGAGGTTGAAGAGAAGGAGATACGTTAGTGGATTAGTTTTTGGTCGGTCTATGTATCTTTCTAAATCGAAATGTGTAATCGCAACATGAATTAAAAATACACGGCAGATGCGGCGGCTGATACACATGTTATCCCAGTAAAACACGTCAAACACATTGCTCTTCATGTACAGTAAGCTTCATGTAGCCTATATTGAAGACCATAAGAAATGGGTAGCAAGAACAGACTCGAGCGCTTTGTGTTCGGACCGTTTATTGGACAAAGTGTAAATGGGCGGACCTAATAACCGACCTCAGTGATTTGTTATTCTGCACAAATGGGCGGGTTTACTGATTTCTGGGATTTCAATTGGAGAAAAAAAGACTAGCCTTTCGTCTACTGGTTCGTTGAACATTGGCGCCGACTGGATTTCATAGTTTAAAATTTAGTACAAGGATAGCGCGGTTTGAGTTAGGTTGTGCTACGAAGTTCTGGTTTATAGTTGGAGTGGTCTTTGTCAGGCCGGTACAAATCCAAAAAGTAACAATGGCTGAAGTGCAACCACTGAAGGCAAGTATCAATTCATCATTATTTCCGTGGATGTTGTTGATATGAAGAATGAGGTAGCAGCTACTGTTGTCGTCGACATACCGTTACCTTCTTAAACTGAGCGTACTTTGCATTCTGTCCCATATACAACTTTGTTCGTCAAAGTAAATCATTCAGAATCAAAGTTTGTTTGTATTGGCATCCTTAACCGTAACGACTGTGGTCTAACTACTTGTTCGTACGTATGGCGGTAACAATGAGGGCCTTCCACTTTGTAATGGACGGCTCATCCGCCGTTAAGATGAAAATAAGATCTCGTTTTAAGGTGTCATCTGTGTCACAGTAACCAAGCTATAACTGTTTACATATCAGAGCGTACTTTAACTGTACATATTTGACTGTAAATATAAAGTACTTTAGAGTCTAAAAGTTATTGCCAAAGTGAAATTGATGTTCTGAAATTGATATCCTTGATATTCAATTTAATGAACATATTTCGTACGCCTTGCCACAGAGCTTGTTCGATAACGAGCACAAGGAGAAGACTAAGAAGAACGAAAATAGGCTCTCCGTGGAGAGGATCTACCAAAAGAAGACCCAGCTTGAGCACATCCTCCTCCGACCCGACTCCTACATCGGCTCTGTGGAGCCAGTCACGCAGGTATATGATACAAAATATCTAGTACCCCCCTCGTTGTCGCCTCCTATAACAGATATGAACCGTTAAGTAGTTAAAGCAATAGTGATTTCCTCTGAAACTACATTACCTTTTTTTAGCTTTGGACTAACGTGTCGGCCTTGTAACCTGTCGGGCCTACCATTAAAGGCCGTGTTGCAGGTTAACCGGAAGCTTTGATTAATGTGTACATAAAGCACTCAAAATAATTATATCATTTATAAAATGTCAAAATAGTGTTAAAAGTCCAGTTTATTTGCCCCCAGGGGGTACTTAGAGCAGCAGTATTTACAAAGGAAAAGGTTAGGTCCATACATAAATCAAAAACACAGCGTTGCTACCTGACAGACAGTACACACAAGGCACAGGTGTGTACAAATACACTAATTATATATAAAATATGTACAGTATATTTTAATAAATGGAGAACTGACTCTTAAAAGTTAAAATATGACTGATATAAAGTGCAATCAATTAATGAATACCATACTGGTGAGAATACAATTATGAGATGAATTGAAGCAAGACAGTTATTTTGTGAACAGTTAATGTGTGGGAGAGTGCAAAACTATGGCGTTTAAGAGGTGGCAAGAACCACAAATAACATGTATGATGGCCTACAGCCGTATCATTTCGAACCCGTCAGACATAGTCAGAAGATCTAGAAATAGAAGGCATAATGATAGCTATGGGCTAATTTGCCAGTCCCACCTGTGAAATCCCCCCCAGATAATCCCTAATTAAATACTGACCCCCAACGTTGTAAACATATTTCGAATTAGTTATCCCACGTTTTGATGGTAGCCTACTAGCTCCAGTAACATCTTTGCCTAGTGTTTATTTCCAAGCTTTATTTTACCCAGTGTGCGAAATACGTCAATATTCGGGGGTCCCCATCTCCCGATTGTTGTGCCATACTGAAATACATTTTGCAGTAGGCCTATAACATTACAATATTTCATGGATGTCAGCCAAGACAATCATAGCCTACATGACAACACACACACGCACACGCTTAACAATTTTTGATAATCCGATATGCTATATATTTTAAACTTAAATTATAAAACACTGACATAAGAGGCTGCATTGGATAAAGTTGTTTGGATACACGTTGATTTATAACAAGGAGAGGCAAAGATGTGCATTACAATGCAAAAACGACAATAATTGGCACCAATCTGGCGCACTTAGAAGAGTAATCAACTGAATAAATGGCAGGTATAGCCTGCCGGACACGCTGCAAGTATAACCGATCGTGGTGTGACATTATTTAACCATCAATCTACTGCAAATACGATGAGACAGATGTACATTGAACACATAAACAAAGCACATTCATATCCAACCCGGCGGATGCTGATAGACGGCCCACAACAAGTCAAACATCACCACGGCGGGTGTACTCATTCTCGCACGCCCCTACACAATCAATCCAACTTATCCAACTCCAAGGCTAGGCTGCTTCACTAAGACCACAACTAACCACAAGGCCTTCATAACCATGCAGTATGCCGAAGCCGGAAAGGACACACACACACACTCATCTTATGCAAAACAATCCATTTTATCATCAACATTCAGTCACTGCAAAGATTTAAAGAATAGCCTCATCATAAGTTAGAATGGACCCAAAGTGTGTGATTGATACAGTCTGTTTTAGCTTTCGCATGCTATCCGTTTTTAGTATGACTTCTCAACATTAGTCTTAATTCTGTTAGGCGCTCATGGCTAATTTGCATACGCGCACAGGACTGGCTGGCTCCGCAAGGCAAATAATAGAACATATTTAATTATCTTTCTATCAACGCCTTGTCTAGTTTTAATGTGATGTATTTTGTGTATGTCTAGTCAGACTTGTCGTCTCCCTTGTCCTGTGTGGTTTTGTAGGCTATATTGTCCTGTGTGAGCCGAATCACCTAAATTAATTCCCTGCGATTTGTGTTGTTTCGTATTAATAAACACTTGACTAGGTTATCTATCTATCTAGGGGCTATTAATGAATGGGCCGAGCCGTGCCGCAGCCGTAACGCGTCCGGTGGAATCCCGGTGTTAGGAGGTTGTGCACGTGTAGTATGTATGTATATGTATATGTATATGTATATATATATATATATATATATATATATATATATATATATATATATATATATATATATTATATATATGTATTGTATATCTGTATCTGTATAGTCTGCTGAACAATCTCTTACTAGTCTCTACCCTCAAGGGTCTCAATGCAGCTTTGGTCCCTGTCTCCCCAACGTGACGTCATGCAATGCATTCTAGGGGAAATAAGAATCAATAGCAAACCGCTAAAATAGTACCTACTTTTTGTATTACATTCCGTTTTGTGACACCCAACAACAATAAATACAATGGATAACACTTTCAATCTTTATTACCAACAAGCAAATTGCACAAATTCGTTGGAAAATGAACCCCGCAACAAAGCCTTTAAAGCTTTTTGTGCCACCACCCTTTGATATTAATATTTACTTATTGAAGGTGTTAAACCACAAAAGTATAGCAATAATAAAAATGAACAGCATGCATGGGTCAATGGGTTTTTATTCTTTGGTTTGACCAGAGTTGCATAGTGGAGGTTTCAAGCAGTTTTCTGTTCTTTCTCAGCAAATGTGGGTGTATGATGAATATGAGGGGCTGAACTGTCGTGATGTCTCCTTCGTACCGGGGCTGTACAAAATCTTTGACGAGATACTTGGTGAGTAAAGGACCTTTTTGGAAATGGCATTATAGCTACATATTAATTTTCTCCTTTGCAGTCAAATTTGCATCTTGCAGTGTAAAAGGAGCTGTATCATTAGTCTTTTATCCAAAGGTCACCTGTTTGAATGTTTGCTCTTTCTACGGTTAACAGTGAATGCCGCGGACAACAAACAGCGAGACATGAGCATGTCCTGCATCAAGATCAATATTGACCCGTATGTATGAAATCTGAAAACTTTGAAACTACACTAAACCCCACAAATTATACTGTTTAAAAAAATCGCCCCATTCAAGTCATTCAGCAGGCTGTTTCATGCAAGTGCCTTGCAGAGAATATTTATTGAATATTCTTTCGCCATGTATGAGCAAGTAGGTGTTGCACATCTGGCTCCGGACTGGACACTATTGTTTGTTGTAGTCATATTTAGATGTGGTTCTTTGGTCTCCCAGTGAGAACAACCTGATCAGTGTGTGGAACAACGGGAAGGGGATCCCTGTGGTGCAGCACAAGGTAGAGAAGGTCTTTGTTCCAGCCCTTATCTTTGGACAGCTCCTCACCTCCAGTAACTACGACGACGACGAGAAGAAAGTAACCGGTACAGTCCATAACAATCCAAGACTCTATAACAAATTAAATATAGTTTGTTTCAGGACATGGACCACAAGTGGCTAGAAGGAAAAAGAAAAACAATATCTTCTTTACATCCACTGTTCTAGGTGGACGTAACGGTTACGGAGCTAAGCTCTGCAACATCTTCAGCACAAAGTTTACGGTGGAGACTGCGTGCAAGCAGTCCAAAAAGAGTTTCAAGCAGGTATGGAACATTCCCTTGCTTTATTGAAAGCGTCACTTTGCATTGATCACCCATTGTCCCCAAGCTAACTCTGCATTAATGTTTTTGCTCCCCAGTCCTGGTACGACAACATGGGCCGGACCAGTGAATCCAAGATCAGTGCCTTTGAGGGCGAAGAGTTCACCTGCATCACCTTCCAGCCTGACCTGGCCAAGTTCAAGATGAGCATGCTGGACAAAGACACTGTGGCCCTCATGACGAGGCGAGCCTACGACATTGCCGGCGCCTCCAAAGGCATCCGCGTTATCCTCAATGGCAAGAAACTGCCTGTGAGTTTACCACCAAACATGATCCTCCTGTCTTCTCAGGCTCTCAGTGGCAACTTTTTTAGGATCAACAGTTTTTACTTTGCCAAGTAATGACTAAATTATTTGAAATATAAACCCAAAATTTCACTCACATTTTATTTTTTAAATAGAACCAGGGTCTGCATACTATATCCTAATGTAGTACAACCACACCCTCCAGATATGTGACATCACTCTCACGTCACACTACCTTTTCCCCAGGTGACTGGGTTCCGCAGCTACGTGAACATGTACCTGAAGGACAAGATGGACGAGCTGGGCCAGCCGCTCACTGTGGTCCATGAGGTAGTGAACGACCGCTGGGAGGTGTGCCTCACCATGAGCGAGAAGGGCTTTCAGCAAGTCAGCTTCGTCAACAGCATCGCGACCACCAAGGTGAGGCTGCCGCTGGTGTCCACACTGAATGTGGACGTGAAAAATCATAATCGTAGCAGCACCAGGCCCCGAGATCGGCCGATTTGGAACCAGTTGAAGTTGCTTGTACCGATGCGTTAGCCGTCTTTTTCCTGGGGGTGGGGTCATTTGAGACGTAGCAATAGCCGCCTCAATGGGATAGATTTGAATCCTGATCCCTCTTCCTCTACCATGCAGGGCGGGAGGCATACCGACCATGTGGCCGACCAGGTGGTCTCCAAGCTCATCGACGTGGTGAAGAAGAAGAACAAGGCTGGGGTGGTGGTGAAGCCCTTCCAGGTGAGGACTCCTTCCACCTCTTAACGTTATATTGCCCTCTACTTTCAGTCCAACACGAACATGCAGTATGAGGGAGAAAAATAATGTTTAGCACTAAAATGATTAATATAATTGCATTTTTATTTCGTTTTGTATTTTCTTAATGGTGTCCTTTCAACCAGCTGGTTCACTGGATGGATCCTACCAGCTATCAGTTTGAGCTTGTAACTCATTTCCACCCTAACGACACTTCTGCCTGTGCCCGATGTCCAGGTGAAGAACCACCTGTGGCTGTTTGTCAACTGTCTGATCGAGAACCCCACCTTCGACTCTCAGACCAAGGAGAACATGACCCTGCAGCAGAAGAGCTTCGGCTCCACCTGCTCCCTCAGCGACAAGTTCATCAAGCAGGTACGGAGAGCCGCACCCGTCAAGCACATGGGCCATGCACAATGCTTTTTGTTAGGCAGGGATTACATTTTACTAGATGGGACAGGAACAATTAAGTATAATAAGTACGGCTGTACGGTATAGAAAGTACACCGGTGTGAATTTGCGCTACGGTATGGACTTTTCGTTAACGTGTGACCGGTAGACAGTGTTGTGTGTAATGCGTTGCAAAGTAAGTAACGCGCTAATACAGTAACTTAACAATTTTTTTCTTGTAAAAAGTAAATTTACGCGCAACTACTGAAAATATGGCATCGAAACGTAGGTCCTTTTTCCATTCAGCACAACGTTACTTTTCCCAGGGACATTTTATGCAGTTTTGCTGCCTAACCATTATTATACCTCTTCAGAAGCCTTTATATCGAAATTAGAAAATAAAATTAACATACCGTGATATAATACCGCTACCGTCTATGCCTCAAATCATACCCTGATATACTTTTTAGTCCATACCGTACAGCCCTAAATAAGAAGATAGAATTATATACATGTCATTGCAGAAGTTAATTTAATATCATGTATAACTATTATAATTGAACTGGTCCTCATGATTTTAGAGTTGTGATTATCTCCCATTCCCCCTCCTCAGGCGACAGCATGCGGGGTGGTTGAGAGCATCATGAACTGGGTGAAGTTCAAAGCCCAGACGCAGCTCAACAAGAAGTGCTCCGCTGTCAAGCACTCCAAGATCAAGGGTGTGCCCAAGCTGGATGACGCCAACGACGCCGGTAATTTGGAACGGGCCAATATTGTTGTGTCGACTTGTGTTGGAATATAATGATAAAAAGCTTGACGCGGATGGACGCTGAATATCCGACAGTCGCCCTCTGTAGGTGGGAAGAACTCGTCCGGCTGCACGCTGATCCTCACTGAGGGGGACTCGGCCAAGACGCTGGCCGTGTCCGGGCTGGGAGTGGTTGGCCGGGACCGCTACGGGGTCTTCCCTCTCCGGGGAAAAATGCTCAACGTACGGGAGGCCTCTCACAAACAGGTGAGGAGCGCCGCCCAGGTTCCCATCTTGATGTACTTCCTGTAAGGCGGCTGACCATCCTTTATGTCCCGTGGAGCCTGACTGGGTGGTGGCATCTCTGGCCATTTTTGCTGTGTGGCCTCTTAGGAATAACATTTAAGTCATTTCAACATTCAGTCATTTGTCTTCACATTCCTCTACATAACTGTTTTAATGATAGAAGTAGTACTATTTATGCTCTGTTGTTCAAAATATAAAGCTTTACCACTTCTGTCCGACCATGTTATGTTGACCTGGCTCCCCCATCCCCCTCTCCAGATTATGGAGAATGCTGAAATCAACAACATCATCAAGATCCTGGGTCTGCAGTACAGGAAGAACTACAGTGACCCAGAGTCCCTGAAGAGCCTGCGCTACGGAAAGCTCATGATCATGACAGATCAGGTGTGAACACGGCCGTCTCCTCCTACTGTAGTCCGCATAAGGGAACCCTAATGCATCTGGAAACTAATGGGATGCACTATCTATTACATGGAGGAGTTCATCACACCCATCATCAAGGTACTGATCAACATGTGTACCTTCTGTTGATAACGGCCTGACTTCATATTGTGCTATGCCAGGACACTCATCTAAACTATCTAAGATCTTTTTTATGTAAATCTTGAGGCACTTTCTATATCAACTCCTTCTATTTATCCTCTCAGGCCACTCTGAAGAAGACAGTGCTGTCTTTCTACAGTATCCCAGAGTTTGACGAGTGGAAGGACAACCAGCCCAACTACAAATCTTGGAAAGTGAAATACTACAAAGGTTTGTCCCAGACCCCTGTGTGGTAGTAAGACCCAACAAGTAAGCCCTCCGTTCACTCGGAACCTTTCCAAAGAGCGTTGCCGTGTGCGGGGGAAAAGGTTTTCCTAACGTAGTTCTGCGGGTCTCCAGGTTTGGGTACCAGCACGTCCCAGGAAGCCAAGGAGTACTTCTCGGACATGCAGAGACATCGCGTTACCTTCAAGTACAGCGGCCCCGAAGACGACGAAGCGATCACCCTGGTGAGCAGGACCCGTCCACCACCACAGCACTATAGTCATGTCCTGTTGTTCAGACGACTAAACAGTAGTGATGGGTGGTCGCCAACGACTCGGTCAGAACGAACGAATCCCGAAGGTGTAACGAGTAGAACTGTGTCCGCGATATGGCCCTAAAAGAATTATCACGATATTTCAAGGTATTTTGGCGATAACGATATATTTGACGATATGACAAAAAACTGAAAAAAAGGTTATTATATCAAGAACATACAATTGCAACAGTTTGTAAACAGCATAATCAGTGTTTGCTACAATGCAAGTAATGGGTCGACTGCTTGGCCGTGAGTTAGTGAAGTATCATGAACTGGGTAACAAATAAAATCAGACGCAGCTCAACAATAGCTTTGCTGGCGTCAACTCTTTCAGATTCATGTATAAATTATAAATACAGTCACACAAATCAGAAATCTGGACCACCAATAATGTAGTGTCGATTGTTTGGAATATAATGATAAAAAGATATGACGATGACGACTTGAATATCCGACGTCGCCCTCTGTAGATGGAAGAAACTCGTCAGCGCACGACATGATCTTAATGAGGCGACTCGGACAAGACGCTGGCCGTGTCCGTGCTGGAGTGGTTGCGGGATCGTTACGGGTCTTCCGTCTCCGGTATAATGCTCAGCGTACGAGGTCCTCTCACAAACAGGTGAGAGCGCGCGCAGAACGCGATCTGATAAACTCTGTGCGAGCGGTGTCCATCCTTATGTCCGTGGAGCTGACTGGTTGTCGCACTCTGTCATTTTTGCTGGTGGCTCTTAGGAATACATTTAATAATTCAAATCATCGAGTTGTATATTCTACACACACATTTTAATATAGAAGTATACTATGCTTGTTGTAACTATATCAAACCATATAAGAGAGTGTTTAGGGCGCGTGGACACCTGCCGCGACAATCGTCGTCCCAGATTATGAGAATGCTAGAACAACAAGCGATCAAATTCACTGGGTCTGCAGGCACATGGAGAACTAAGTGACCAGAGTCGCTGACGGCGCTGCGCTGCGGACAGCATCATGATCAGGTCAGGCTCGTTTGAAAAGTACACACTCCTAATCACTTTTCCTCGCTCGCTCACTCGCGTCGCTGGTCGCATCGCATGTATGTGTCAGGATGGGGTGTAACGGTGCGATGTTATTAACGTCAACCAAACAGAATATCACGATATGATTTTTTTTTATCATGTAAAAAAATATACCGGTATTATCGTGAACGATATGATATGGCCCACCCCTAGTGTAAAGGGCTATATTCTTGCCTTTCTCCTTTTGTAAAGCGCATCGTAGGCCTATGAACTGGGCTAAAATGTTTTAGCCACGCAACCTACTAAATGTATTACTTTTCTATTCTAGTTCCACCATTTTCAATGCTTGATTGTGAAGCTCATTGTGATGATGTTTTGTGCTCTTCTGCTGACAGGATCAAGATGGCTCCCACATCAAGGGCCTCCTCATCAACTTCATCCACCACAACTGGCCCTCTTTGCTGCACCATCCCTTCTTGGAGGAGTTCATCACACCCATCATCAAGGTACTGATCAACATGTGTACCTTCTGTTGATAACGGCCTGACTTCATATTGTGCTACGCCAGGACACTCATCTAAACTATCTAAGATCTTTTTTATGTAAATCTTGAGGCACTTTCTATATCAACTCCTTCTATTTATCCTCTCAGGCCACTCTGAAGAAGACAGTGCTGTCTTTCTACAGTATCCCAGAGTTTGACGAGTGGAAGGACAACCAGCCCAACTACAAATCTTGGAAAGTGAAATACTACAAAGGTTTGTCCCAGACCCCTGTGTGGTAGTAAGACCCAACAAGTAAGCCCTCCGTTCACTCGGAACCTTTCCAAAGAGCGTTGCCGTGTGCGGGGGAAAAGGTTTTCCTAACCGTAGTTCTGCGGGTCTCCAGGTTTGGGTACCAGCACGGTCCCAGGAAGCCAAGGAGTACTTCTCGGACATGCAGAGACATCGCGTTACCTTCAAGTACAGCGGCCCCGAAGACGACGAAGCGATCACCCTGGTGAGCAGGACCCGTCCACCACCACAGCACTATAGTCATGTCCTGTTGTTCAGACGACTAAACAGTAGTGATGGGTCGGTCGCCAACGACTCGGTCAGAACGAACGAATCCCGAAGGTGAACGACGAGAACTGTTTCCCAAAACAAGAGAACTGATTCTTTTTTTTCTCTTCTCTTTTAAACGTATAACAAAATTATGGTCACCTAAATAAAATATGCAAACGAACAGAGCTTTGTCTCCCCGCGACCTTATATTGATTGACTCTAAAACTTTCTAAACGATTCAGCCAATGAGAGTACTACAGCAGGCAGCAATTACGTTGCCACGGTCCATGTGTAAACAAATGGTAAGGCACCACCACACAAGTTAACTAACGATCGCTGCAGGCTTCAATATCATGCAAGCACTTTTTTTTTCTTTTTATTTTGTTCTACATCATAATTGCATGCTTTAATAAAGTATTGTTTTTACCTACCATTACGAGTCTCGTTTGGTCTAGGAGGGAACTCGCACAATGGTGCTTCACTGCTTATTAGGGCTTCTTGGAAGACGCCATTTAATTCTTACTGCATTCCATGATGTATTAATGATATATATGCTTAATATTTACACTTAACCTGGGTAATTTCACCAGAACATTAGAAAGTAGTAGGCTACATGCATGTTGATAAACATTTATTCGATAATTTCCGATTCCGTGCCAAATGACCTCTAACAGACCATCAGACTTAACGAATCAAACGAACGAATCGTGATAGTGAACGGAACTGAAAGAACTGATTCCCGGATAAGAATTGTTTTGCCCATCCATACTGAACAGAGACAGGGTCGATGCCTGACTAATAATATAGACCGATGCCAGTTTCTATTTCCGCCAAGACTGGATCATCTGTGTGCTGGATAATAACACAATCTAGTGTCCCAGAGTATCAAATATTTGTTAAATTTGTAGTGGAAGATCTGACCGCTGTATCCCTTTTCTGCCCCCCAGGCCTTTAGCAAGAAGAAGGTGGATGAGCGCAAGACGTGGCTCACCAATTTCATGACAAACCGGCGTCAGCGCAGGGAACACAACCTGCCTGAGGTAGTCTCCAAGCCAACCTCCCTTCTTTCATCTGTCTGTGTGTCAATATTATAGAAGCATAACGCCCCCTCTCTGCCTGAGTAACCTGGGCCCTCTCTCGTGCAGGAGTACCTCTACGGCAAGGCCACCAAGTCCCTGTCCTACAACGATTTTGTCAACAAGGAGCTGGTGCAGTTCTCCAACTCGGACAACGAGCGGTCCCTCGCCTGCCTGGTGGACGGTGAGTCACTGGTCACCGCAGTCGAGGCTGAAGTCACTGCCAATAAGTACTGCGTAAGCAAGTTATAAAAGAACAACTAGGCAGAGTAGCTAAAGCAATCGGAAAGGTTAGTCTTATAATATTTATTTTTTACTCGAATAGATGGTGCATCCAAGTAATCTCCAAAGACTAGCTAAAACACCATGGTAGAGAGATGTTCTCTCTAGAAGAGGCGAGTTTATCCTCTACTGCCATTCTAGAAGACAATGGATTCTGCAGAAGCCAGAGGTCCTAGCTATAAAGGTGTAAAAGGCTCACCCAGTATATTATACATTTCTTCTTCTGCAGGTTTTAAGCCGGGCCAGAGGAAGGTGCTGTTCAGCTGCATGAAGAGGAACGACAAGCGGGAGGTGAAGGTAGCCCAGCTGGCCGGCTCGGTGGCAGAGATGTCCGCCTATCACCACGGAGAGGTCAGCACCAGCAGACCTCAGATCTGTTCCTGTTATCGGTTATGGTCAAGCAATACGTTTGAAAAGACATGCCTGAATTGCCATTCGACATCCAAGTAGTTTTTGTGAGCGTTGTGCCATTGAGGTTTCTACCGTTGCCAACGTTGGTGTTGTGCGTTTCAGGTCTCTCTGATGATGACCATCGTCGGCCTGGCTCAGAACTTTGTGGGGAGCAACAACTTAAATCTGCTGCAGCCCATGGGTCAGTTCGGCACTCGGCTCAACGGCGGCAAGGACTCTGCCAGCCCTCGATACATCTTCACCATGCTCAGGTCAGCGGCGGTTGGATCAGCGATCGAAGCGCACAGAAGTACAGTTGGAAAGACTGCACCTACAGATCACAGGCCCTCTTTGTTGCTCCAAACATTGTTTTAGATACTATTGCATACAACGTGGCTGTGAAAATAGGACGACTATAAATCAAACTGGAAATATGTACATTTGGTTTAGTCAAGTAACGCACCAGTCTAGGTTCATTATTTTATCTTGGTAATTATAATGAGCCTGGTGCAGAGGTTCTGGACAATCTGTACTGGTTATTACACAAATTAATAAATGAGCAACTCTTGATAGATGAACGATAAATGAAATATTTTTTTGTTTTTAAACATGCAGCTATATTTATCATGGTCATTATGGGGGAAAACGTCATGTCAAGTTGTATAACAGTGTTTTAAAATAAACAGGATTACATTTGTATATTATTCTAAAACTTATTTTCATGGCCATCATCAGGATTAAGCCTGTTTCTAATCGTCTGACCCTCCCTTCTCCCGGCAGTCCTCTGACCCGGCTGCTCTTCCCCCCCGTGGACGACAACCTGCTCAAGTACAACTACGACGACAACCAGCGGGTGGAGCCCGAGTGGTACATCCCCATCCTGCCCATGGTGCTGGTGAACGGCGCCGAGGGCATCGGCACCGGCTGGGCCAGCAAGATCCCAAACTACGACGTCCACGAGATCGTCAGCAACCTGAACCGCATGCTGGATGGCCAGGAGCCCCTGCCCATGGTGGGTGGACCCGGGTCCCGTGGGAACCGCTACCGGTCAACCAGCTGTTTTAATATGTAGCCAAGAGGTCTTTCTTACAATTGGAGGATGGCGGAGCCATCCGCCCATTCTCTGACACTACCTCGATTTCAACAAATCAACACACTTGTACCTTCAATAATTGTATCTTGCATTTTTTTCTATGCAGTTTTGCGGCCTCACCACTATTTTACCCCTTCAGAAGCATTTATATCAAAATTAGAAGATATTAACATACCATGATATAATACCGTTACCGTCTATCGCCTCAAATCATACCGTGATATACTTTTTAGTCCATACCATACAGCCCTAGGTTGATGTTTAAGGAACAAGTTTCTAAACCACAATAATTGTTTTGCATTGGCAGCTTCCCAGCTTCAAAGGGTTCTGCGGTGGTGTCGATCAACTGGAGGCCAACCAGTACATGATCAGTGGAGAGGTGGCCATCCTCGACTCCACCACCATCGAGATCTCCGAGCTGCCAGTCAAAACCTGGACGCAGGTTAGTCCTTCTGGTCGCTTATTCTGCTGCCAGCCCACCAGCACTTCTGCCCTAGTTTAGTTTTAGTTGTTTCTAAAATAACTGTGGTGTAACAGGATCAATTCGATTATTTGAGTGGTAGAGGAAGAATAATCCCTGAACACGGAGCAAACACTGGCTATTTGTTATTATTATAACATTTATCTGAAGGAGTGTCCACAATCGCCTGCGACCCGATATGTAACAATTATATCATATAATATCCCAGATATTTAATGAACAATTTATATAGATATAGAACATATTTAATAAGATGCTATTTGGGATTTTTGACTCCCAGTACGGTTCTGTGGTCAAACCTCAACCCCAACCTGAAGGCATCCTTGAGCATAATGCCAAGCCATAATGCCACCTTTTTATAATTAAAATGATATTGAAGAAAACAGACACTTTGGATGCGGGCTCGATGACTCGGGTCCCTTTTGATCAGAACTCATCTCACCTCACACTCCTCCCTTCCCCAGTCCTACAAGGAGAACGTTCTGGAGGCCATGCTTGATGGGCACGGATAAGATTCCCGCTCTGATCACGGACTACAAGGAGTACCACACGGACACCACCGTGCGCTTCGTGGTCAAGATGACGGAGGAGAAGCTGCTGGAGGCCGAGGCGGCCGGCCTCCACAAGGTGTTCAAGCTCCAGAACACGCTCACCTGCCACTCCATGGTGAGGAGGATACACACGCCCTCTCCCTCTCACCCTGAAGCTCATCTCAAACAATGTCATATATTTCCAGGACCCTTATGAATCGGGCCTTTTATTCATGCTACTATTCAGGCCATGGCCTACAGAAGGAGTATTATAGTAGACTTAAATCAGTCCACAAATGTAAAATTAGTTGTTGTGGACGGCCACAAGACAGACTACAGCGATGGTGTCCTTTCCAAGGTCATGGCTGGGAACTACAGGAGAGTGAAGGGAGAGCTTTTTGGGATGGCCTCAAGCCCTCAACCGATGATTACAACTCTGCTGGAAGGGATCAGGCTTGTGGGGTTTCCTGTTTGATGCCTGGATCATTCAAATCTTGCAGTGTCTTCACTGTCCACTGTCCTGGACTCTGAGAAGGCTACACGCTGGTGTAAGCCCTAGTGTGTCACGGTCAACTCCTCTCTGGAGAAGTTTTCCTGGATTCACATCTTCACGTGCTTCTCTCAACCCACCCAACCCATGTCTGCGCTCCCAGGTGCTGTTTGACTACGCGGGCAGCCTGCAGAAGTATGAGTCTGTGATGGACATCCTGAATGAGTTCTTCAAGCTCCGGATGAAGTACTACGGCCTGAGGAAGGAGTGGCTGCTGGGCATGCTGGGCGCAGAGAGCTCCAAGCTCAGCAACCAGGCCCGCTTCATCCTGGAGAAGATTCAGGGCACCCTGGTCATCGGTGCGTCGCCCCTAGCCCCCCAATAACCCCAACCCTAATCCACATCTCTATTTCCATGAATCATGCTACGGCGGTGCTGTTCTTGAACTCGGTTGTGTTTTTGCCCTTCAGAGAACAAGCCCAAGAAGGAGCTGATCTCCATGCTGGCGGAAATGGGCTACGACTCAGACCCGGTCAAGGTCTGGAAGGGCGCTCAGAAGGTAAGACTCGTCCCGCTGTTCCTCACTGTGGGATAGAAATCAAACACCCCAAGCCAGAAGTTAGAAATTTCCACACAGCATAGAAAGTGTGTGTGTGTGTGTTAACAAATGTGTTTCTTTTTTGTTGTCGTTGTTCTTGAGCCTCTATCGTTTGAGGTCCACTGGCCTATTCTATTGTCTTTCACTCCCTAAATCACTAAACGCTTGGCACCCATGAATCATGGGGTGCGTTCCAAAACCATGTCGAGCTGCAGCCTCCTGCCTTTCACCATACCTCCCAGGTGCCAATTGGAATGGAGCCATATCGTTTTGCTAATTCTGGGCTTGTATGTGTAGACTGAGGAAGAGATAGAAAGCGGAGCCGGTGATGTTGAGGAGAAGGAGGACACCACTGGGCCTGACTTCAACTACCTGCTGAGCATGCCCATGTGGTTCCTCACCAAGGAGAAGAAGGAGGAGCTGTGCAGGCAGAGAGATGCCAAGGTCTGTGTCCTTCAGGGCTCTGATGTTGAGATGCTGCCCTTCTGAGTGGCGCTAAGGGTCCTACATTTAAGTGAATAAATTATTGATAAATGATCTGAAACACAGGAAAGCCTAATGTTGTTTTTTAACTTTAGATAATTTTTCCAGCTAAACAAAGCAATTGTTTGATACTTTTTACTTCATAAATGATTCATAAATGAATAAAAAAAGAATAATCAGAACAATCAGAATTGTTCTTCACCAGTGACCTCCTCAATGTTGTATCCCACAGATGACTGAGCTGAACACGCTCGAGAAGAAGACGGCCCCTGATCTGTGGAGAGAAGACCTTGCTGCCTTCATGGAGGAACTTGAGGTACCCAACCGTCCCCAGAACCCACTCACCTACCCTCCTAGAAGAATCATTAACCAAGACTTTAAATCATCTCGAACAAGGCCTTCTGCTAAAGTGACGGGCACATCCCTGTTACCTGCCTGTTAAATATTCTACTATTTCAACTTTTAAAATCGTGGCTCAGGACGTGCAATAGTGCATTGGTACGGAAGTGAAGAACAATGTAGAGTTGTGTCGTTTTTCAAATGATTATCAGGGTAATATGTGATACTAATCATATCTTGTAATAACGAGGAAACTCGTAAGGCATTGCCGTATGGAAAGGGAACATATTCTGTTCGGGCCAGTTTGGTAGAATTCAGGTTAAGGTTTTAATGCATAAAAATTATATAGCACCATTTCTTTGTGAAGGCATTCTACAAGTGATGAAGATCAATAACTAATGATTCTCAATTATGGTCTTTAGGCCGGGCCCATCCTTTGAATGCCTTTCATCCAATGGGATCATTGCCTATGTCTAGCACTCTGTCCTTTTGTGTGGGGTCCACTGAATGACCTGAGAGTACCTCCTCCCCCAGCGTGTGGAGCAGCGGGAGAAGGAGGAGATCGCTTCGGTGCCGGTGGTGAAGGGCAAGACGGGCCGGGCCAAGCCGGTGAAGGTGAAGCAGGAGACGATGCCCACGCCCCAGGGCCGCCGCATCATCCCGCGCATCACCACCGCCATCAGGGCCGACGCCAGCCGCAAGGCGGGCGAAGCCAAGCGTGGTCGCAAGGTCAAGGTAAGCAGTGCTCCTCCTCCAGGTCCAGTCCGTCCTCCCTCTGACCGTACACCTCTGGACAGAAGTCACATCGGGGTCTGGGGCGACCTCAGCGCTTCACCAAAACTGCTTTTCAGATTGAACGTATTGGTCTGGCTTCTAGCGTGTCTTTGTGTATCTTGTGGCTTGGAAGCTGCCCCCTGAAGCGGTCTGAATATTTGATTTAAATAAACGTAGCGCCTAGTTGATGGTGTTGATATCCTTGCTGTTGATTTGCTACCCATTCAGTTAACTGGTTGGTTAGAGAGTTGAGGAACGTCACATCCTTAATCTCATCTAGGCAATCTACTTGGATGTTATTTGATTATGATTAGATATAAAACCTTGTCTTCTTTAGTCCAAGAGTTTTCTCTTTCGTATTCGCCATTCAAGTCAATGGAGTAAAACGTATTGTCTTGGTCTCTTTGTTGCTCTGGTTTCCAGACTGAAGTGGCGATGAAGATCGAGTTTGACGGGGAGGAGGAGGAGGACACACTAGAGTCTGTTCCGCTGGCTAAACGAGTCCAGGCCAGTGCCAAGGAGAAGGGTGAGGATTACTGCTGTGTTACTCTGGATGCATTTTATTCATTTAAAAAGGATAAACATTATTGAATATTTCCATTTAGAAAAGCCTCCATGTATCCCACCACTGACCTGCTCTTCTGAATGCTATAACATTTAAATAACACAATCTGCCCTCTTAAGCTGCATCCAAGACTGGCAAGCAGACCAAGGCCCCCACCACCAAGAAGGGCCCCATGTCCAGTGAGGAGCCGTCTGAGTCCGGCAGCGAGATGGAGGTGTCTGCGGAGATGGACGAGCCTGTGGCCCCCAGGGACAAGGTTGAGCGGAAGAGCAAAGGTGAGGCCCCCTAACCTTTTTCGTTTTTAATGTTTTTTTTTTTTAATTATTATTATGGTAAACAGATGATCATCTCTTGATCCCACATCCCAAAAACATACATGATGGCTAACAGCCCCAGATTATCCCGATTGTTGCACCCCTACTGGCCTCCCATGTTTCTTTTTTTTCCCATCAAATATTGTGCTATATATGTTGTGGTCCAGTGGGTCAGGTTTTTTGGGCCACTGTATGTCCAATCCGCTGAATATCCAATATGACCATTCCAGTGTTTCCCCTAAATGCTCCTAGCAGCGGCGCTACGCCGCTGCTGAAATATGACCACCGCTGCTGAATTTTCTTTTTTTTTTTTTTTTTTTTTACAAGAGGAGGAGATCTCTTTAAAATACGAATGTTATATTTTTTTGCGCTACGTAAAATAATATAACATTCAGTGTGCTACAGACACTGGATATGCGCTTCATATCCAGGTCAATTCACACACTTGTGAGTAAAGCATATAAACAGAGAGGAGAGGAGAGCTCCTTATCTCTTTAAAAAACGAATGTTATATTATTTTGCGCTACGGACGCTTCATATCCAGGTCTGCGGTTTGCGGTTCAATAGATCATCAATTAAACATCGTTGCGACACAATTGAGTGTAGTAACCTAAAGAACCAGCAACGACATTGTTTCAATGAACCGTCTTTAGCGAACGGTGAATTGCATTGGCTTCTATGAGCTGTCTGCTCTCAGCCTCGAGCTTAGGGACCGTCTGCAAAGTGCAAGACTGAAAACGACCACAATGGTCAAATTTCAACAGCGTCGCCGTTATTGACTAGAGCCCCAAAACTTGTTCCATAGAGGTATGGCCTCTTTATGGTCCTAATACAAGTTATCTTTGAAAAATATCTCTTCTTATTTTTGAGAATTTTGTGTGCGCACTTTGCGAGCACACAAAACAATTGCGAGCAGGAAAAAAATATATTTCATCTCCGCTGCTGCAACTCCATCCTAGGGGAAACACTGCATTCCTTATGTGGGCAGGCCTCAGTCTGGCGTTGTCTTACGATATCTGTGTGTACGCAGACGTCATTAATACGATCCGTTTGTGGCCCGACCCCAGCGGCCGTCAAATACAGCCTGTCGGACAGCGAGGACGAGTTTGACGACTGGAAGAAGGCCAGCGCCCCCAAGCCTAGGGTGTTCGAGAGCGGCGACGACTCCTCCCTCCCCGAGCCCATCATGGCGGTGAGCGAATCCACGACGGTCAAGGAAGACGAGAGCAAGTCGAGCTGTAAGTGATAAACTCTCTTCTGCACACGTTTTAAACATGGTTCCACTGCTTACTCTGCAGCTAACCATAACGACTATGGTTGATCTATGTAAGGTAAAGTTAGCTAGCTAACAGTCCCTCTAATCAGTCTTTTAATTGAATGCTCCTTCCAGCTCAGTCTGACAGCTCAAAGCCTCCAGCCAAGTCCAGGGCCAAGACGGCAGCTCCTAAGAAGGCCCCCGCCGCCAAGAAGGCCCCCGCCGCCAAGAAGGCTCCCCGCCGCCAAGAGGACCCCCGCCGCCAAGAAGGCCCCGGTGGCCAGAAAGAAGACTGCAGGTACAGCCTGCTATACCTCACTGGGTGTTGCTCTGGGTTCTCAGAGGAAACCATTACCAGTGTTAATGATTCTTCAGATTCTTCAGTCTGTGTTTATTCAATGTTTGTATACGTTATCTGAAGATTTTATCGTCTGGTCAATTTTGTAGTCTGCAAAGCTTCAACAGATTGGATATTTGACCTGAACACTGTTTATGGGGAGGATTTGGTTAATTTAAGTGAAACATAAAGTCTACTGGGATTTGAGGCGGTATTCTCAGATGGTTTGTGCACCGTTGCCCTTTTGGTTGTCAATGAGCTAGGTGCAGGAAGTTTTTGAGTTGACAAAAAATTGAAATGTTTGAAATGAAATTACCTGAATAATCCTTTTATAAAGAGTTTAACAATATGTTAGTTCATTAATTGTGGGTCAATTGTGAATCTTTCCCGAACAGACGCAAAACAGCCCTCTATCATGGACGCCCTGGCCAAGGCCAAAACGGCCAATGGCCACAGCCAAAACTAAGCTGTTGTCCTACTCCAGCGACGATGACGCCCCACCCAAGGCCTTGGCAACCAAGGTGAAGCCCCCTGCAAAGCGCAAGCAGATCAAAGACAGCGACTCGGAAAGTAACGACTCGGACAGCGAGTCCAATAACCTCATGGCACGCATCCGTGGCAAGACCACCACCGCCACAGCCAGTAAGGTGAGCGTTTGAAGAGAGTACTGGTCGTCTGGTTGGTTGAGATGTGTTATTGATATCACATCATACATCTAACAAATCTGAAATAGGAGGCCTAATCTTTTGCTCTAACGTGCATGTCCGGTTTCGTTGTAGAAAGCCAAGAAGTGGGATGATGACAGCTTCAAGGTATCTGACGAGGAGGACGCCACTTCGGTTGCTGTGGCAGCGAAAGCCAAACCCTCGCGCACCAAGAAGCCTCTCTCATACAAGTTGGACTCCGACTCGGATGAAGAATATGGGTTTTAATGGGGATTCTGAATTTCAAAGTGCTGGTCATATAAACTTGTTTTTACAAGTGAAATATTCTGAAATCCCAGTCAATGTTTTGCCCCTTACAAATGTTGAAAAAAATGTTGGTTTGTTTAAGGCTCAATTGTTTTCGGTTTAGAGCTTGTAAATATTTGAGTGGTTGTCTTTTTTACACAATAAATTCATTTATACGGTTAGGACTGGACTTGAAGCATGTTGGATTGTGTGCACCTCTATTCTTTCTCCAGACTGGGACCTTGGTTTCCAAATGACCTGCAAAATGTGCTCTCATTAGAAAAGACGACATTGGACAACTGAGCAACAGACTAGTCCCTTTTTCTTTAGCCTAGGTAAGACCGTTCTGACGTTGTTCATGAGCAGCTTGAAAAGAGGAATATGACAAGCCGATGTCCCGGATCCATCTTGTGTGGTGGCTCTTGATGTAGCCTCAGTCCACTCCTTGTGAAGCTCCCCCACACTAATTGGTAGGACGACGCATGACATCCCTGCAAAAACAGGACGTATCCCTTTTATGAGACTTAACAAATCAACCATAACCTTAAAACACTCATCTTTGCCATGCATTGAAAGGCATCAATAAATGACTACATGTTAAATTTAAATACTAAAGGGGCAGACTTTAATCACGGCTTCCCTTTACCAAAGCACTGGTTATCCTATCCTATTTATGAATCTAAGCCAGACAGTCAAGCGATGCCATAAACAAGTTAAATGACTGCATTTTATTTTTTTATTGAAATAGAAGCGAAATAACTCAAGTATTATTCACCAACGCTACTTCCATGTGAAATACCAAGTCATTTCCTTATCCCTACCAACGTCCGCCTCTACCAATCCATCACCCTGTGCAGCTTTGTCATTTCCCCGTTCAACATCTGACCCAGACCCTTCAACTTCTTCACGTCTCCCTCCATGCCTCTCTCTCGTCCCCTCTTCCTCACGTCCATCATCAGCCCAGGGTGTGGTGCCCTTCTCCGCTGAAGAGGGCGTCTCCCTCGGAGCCACTGAGACGTGTGACTCCACCACATTCTTCTTCAGCAGACCGAGCCCCAGCCTATCACCAGAGAACTCGTGTGCCTCATCTTCCTCTATCACTGACCAATCCATGGATCCCGACTTGTCGCTCTCCTCCGTCTCTAGTAGGTCTTCTTCGTCTCCGTACGGCAGGACTTCATCTTCCCCAAACTCGTCCAAATCTCTGAGGCCAGACGTTTCCCCATCCCAATCCTTTGTGATCAGTCCCCAGCCAAAGCCCAGTTGGTTCAACCAACCGATGGCTTTGGCACTGTCAACCCACACACTACCCTCCCCCTCATGCTCGTCGTCTATCTCATAATCTGCCGGGCTTCGCTGGTCTTCTTTGCCATTGGTTTCAGACAAACCCCTGGTATTGAGCAGATTTTGGGGATTCCCCTGTTCATTGACTGGTTTATTCATTTTGGTCTCAAAGGCCAAAATGTCTTCCAGCTCCTCCTCCGCAGTAGGTCTAATCAGAGGGGGAATGGCTGATGGAAACTGGTCCTCTGAGCGGGGCGACTGAGTTGAGACCCGTATTGGTCCAATGTTGGCGGAGCCTAAAGAAACATGGTTAGATCCGCAGGGATGTCAATGCTATTGGCCTCAATATTGTCTACACCTTGCAACTACAAATGTGAAGCTCATTGTGTGAAGGGAAACAAAGCACTACAATCAGACCTCAAGGACTAGCTGTGTTCAATGACTTTACGATTCACTCTTGGTTTTGTTCCTGAAGCCTGATCATAGATGACTGATAACATTATAAAACAAAAAGATATGCAACACAATGCGAGAAGGAGTTGTTAATGAATAACTACTTGTTAATGAATGTCAATTATTTTTCAATAAAAATTGGAGAAAATTATTAATCCGCAGTACAAGACAATAAGAAATTGCTTACCTTCTAACATGGCCCGTTTAGATTTAGATGTCAGACATTGTGATTCACAACAATCACATATTTGGTCATCACCAGAGAGGGCTCTCCACCTGTTAAGACAGACTTGTGCTCATCACATTTGCAAAAGCTGAAATTAACATTACTCACTGGTACAATATTTTTCTATATAAAGAAAAACACCTGTTGTCTTCGTAAGTGCAAGCTTTGTATATAGCACTTGAGCCTTCTGATGACACATGTAATACACACTGGATCTGCACCTAAAAGAGAAAAATCCATGTTCTTAGTGCCAGGTCCAATGGAGAAACAATAACCATGCCAATATACAAGTAATTATCATGATGTCGTTCATGGTGGATTGTGAACAGGTTATTGGTGTCACAATAAAGTAATATACAATTGCGGATCAAAACATTGCATGAAATGTAACGAAAATGATAAGAGTATAATAAATTTAGATCCCATGTAACTATATAACATTAGCCACCATGAATTGTATGTTAATGGAACCATCTAAAAAAAAAAAACCCCCACAGAAAACAGATACGCAAGGATACGCAACTTGTAAAAGGATATCTGCTTTTTTAGCCAGCCGATATTGAAACATTCTTGGCTTTTGAGAACAGATGGTCCTACCTGAGTTTTGGGGTCAGAGGTGAACTGAAAGGCACTGAAGGAGAACCGAACTGTCTGGTTGTCCTGGGAGGAGACAAACTGAGAGCTCCCTGGGTCTTTCTGGCTCCCCGACATACACCTGAGGAGGCCCACCAAGGGGAACCCCCCCTACATACGTGAGTCCATGGCAAAGCTGCTTACATTGTGAAGAACAACGTCCGTCCCCAATACATACCCAAAGTTATCAACGAGAGCGTATCTGAGGGGAGACGCAGAGCTGTATGGCGTGGCAAAGCAGCTGCTAATGTAGACCTTTCCGCCTGCTGGCAGCTGGGAAGCAGTCACCTGGAGATTTACCGTCTGCCCAAGAAGGTAGATCTTGGACTTGGCTGGCATGTTCCATGTATCTGAAATGGATAAAAGAACAATTGTAGCATACCAATCCAATAAAAAACGGTTAGCCCTTCATTCAAATGTTATTCAATACACGTCTGCATACCGTCCATTAACTGGATTTGGAATTCGGCAAGGCGCCCCCTTAGCTTTTTAAGACTAATAGAAGTTTGCCAGGTAGGGCGCACAGCCAACTGATAGACGTGGTGGTACCTGTGCAAGAATTAGTCAAATAATATACAATTATTATGATACATTTATGTTACTAATGTAATCATGAGGGGTCATTACTGCCAATACCACAATGCTCCTGCTCATTGAAAATGTACTTGTGGAGGTTCATCATTTGAGTCTTTCAGAAGTGATTAGTAGGAGTTAGCTGGTGACTATGAATCATTAGGAACCTAATAGGAAGTCAGTTAGTTTATACAGGCCATCTATAAGACCTTAAAAATTTTCATTTTTAAAGATAAGCAAAGATGTTTAATCCAACTCATACACGTCATACTATTCTATAGATTGTGTCAGCACTCTCCTGTGACCCCAATGCAACAGGAAACTCAAAGCAGGGTTCCGACCCCAAGGTTGGTCATTCATTTAAAAAAAAAGAAGCTTTAAAACATTTTTTGATAAACAATCGTCTGCTGTGCTGCTATCAATGTACTCCAAGTGCAATTATATATTTCCTGTCATACAACACGCTTTTATATCCCTATTATTATTTTTATTCACCAGCGTTATTCAACAGCGTCCCCTTGTGGTAAGGGTTGGCCAGTGGACGCTCCAAAACAACTTCATTTTGCGTATTAATCACCATAAAATTGGCTGTCATGACCCCTCGTAATGACAGCCAATCGTCTCATGCAAAGTGTTAAAACCCGTCTCACCTTGGATAACGACACTCGATGTTCACAGCGAATGAATGCGTGCTGCCTTTGCGCCTCTTTGGAGACGGTATGTAGTGGAGCACGTATTTATACACGATATTCTCGAGGGACATCTGTTGGAAGGATAATGATTCTTGATATTGGGACTGAATACGATAAATTAAATAAGGCAAAATAAAAAAGCTACTACATTACCTCACGTTGGACGTCGCACTCCGTTATCCGGTAGGTGAAGAGAAGGACGCCGTAAGGTCCGAGAGCGCCATTGCTCTTGCACGTCCTCCCCAACCTCAGCTCCTCGGCGTTTGCGCCATGTCCGTAAAATGCATTTTTGACCCGCACGACGAAATCCAAATTAGAACAGGTCAGAGAAACATCTGGTAGGTACGCGAAGTGAGGTAGACTCCTTGTCCCGTGGCCCCCAGCACGCCGCGATCTAGATATTAGCTCTAGCTCGGTTCCCAACGATAGCGTCTCGCTCTGAGTGGTAAGCACATGTACGGGCTGTTTGTTGGTCTCTGTCTGTTGTGTTTTTGATTTGAAAATCGTTTTGGAAGGGGAGTCATATTTTCCTGCTACATAGTTACCTAGACAAAGTGAAAATACACTCCATAAAATGTAAAAATTCCACTTTGTTTTCATCGTAGTGATTTCCTACGTCCCTGTGGATTTGCGCGTGCGTCAGACAAACGATCACATGTGCTGATAATTAGTGGCGCGAAACGACAAGCTCACGCACCGTTCACCCATAGATGGTTTGGTTGTATTTTATTAGCTTCCATTTGGTTAGAAACTCGTTTACATCTTTGAATGTGAATATGTTCAACATTTTGTTGATGGAAAGTTCGAAAGTTTATGTAGTTTAATCATATAAATGTCTTAAGGTAGGATATTTTTACAAAGGATATTTATACAAAGGAGTATTTGTAGTAGTCTGTCGCTGCTGCCCTGTAGGATAGAACTGCTTACCAAACCAATAGCGAGACCCGTATTCATGTTGGTTTATTGAGGACTTTAGTTATCTGTGTATGCATAATTTAAATAATCCTATTGGATAACAAAGACTCGTATAACTTAGAAACCAATCAACCACTGTACAAACCTCAGAAGAAATGCAATGTACCAATCGACCAATTGTGCATAAACAATATTGTGCAATAGCAGCAAAGAAACGGACCACTAAAAAAATACATTGATTAAAATAAATGAAGACATCTATAGAATAAAATTGGGAATTGCAGACCATCTTCATGTACATCATTCAGACAATATGAATATGTTATGTATATTAGGCTACTACACGCACTACTGTCACCAATCTATAATATTAATATAGCCCTAATCCCTTAAATGATTGTTTTTGAATAAATATTAAAAGCATTGTTCCTCCCATGGGAAGGTTACATTGTTTTTCTCTGAAAGAAATTGCACATGTACCGCTGTATTCATAGAAAGTACATTATCGTCACAATTCTTAAAAAATAAAACATTTAAATTAACAAAAATCTCATTGCAACTAATGGAGCCAAACATTTTCTTTAAAATAAAATAAAATTTATTGACCAAGATTACTTAAACCCAATGGTTGAAGTTACAAGGCCTGTTTCACGAATTCTAGGCCTACTCATTGTACCTTTAGTCACTTAAATGTGAGCAGAAATTCTCCATCACTGATGGCTCCAATTCTCCACCAACAAGACAAAGAATAACTGTATTTCTGTCAAAGCTTCTTTCAACATTATACCATGTCGTGTACTGCACTCGAAGGCTAGCTGTGACCAGGCGTCCGTAGGAACGCGGACCACAGTGTGGTCTGTGGTCTCTCCACTCGTAGTCCAGCTGCACTGAAAACACACAAGGCCCGTCCAGTCTCCCAGGTGGTCTTGTGCTTCATCATGCAAATACACAGGACGACGTTAGCATCCCGTCTGAACCGCCTACACAACGCTTCCGAGTGCTGTAGTTTCGGACTCAGAGTCTTCAGTGTCCCTGTTTAAGGATGGGAGAGGGAGAATGAGACGCAAAAGTTAAAGATGTGCAATGCATTGACCATCATGGAAATAAGGCATGCTTAGTTGTTATGTTATGTTATGTTATGAGTTCAAGTCTACAATTAAGGATGTCAGAAGGAAGCATCAATCAGGATCTGTGTGTATATGCCAGCTATTGGCTCATGAGACCATCAAAGCTAATGTTTGTATATTAACACAAACAGGCCACACGTTTGTTCTGTCATGTTGTGAAGGAATATCTTCACTCACAGCAGCTCCTGCAGCAGTTTGCGATTACTCTTCCTCTTTTCCTCATCAATGGGGTAGGTCTTCAATATCAACAGTCCGATGGCTATGAGAGCCACAGGAACTGGAGAGACCAGCACCTTTAGAGTTAAGATGACCGACTCGGGTTGGTAGCAGCCCCTGGTCACATACCCGGCAAAGCTGCTCAACAATGTGGAAACACAGAGAGGGGAGGGGGGTAAAAGAGTAAGTACAGTTGGTTATGAGAAAAGGGTTATGTTAATTTAAAGCCACATGACAACTGGCTCCTGCTCTGGATGGTAACTTCATGCATACAGCAATGAATGAATGGGCTATTACAAACTCAGGATCTTTGTATTTGCTACAAGTTGCTACATTGTAGAAGCAGTAACTGTTTAACCAAAGTTAGAAAAGGGAATTTGTGAATCATGATGACGACTAGGCAAGACAGATGGAATGAGTAAAAGTGGTTGACGATTAGTAATGCATTTATATTTTAGTGACCACAGTGTGGCCCGTTGCAAAGTAAAAAAACAATAACTTACTCCAGGCTGAGCGTGGAGATGCCCAGCGACAGTTCTAATTAGTAATGCATTTATATTTTAGTGACCACAGTGTGGCCCGTTGCAAAGTAAAAAAACAATAACTTACTCCAGGCTGAGCGTGGAGATGCCCAGCGACACGCCTGACGCAAACTTAGTGAAGAAGACATAGAAGGAGAAGAAGATGGCCTCGTAGCCCCGGATGTCTGGGTTCTTCAACTTGAAGTCGTCCACGACATCTGGGAGCATCGACCTGCGGCGACAGATACGACTTAACTAACAAAACTAGCCATGAAATCAGTTGGAGGACCAAGTGGTCACCGCGGTAACAAAACAAGCCACGCCCTAAGGTCTGCTCATGCTCACCACGGCAGGAGAAAAGCTACTGCCACGCTGGCACCGGTCGCCACGGAGACCATATAGGAAATTACCAGATTGCTCTTGATGCACACCATCAGGACCATGAAGGGAACCGCCCACTGTTGGGGAGAGAAGGGGGAGCACAATGAGTTGGATACGGGGGAACCCTATCCACAAAGATTACCTCCTTGAATGATGGCAATCTGAATTCTGTGGTCGCGTCTCACCGTGATGCCCAAGTACACTGCCGTCTTCTTTCCAAAGCGGGTCAAGAACCACTGCCAAAACGGAATGGAGATGGTGCCTGAGAGCTGTGGAGGAAGCACATGGTAGCATGAGTTAATGATTCTGCAGTTTAAGCAGAGATCACAGTGTACTATAAAGGCTGCTTTTACAGAAAACTCTAAAACTGCATTCTTTAACGAGAAGATACATTTATTGGGGCAAAAAGTTAGTATTGGCAAAACCTGTTCTAATTTTTTATTTTGAGGCGGCAGGGGGTGTTGTCGCAGCTAAATGTAACTAATAAAGTAACTTGTAAACTAACTTAGTTACTTTTAAAATCAAGTAATCAGTAAAATAACTAAGTTACTATTTTAAGGAGTAACTAGTAATCAGTAATCAGATTACTTTTTCAAGGTAACCGCCAACACTGTGTATCATTGTCTCTTCTACCTTAAACCGGCTGTCAAAACCACCACTTGTGTTTGAAGAAGCCAAGAAAAAACAGCTAGGTGGAGTGTGGCATGGACTTTGCTAAAATGAATACATACATTTTGTTTTACAATGCCAAAATAGATATCTTGATAAAGTCTGTAAACATGATTGATCACACTCACCATAATGACTAAGAGAATGTTCTGGAAGTCATCTCTGTGGTCCAGTGCGTATGTGAGGAAAAGGGCAAAGTTTCCCTCCATTAGCTGTGCCAACAGAGAAAAAATAAAACCATTAATGCGACTGAATGAACACTTGAAGTTTGTGATTGATAATTCACTGTATGACATAAAGTTGGATCAGATCAGAATGTTGTACCATGAAGGCGAGGGAGATGAAGAGGAAGCCCAGGACTAGTTTGACGTATGGTCCGTGCCCCATCACCAGTCTCAGGCCTTGGCAGAAGGTTATTGGTTTGGCCTTCTTTTGACTAATATCTGGAAATACACACGGTACACACAACCATGGTGGAGTAGAACAGAGGGGTAATAAGTTCCCAGGGACCCAGATTATGTGCTGAGCATTCCAGCAATTCCTGCTATGATTTCTGCAAAGCAATTCATGAAGGACACGTATTCAGAAACAATGTCTCTGTGGAATTCCTTCAGAGGGAGATTTTAATGAGGTAACGACCTCTAGGGATAACAGCCGGATCTGAGAGATGTGGAAAAATGTGTGCTCTTTGTAACGACCATGGATGCTCACCTTTCTGCTCTTTGACCCCCACGAACAAGATAGCGGCACAGAGCACGTAGATGGCACAGATGACTCCGGAAGCTATCATGTACGCCTCTTTCTTTCAATGGGAACACACAGAGGAAGCATTAGCTTATTACAAGTAGTGAAGACCTACTCTTGGTATAGTAATATACAATTTAATAAAGAACATTACACTGATGGAGTTTAAGGAGTTCGTTTTTTACAAAACATGATCTTATAAATACAAATTAATATGCAGAATGTCAATCTCAGTGGACATGCATTCTAATGTTTTCTTTAAATAATGATGCATGGGGGTCTCACCGTGTCGTCCAGTGAGCGAGTTACGTTCCTCAACGGCCTGGTCCCGTTGCCATCGCGATCCAAATCGTACTCTGTAGGGATGCAGGGGGTGATGGCCCCGCCTACGATCTGGCCCTGGATGGCCGTACCGACCACCGAGCCCAGCACTTCCACGGTCATTCCTGGGTGTGAGGATGGAGAGGAGGTGATAGGAGAAGGGAGTCGATGCGGAAATGTCAGAAAAACGTAGGCTCTATCAGAGACACTGATTGTATCCCTGTAATGGTAGAAACTTAATTTCTTACATGGTAATGTAGAAATATACAAACCTGCACAATCGTGTGTGTGTGTGTGTGTGTGTGTGTGTGTGTGTGTGTGTGTGTGTGTGTGTGTGTGTGTGTGTGTGTGTGTGTGTGTGTGTGTGTGTGTGTGTGTGTGTGTGTGTGTGTGTGTGTGTGTGTACCAAGACTTACGGTAGGCGGTGGCCGAGTCTCTTTCCTTCTGGTCGTCACTGATGAACATGGTGAAGGAGGAGTAAGGCACGTGGAAGCACTGTGAACCCACAGAGTAACACAGTGAGCCCTCGCGGTGTACTGGTGTGCGTGTAGAATACAGGTGTCAAGAGGTCAGTGCACCTGAGAATTGCTTGTTCGCATTTTCAAGTAGGATGTTGTTTCTCAACAAAAGCAATCTTTTACTACATTCATTATGCAGAAAGTTGTGGTTTGTTGGCTCCGTATTGGCTTGCTGTGTATACATATTGTATATGATTATTGCATCAGTTGTTGATACAATAATCGACAAAGACAATATTTTATTACATTCGCTGTGCAGAAAGTTATGGTTTGCTGCCTCTGTATTGGCTTGCTGGGCCTAATTATTGCATTTGATTATTTAATCAGTTCTTCAATATATCCATTTCTACCCATTTCTATCCAATTCATGACACACCTTTCATGAGATGAAATATAAGTAACATCACTATATATATATATATATATATACATGTTGTGTTTGTATCCAAATGGACACCTTTCATGAGACAAAATGAAAGTAACGTCACCATACATATATATTCCATAACATCACACATTGAATGGTGCGACCCCAGTGTCTTCTGCACTACACGTTCAACGGTGCGACCCCAGTGTCTACTGCGCTACACGTTCAACGGTGCGACCCCTGTGTCTACTGCGCTACACGATAGCCTTTCTCCAGATTCCTTTCCGGCCCGCGGCGGTACTGACCGTCTGCAGCGACTGGAAGAGACAGTAGAAGACCAGGTACCAGAGGACCTTCCCATGCTCCACCGCAGGAACGTACCAGATCAGGAAGTAGCACGTCACCGCAAAGGGCGTGGACAGGAGGACCCTGGGGGGGTAGGGGTCAAGGGTCAGACCAGACGTCAGACATGTGCATGGCATAAGGACTGGGTTTCAAGTGGGGTGAAACACACTAACAGATACAGGTTACTTTATGGATTCAGTGAGAAAATGTTTTTATTGCAATATATGCAATGGTCATTGTTCATAAAGATCCTCATTGGTTGATTATCTTGATGTTTTATCTTAGGTTATCAGGAATCCTCTCACTCCTCTTCATTTGAAACCAACAAAATGCAATCCTGGTTTATATTATCTTTTCATTCATGTCAAACTATATGGATTTTCCCCGTTTGATAGAAGCAGCTGCATATCTTGGACTCACTCTTGGATGTAGCAGATTGATGAAAGCTTTTATAGTCAAACAAATTATTCATTCATATTCTAACCTCCAACCTTTTTTTAGGTTTCTTATTAGTTAACTTTAGTAAATGCAGTAATAAGTATTAACTAAAAATGAAGTTAGTTAAATAATGGTCTAGTAATTATTTACTAATGGTGTTCAATTTTACTAATGGTGTTCATGTTAACTAAGGTATTCATTTAGACATTTAAAAGTTTAACCTTACTCATCGCTAATGATATATAATAATGCTTATTACGGTATTAACTAAGGTAATGGTTATATAATGTTCCTTTATTGTAAGGTGTTGCCAAAAGGTTTTCTTGTGGTCCGTGAAATACTGGTTATGAGGAGAGAAACTATGTCTGTCTATCTCTCATGGCTGAGGGAATCAGGTTAACTGAAACTGAAATTGAGGGCACATTGCATTTTGAAGGGCTGGGGTTCACACACAGTTGCAATGCATTGCGACACAGACATCTCATGCAGTATTATAGTTTGCAGTTGTGCTGTACAGCAGATACCCCATCATCTTTCTAACCATTATCTTTATAATTTACATTTAATCAATGTAGGATCTTGTGCAAATGTCTCCCCTACCCCACCTGCATGCTCTGAGACTCCCTCACAATCTTCTCTCCTAGGCACTGCACCATTTGCCATTCGAGCCCGCCTCATTGGTCCAAAACGGTGGTGTGTTGCGGCTGGACCAATGGCAGCAGGAGAAGCTTGTGTTTTCCCCCCGACCCCCACACCATGTGCAGCTTTACCCATAACCAGCCTTCTTAGCACGGATGCTGAGGTGACTCAGTCAGTATTGGTTGCGGCTCATAGAATGTTACATTTGCATACTGAACATTCTCTGTTTGACTGGCTGTACTCTTCCTGTTCAATGAAGTGCAGATACTATAGAGCATGCAATAAATGACATACACTACATAGAGACCTGGCTACCTCCTTCACTATGTGTGTGTCCTCATATAATGCGAAGGTTAGGATGAATTGCCCTCTCAATATTGCAGCTAAACAATCACATTTAATCACCAATGTGCTATATAACAGTTCTATTCAAACAGGCACTGGAAGTCGGAGGTATCCACGTTGGTTGAAGCCCAGGAATACAGGTAGCAGAGGAAGAAAGTATTCCACTCTTCCATGTGAAATGCCATGCTGAGCTAAAATGAAAAGTGCGTCAGAAGAAGGCCCTTTTAAGGAACCTTTTTGCAGTCTTCTTCCCTTTCAAAGCATCAACAGTTCAAAGAATTCTTTCGCTGATAAAAGTTGATTTTGTAATTACAGTTGTATTTCTTAATTGTAAAAGCGCAATGAAGAAGAAATAAGAAATCATACATAGTACAATGACAATGAAAAACTGTTTGAGTGTCCTTGTCGCACACCGTTGTTTCTTCTTTTGTCATAGACATATACAGAATTTAAACGCTTAATATGATACTTTCTCCCACTCACTAGGGGAAGTAGAGCCAATCTATAGCTCATCTTCCAGCAAACTCCTGTCACTGTTCCTCCCACAGAAAGAAAACAATAAATATATATATTGTATTTAGTATGTCTATAGTATGTAGTATGTTTTTTTATCATAATTATTAGTTTTTTTATATCCACACATCTTGTGTGTGCATGCATGTGTGTGAGTATGCGCAGTGTGTGTGTGTGTGTGTGCGTGCGGGTGTGTGCGGGTGTGTGTGTGTGTGTGTGTGTGTGGTGTGTGTGTGTGTGCGTGTGTGTGTGGTGTGTGTGTGTGCGTGGTGTGTGTGTGTGTGTGTGTGTGTGTGTGTGTGTGTGTGTGTGTGTGCGGGTGTGTGTGTGTGTGTGTGGTGTGTGTGTGTGTGCGTGCGGGTGTGTGTGTGTTTGTGTGCGTGTGTGCGGGTGTACATTTCAGGTGTCAGGTCCCCTACCAGGGCATCATGCGACCGAAGCGGGTCCACTTGGTGCGGCTCACCAGGAAGCCCACGCAGGGGTCGGTCACTGCATCCCAGGCCCGGCCCACGAACAGGATGATGGACGCGTAGAAGGGATCCAGCTAACCACGGGGAAGAAGGACCAGAGACAGATCAACACCCTGATGTGGAACAGCCAAAAGAATGAAATGTGTCCCTGAATGTTCAGTGGAGGACAGATGGGAGACTGAGTTGTCCTCGACAAAGGGCTCAATGGGAGGAATGTCGAGATAAGGAGAATACCAAATACTTCACATTTCTACCTTCTCGGCGCACCAGGTTCAGGGAACAAATAATGCAGTGAGATCATGGTTAGAGCTGAGTGGGGTGACTTCATTGGCTTGTTCTCCGTTGCAGTGAATCCTGCTAATTGGACACACTGACTAATTGAGCGTTAAATCCAAACAGTAGGGTGTTTGTGGGACTACATGCCATGCGCTGTTAAATGAGTACCACCATTCTCAAAGGGGTGTGAGTGAGTATGTGGGTGCACCCCCTGGAATATCATCGATATATAGCTGATAACAATATGATAGTAATTTAAATTGCTTATTTTCACTCAAAAAGCAGATAATCTTGCTTATCTGGGTATTATCGGTAATATATTTATTTTTATTTTGGTTTTAATTCTCTTCTCTTGTGGCTCTGAGGAAATGGGTTGAACCTCCCGCCTCACCTGTGCCACATCCAGTAGGTAGATCTGCAGGAAGAAGCCCAGGGCGCTGCCGGTGATCTGGTAGGGCGCGCCGCCCACTGCGTAGCACAGCTTGCTGCAGACGGACAGAGGTTTCCGCCGCTCCTTCGTCTGCGAGGTAGGCCAAAAAAAGAGACCCAAGAAGCATCACACGCACTGAACGCTGTGACTCGCCGGTTCAGTGGGGCCTCAATGTGCACGGACTGCATTTCTACCTGACGGGGGTTTCATAAGTGATAGCGCTTTATATGTTATGATATGATCATGTCGTCCCTTCCGACACACACATGTGCTGACACACACATACACGCACATAAACTTACAGACACACACACGCTGACGCACACATGCTCACACACAAACACATGCTGACACACACACACACACACACTGATGCAGACACAAAGACACACACGCATACATACACATACACACACAGACACACACACACACACACACACACACACACACACACACACACACACACACACACACACACACACACACACACACACACACACACACACACACACACACACACACACACACACACACACACACTGCCTCTTCTCCTCTTTCCTACGGAGTCACTTCTTGTTTGGCCGCCTGCCCATCTGGCCGATGGTATCCAGAGTCAGCCTCCCTACTATCAAACACTTGGCCTCATTCATAGCATTAAACATCCACCTGTTACAACCAGGGACCAAGTTGGCCGGCCCTTCTCACCCCACATGCTAAAAATGTCAGATTAGACTCAAATCCCCTACGGCTGTGGAGTCTACAGACCGGGCCTTTGCTGCAGCTTAGAAAGTGGTTTGAGGGTTTTAAATGACTTGAGTTAACACACACACACAGGCCAATGCACTTTTGCCTGACACTCACTCACCCACTCACTCAAACACTCACGCATATGCACACATGCATTAAGGCCGGCCCATGGATGGATGGATGGATGGATGGATAGATGGATGGATGGATGGATGGATGGATGGATGGATGGATGGATGGATGGATGGATGGATGGATGGATGGATGGATGGATGGATGAATGAACAGAGGGATGGATGAATTAACAGAGGGATAGAGGGATCACGGGATGGTAAGACTTGAGATGACAGTAGTGATAGTAAGAGCATCCTGAACGGTTGTATCCTGGTCCTTAGTGTCTTTCGCCTGTATAACTGCAGGCATACCACCACCCACCCAGGGGGCATTTATCATTTCTTGTAATTAATGTCGTAAGTCACTTGAAATTGGCTGGACAAAACGTTTGGCTGAAGAAAAGTGGAGGCTCACTGTCACCCCTTTCGGAAGACGCAAAATGGTTTATTCCACAAAAACACTACCTCAGCTAATCGTGTGTTGAGTCACTGCTATGGCTGGAGCACTAATTTGCAACAATATAGTCATGTCTGTCCCCAAGAAAGGGAAATCAGGGTCACAAAAAGGAAAAGACTGCAAGCTGAGGGAAACAACTAACTGATTTCTTTCAAAAGAAAGGTGAGCTCAAAGGTTTAAGAATGGGTTAAGCTGATTTCAGCAGTTTTTTAGATTAAAGGCTGTGAGCAAGGAATCTATCTTGGAGCATAATAGCATTGTATAACATAAAATAATCAATAACATAATCAGCATTAGACCTACAATGTCATGACCTATATAGCAAATAAATTAAATCTCTAGCAAATAAATAAAATACCTAGTAAAGGTTAACATCATGAAAGAAAGATGTGTGAGATAGATGGATCAAGAGAGAAAGGGGGCCCACGGTGACTACTTTTGTATAGGGCCAAGAATTATGTGCTACACCCCTACTCACACCTTCCCACACAAGCACCTGAGTCTGCGTATTCGCGCGTTCGGGGAATCACCATGGCATGGTGATTCCCCTACACAGCCGAAATCTAGAGCATCTAAGTGAAACGTCCAATATATGCGTAGCCTATATCAGGTTAATATAGAACCGGGCAGCGATTAAACGTGTATATTATTTTAGGCGCTAAAAGCTGTCGGGATCAGCGTAAACGCCGGTTTGAAATGAATGAAACGTCCTAATAATGCAATCATGTATTCCTCCCAAATCACGTTTCCCATAGCTGTAGCCTATAGTTATCTTACCTTCTTTTCAATTTTGACTCCATCTGCACTTAATGGTTTTACTGGTAAAAAACTTGTCGCCGAATACTGCTCTGCACCATCCCCTCTTGCCATTGCCTTGACGAATGTCGATGAAAATGCTCGGAAGACAAATAGCACATTGAAGATAAATGTGCTTGTGCGGTCTGTTAAGGGCGGCTTATTCCTCTGCTCCGCGGGTCGTCCCCCCCAGTCTCACTCATCCACGCTGCTTGGGTTTGAACACTATAAGCCTACTACGCTTCTGACGTCATTTCAATGTCATACCTGACGACCGCTGACCACTCGACGTAGGTCCAAGCATCCATACACACATCCTCATGTTCATGCTGCCTACTCTAATCAGTGCTGCTGTCATGGTTCTGTTCTGATATTTATCAAGGTAGGACATACAATTATGGTTGCCGTTTATAATTTTTTAATAATTTACAAAAAAAGTCAATCAGGTGCTACATCTTTACTGCTGTTTATCACATAGGTATTCATGACAGTGAGGGACATATTTCGCCTAACCTTAATTTACCGCCATAATTTTATTAAAAGGATGTTATCTCATCAAACAATATTGATTTAGTCGAT
Source organism: Melanogrammus aeglefinus (assembly GCA_900291075.1). Taxonomy (NCBI): domain Eukaryota; kingdom Metazoa; phylum Chordata; class Actinopteri; order Gadiformes; family Gadidae; genus Melanogrammus; species Melanogrammus aeglefinus. Next base: position 46,888 of record OLKM01000386.1, on the reverse strand, counting down.
TCATTTAGTAGGCCTACCTTTTGGAGAGTTTTAATGGGATTGATTATAATTGTTAGTACAGAGGCTTTTGGCCAAATGTTATTATTTTAAATAACACTTGACATAAAACAATATTTTTTTCTTTTGTTTAAATATAATACAACATAAAACGAAAACAAAGCCACATAAATCCACAAAATGTGAGACAAGTTGTCACATGTCGGCATGTATGGTAGTTTACAATTCAGAGCAAGCATTGAATAGGCCTATGCAAAAATATAAAAATCCACCTCGACATAAGTCGATCTCCACTGGAATGCAAATGTCAGTTATACATGTGGCAAAAGCAGACACTCCCTCCCTGCTCAGTGACACACAAATATTGGCCTACAGTTAAAATTAATCCATCTGATCCATCCACTCCCGCTGTCCCAATAGGAAATGGTCTGCCTCTCCCAGTTGAGGTCCTAACTATTGGGTAGACACCAGCTATTATTGAGGTGGTTAGATGGGTCTTTGTCTTTTAATTGACCTTTTAGAATGTCTGAAGGAAAGACATACAACCCTATATCCTTGGGTAAATAAAATGAAGGAACAAACACTCAGATTTGACAAAAAACTTTGACAAAGGCCTAAAACTACGTTGCCAACACAACAGAAGAGTCGAGTCACGTCAGTGATTATAATAGTTTATTCATTGGTTTTAGATACAGAACGTTGTGTGTGCATTTTGTCCACTGTCCAGAAGGGGGTGCCAAAAGGTTACCTAGGTCAAGCTCAACCTGCTAAAGAAGATCTAAGTTGGACCTCTTTCCGTGCTGTCTATATTAATCACACAGGAAGTGTTATTTGAGGGGGCATCAAATTAGTCATACCTGGCTTTTTGTTTGGCCAGCGTCCGACACACAAGCCCCATAAAATCGATGGTCTTGTGAAATTGGCTTACGTCAGTTTTTTTTTTCAAAACAAGACTATTCCATAAAATAGGCCTACTTACTTTTTTAATACGCCTGGCAAACTTCTTACCTCTTGTAGATTGTGATTATTTTCTCGTGGTGAACACTAGAGAGATCAGCTTCTAACTATAAAGCCCCAACCCATCATTGTACTTTACAAGGCTGTACGACAGATGGTGTGTAGATGTTGTGTAGATGGTGTGTAGATGGTGTGTAGTAGATGGTGTGTAGATGGTGCAGCCGCCTGGGCCACGGGCCGGGAGGGGCCCATCAGGAAGGAGCCCTGTACGATAATGGGTCCTGACTGAGTAGGCCTATAGGCCTGCACATGAGGTTCAAGGGAATATGGGGTCTGAGGAGCGGCAGCCTGGAAGTGCTCTCCTGTTTTGTTTTCCAAAAGGGCTGCCACACTTTCAGTTTGGAATTAATCAACATGATATTTGCTCTGTTGAATTGCTTTGTTGACTTATTTTACCCAATAGTTTGCGTTCCTGGGCATTCTGGTGTTACATGCACCAGTATAAAACTTGCAGGATGAACATAAGACTATGGTTGCTTGTCACATTGTTGGTCTGTTTGGTTTGGGTTGCTCTTGCATTTTCATTGTTGTAGTTATTACTTCTTTCCATCGCTTTCATACGCACACAGCTGTTCACCAATCGGACACCAGGTGGCAGCCTCGTTCAGAAACAATACCTGCTGCAGTGTGGTAAGAAGATGTACTATTTCGGGTTTACCAATTAAATGTTTTAACTAAACTGTTCTTTCATCACATATTCAACCCACACACACACACACACACACACACACACACACACACACACACACACACACACACACACACACACACACACACACACACACACACACACACAACACACACACACACACACACACACACACACACACACACACACACACAGATGCACAACTACTACACACAGTGTACACACACAGTCAAAAGCTACATACACATACACAGTGCAGAATTTAAAGTGGTAAAAGTAAAAGCTAATAAAACAGAAGGTAATTATAAAATTACCTTCTGGTAATTATAGGTAATTATACAATTACCTTCTGTACTAATATCAACACTAACCGCAGAAATCGGCATGACAAAAACGCAAAGGTGTAACATTGATAAACACAAACGCTGGTTGTCACTGTTTTCCTACAATGGTCAGGCCTTCTGAGGGCGTGTCACATATGCTGTTGACCATCCCTGGGGAGCCATTAAGGTTCTCAATGAGTTGTATTCCCTTCCCTTTCTCTGTCCTCCCCACTTCCCTCATCGTAGCATATGAGCACCATGCCTTTTGAAATGTGCCTCGTAAAGAAATAAAAAATGTCCAGACTGGCTGGAGAAAAGGGCAGAGGTCAGGGGATCCATGACCCCTGTGTCACAGAGGCCGTGTGGGATAGGAGTGTTGGCTGACCACTGCAATCAACCGTGAGGATGATTCCACTGAGTACCTCCAAGTCAAAGTATTCCCCCCCCCCCTTACACACTCACACACACAACACAATCACACACACAAATTCCTCCAGTCACAGATTCCCCAGGGTGACTGAGTGGGATGTTAATGTCCGCTGCATGAGTGCCCCCCGTTAATGCCTCCTGCCCCTCCATCCCCTGTTTTACCGATGTCTTTCTCCCACCTCACTCATATGCTACTCTAACAATGGCAGACAAAGCAGGGTCCTTGAATTTAAGATGGAGATGACTTGGGGAGCAGGCTATTGTTGGTGTAAAAGCATTGTTACCACCACAATGATACTCCCGATGGGAGAGGTTCAGGGTTTTCAGTCCTCCTGAAGGCCCTCATCTAAATTTTATGGGGCCAAAAGTTTTTCTTTTTGTTCCTACTGGTCAGGATGGAGGCATTTGTGAACGTGGCAGATTGTTGGGTGGCCTGTTGTGGTTGGTAAACCGTGCAAGGTGGCCGGTGTAGGCACTGCTTTGTCCCGTTAAACAACCTTCCATTGAACAGATGAATCATTTTCAGTTCTACGCCGTCATCCAAGACAGCCGACATCAGTGTATGTATAGACCTTCTTACTCCTGCTCCAGGAACTATAATGAAATAGTACGGAAAAGTTAAATCCATTTAAAACCATCGTTTAGATCAGGTATGCATGAAGGTGCACTTCACATTCAGGGCTGACACCTGACTCAGCAGGACAGCTTGATGGTTAAAGCCTTCTAGCCGCAATAAGAATAATATATGCCCCACAAAACAACAACAAAAAAGGCCAAAATAAACCGATATAGGCCCAAATTCAAAAACACAGGCCGAAAAAAAAACTAGATTGGACCAACTACAAAAAACACAGTACACAATAAAACAAGGTCCAAACTACAAAAACACAGGCCGAAATTAACCGATATAGACCCAACTACGAAAAGGCAAAAATAAAACAATAGATTCCAAACTAGTTCACTAGTTCATAAGTCAGTGTAAGCAGTTGTTGCTATATTATGAAATGTTTTCATTGAAGCCTATTTGATACATTTTAATGTCACAGAAATGATTCTATATAGCTATATTATACAGGTATAAATACTGTACAAAGCCAGAAGTGACCGCTGGGCAGTTGAAGTCCAATATTTTTATTTTTTGATTTATAAAGGCTGAAGTAGAACAATGAGCTCTCTCCAGTATGAAGCATCCACAGTCAGACATGCCACGGGCCAGAGGTGTGTTCGACCTCAGACGCCATCGGCAACAACAGCTGTTTATCAATAATAAGCTTGTCGCTCTCGCTCTGCGTCCCTGAGAAGCTTCCAGAAGGGCTACACTGATCGATGTGCTTCGGGGGTTTGGGCGAGGCGGGGGGGGGGGGGGGGGGGGCGGGGGTTGCTCTTCGTCTTGGTCTGCCCTTGCCTCTTCTAGGAGTCGTTGGCGAACTTTGACCTCTGACCCGCATCCTGGCCCGGCCGCCTGTCCACCCCAGACAATGCGGTATCAAATTAGTTTACACCTCCACTTAATCACTGCCTGGTGCAATATGGCCGCAGCGTGTGTATGTTTAAAACATGTCTGCCTGGAGGTGGCTGTTTACAAAGGTCAAGGATGCCTTTACCTCAAGCTGTTTTATATCCAGAAGTGCTTGGACCCAATAAAGATGTCCGTAAAATTATATAATTTCGTTAGGGGGATCCCTGCTGGGTACACACTCCTGCAGCACAATGAGGCTTTGTCACGTTAAGGAGACAAAGAAGAATGGACTAGAGACCGTTTTACTTGTATGTCCATAGACCAGCAGATGTGGAGAACCGAACTCCTGGGTGTCACTGGGTGTCTTGTGGAGCGATCTTATTATCTCTTATTTACACTGATCTGACCTTCAGGGTTCACTACAACACAGACCACTGTGTTTGTTAGTGTTCAGTCATTTCTAAAATATGCATATTTGACTGTCATAAAAAAAAAAAAATGCAAAAAAAATCCAGCTTTTATGAATTTATGTCTGATTTCATTCATTCAGTAAAATTATGTCTAAACAAATTCTGGCTTGCAGACATGGTGATGTGGGGAAACCAAGGTGTAATGTCATTGTCACAGATTTCCACCAGACTATTTTGGTTGCGTTTTATTTTCTGCTCAAACCCTGGTCATTCCAGTAGAGAAAAGAACCGTCAATGACTTTAAAAGGCTGGGCAGGACTGTGCACATCCCCCGCCTTTTATGTAAATGACCAGGCTTACCCGGATCAACCGCTGCAGATTTTTTCGAGGCTCCTCCCTCAGTTTTATCATCGTATAACAGGATATATCACTGGCGCGAAAAACGCACTGTGTGGCTCCACATGACCAACAGAGTTGCAGGCTGGAAAGCGTGTGAATAAATAAGTGTTTTTAAATCGTTCCGCCCTCACACCCAGAGCTAAGAATAAGTCGCCGTTCGGCACCGGGTGTTTTTCGGATCCCAAACTGTGGAGTTTGCCTTTCCTGGAGGAATTTTCCGTCCCCTCAATTACGCATTGTGGTTTGTGGATAACCTACTAGGGTGAGTAGCGCTTCCTGTTTCGAACGGTTTTAACTAATTACAGCACTACAAAGTTTCTACCGAGGATGTGTAGACGTGCACTCCGGGTATCTGGGAAATGCTCCTGGTTTAAAAAGTCGTCTTTTGGGGCTAATTTGCGTCGGAAGTCGGTTGTTTGGGAAAGCGTGTGTAACAAAGCGAGACCCTATGTCCCCGGTTCCCATGTCAGCGCGGAGCCGCATGTACAAAGGGCATTTAAACATTACAAAGAGCGTTTACAAATTTCCAAAGGGGATTTAAACATCACTTGGCGCATTTAAAGCATCAAGGTAGATGATAACCAGGTCATATAGTAGGCCTACTGTAATCGATAAACAATAATAGTAGAAATGGTAGAGAAACGCTCCGAGTTCGCTACCATTAGTAGCCTACTATTGTGTTGCAGTGCTGTACGACGTGCTCACCATCTGCCTTGATGGTGGTTGCCTTGCTGCAGAGAGCGGTCATCCGCAACATGCAATCAATTATTAACGCCGTCCTATTTGGAGAACGTGGGCTAGGAGGATGTAGGGTTCTGGTGGTGGGGGGTGGGTTGCATGGCGCTTTTTACATAGGAGCCCACATCTTTCCCTTAAAAGTGAATGCGCAGGTCTGTTGACGCTGATTGCGGCTGTATTTGTCATGCAGGTGGTGTGCGGTCTTGAATGCAAACTACTTGTAGTATCGTCGCTCATCGGGATACAGGAGTTGACGCCAGGTGGTAGCCTCTGCAAACTCTGAAGGACTTTTGGGAAAAGATGGAGTTCGACTGTTATCAACCGTATTTTTTCGAAGATTTTGACACCAAGGAAGACTTTTACAAGTCCACCGCTCCCAGCGAGGATATATGGAAAAAGTTCGAGCTGCTTCCCACCCCTCCCATGTCGCCCACCCGGACGCTCGGCGGTGCGGCCATGCTCGTTTCCCCGGGCGACAAACTCAACTGGCTTTCCAAGTTCCTGGGCCAGGACGATGAGTACGAGGGACAGTTCATCCCCGACACGGAGGAGCTCTTTGGCAACCTCAGCTCCATCATTATCCAGGACTGCATGTGGAGTAGCTTCTCTGCAAGGGGCCAGCTGGAGAAGGTCAATAACGACCGCCTGTCGGCCATCCAGAATCGAGGACTACTCCCCGCGCCCCAGATCACGGGGAGGGCCAATAAAGCGCAGTGCGCCTCACCTGATGCGGCACTGGCCACTGCCTTGGCGACAGACTGTGTTGACCCCGCGGCGGTTCTCACAATCCCAACAAACAGCTTTAGGAAACCAGCTTCGTCGGGCTCAGAGTCTCGGACGGATTCCTCGGGTAAGAAACCCTCACAACCAATTCTTGACTATTGCATGTACCCATCTAGTGTATTGGAGGACACAGAACATAGCTAAAGTAAAAATAGATGTGGACACTGCACACATCAGCATACCCCGGTGTTAAACACTGCGCCCGTATCGCAGTAATGCTTGATGTGTTATTATTAGAACGATAGTGCGGTAGAAGAAGGGCGGGGTGATGGGTGTTCTTGGTGATGCATTGCTCTCTAGGAGGAACTCATGAAGACCAAATTAGCACTTGGCAATTTACATAAGATAGGTTCATCTTATGTTAATTGTTGAGGATTGGCCATTCTACCTGACCACATATCTACGTCTTTATTTCTGAATTGGCATGGGTGTCAATGGCCCTATTCGCATATCTTGATTGTTATTCCACTTAGAAGCAGTTGAACCATTAACATTTTTCCTTAAGCGAAGAATGTCGAGGGTTGCTGCTTGCAATCTTACGATAATTTTGCCAGTGGCAACTGACGCCTCAACACCACTTTACTGTTTTGAAATGTTTAATATTGTGACTATGAAGACCTAACCATTTAACCTGTGATTGCTGCACAGACGATGACGAGGAGGAGATCGACGTCGTTACCGTGGAGAGCAAGCAGAATCGCGGGCGTGTAGCGAGGACGCAAAAACCCGAGACCCTCACGGTCCGCGCAGACCCCTGTCCTGCCCGCTTCCACCAGTCCGTCCACCAGCAGCAGCACAACTACGCCGCGCCCTCCCCGGACAGTGACGCGGAGCTGGACGATGAGGATGACGACGATGAGGATGACGACGACGACGAGGAGGATGATGACGAGAGGCACGGCGAGGAAGAGGACGACGAAGAGCCCCAAAGGAAGCGCAGCTGCATGGAGTCCTCCTCTGCGTCCCTGGCCGGCTCCTCCTCGGACACGCCCGGCAGCTCGGACAACGAGGACGTGGACCGCCGGCGGAACCACAACTTCCTGGAGCGTAAGCGTCGCAACGACCTGCGCTCGCGCTTCATGGCGCTGCGCGACCAGGTCCCGGGCCTGGTGGAGTCCGCCAAGACCCCCAAGGTGGCCATCCTGACCCAGGCCACGGAGTACCTGGACCAGCTGCACCAGCGCGAGAAGCAGCAGGCCCAGGAGAAGAAGAGGCTGAAGGGGCGGCAGCAGCAGCTGCTCCGCAGGCTGGTGGACCTGCGGCGCACGTGAGACCCAAAGAGGACCGAGAGGAGCCAAGGACTTTAGTGTTTGTTTGATACTTTGGGGGGGGGGGATCCTATGACTACTTGCCTTGTGTACAAAGCGTTGGACTTTAGTTTGACAAATTGCCTCTGCGAATCTCTGTGGGCCTCTTATAAGGAAGGTGTGTGTGTGTGTGTGTGTGTGTGTGTGTGTGTGTGTGTGTGTGTGTGTGTGTGTGTGTGTGTGTGTGTGTGTGTGTGTGTGTGTGTGTGTGTGTGTGTGTGTGTGTGTGTGTGTGTGTGTGTGGTAATGGATATATAGCTATGACCAATGTTTGTTCCCGGTATGCTCTGTATAGTTGCTCAAAGAGCCTATTTTGAAAAGAAAATATCTTCATAATTCACCTGTGCGTTAGTGCGAATATCTATGTACCCTATAGTGTCTGTGTGTGTCCAAACTTAATTTTCCTTGATGAAATGACTGCATTTCTTATTGCACACTTGGATTGGAGTTAAGTGTAAAAGCCATCGTCATGTACATAAGAATGAACGGGTGATTCTGATTTAGTTAATTGTTCAAATCTCTCATTTTTTTTTGTACTCGCGTTTGTCTGTAATTAGTTCATTACTCCCTGGGAAGGAGGCAAAATCAAAACTTGTAAATGAACTTTGTTCCCTATATACCATGCCGACTGGCACCGTAGAGCTTCTATTTTGTTAAGAAAATGTAAAAACGGGCAAAAAGAATTAAGTGGCACTACTGTACTTTACTCACAAGTCACTTTGTGAAATTCCGAATGCTTTTTCTCCTGTTTGATTTCGACGCATACTCATATCGCCAGCTCATGTTGCATTAAATTTTGATACATTTGCATATAATATTTTGTATTCATCTTTCTATTGTGTGTTGGAGTATTACACTCTCAAGGTCTCTCTTTGTATGTGTGAGCCATACAGGCTTTCAATTCACATGACGAGTTGTATTTAATACATAATTTATTAGCGCACTCTATTCCCCCACAAGAACCCAACAACTCTTGTGAACGTGAACTTGTCTCGCTCCAGTGGGCCGTATGTAAATTGAGCCCAGGATAAGAGTGAGCCCGACCTTCAGCTGTGCCCTTGAAGTGTATGCGCGGTACCTCAAGAGGATCCTCCCATCTGCAGCTGCTGCAGCAGCATGCTTGGGTACCTGATGTTCCTTGAACTAGGTTACACTGACACGCACACGGTGCGAGGCATCTTTAGAACAGTCCTTTGGAAACGGGAAGGACTGAGATCACTTAAGTGCCATTGGATGCGTCTACCATCGTGAGTTATATGGTTTAACTCTGCCAAAGTGGTTTTAAAATGGAAGCAGGGAGTTGTGAAGTTGTCAGAGTGACTCACTTTGTTATATAGAGAATTACCAATGAGATACTGATCGAATTGAAAGATATTAAACATTTGAGCGATCTTTAAAAAAACACCAAACCTAATGACCGCGAGGGCATTCATTGACACGGCCCCATCTGTGAATGCACAACAGTGAGATATAGCCCTGTTAGGGTAAAGTCAGACCGCAGAGCTGGATGCAGGTAACTCGATTATCTGTTCTGCATTTGAGTTTCACTGAGGAACTTGTTTTCAACGATACAAAAGTGGTCTAGAACGCTCCTCTTGTGGGCGTGGAGCTGATACTTACGGTTCTGTTACTGGAGTGCTTCGACGCAAATTAAACTTGAACCGCTTGCTTACCTGTTGAGGCGACCCCTCACAGACGCCTCCAGAATCCAGGCCTCATCCGACTTGATCCACGGCTGATGGAACAATAAACACAAAGACCCATTTTATTCAAAAACAGCCAGATAGAATTGCCAGACACACCCTGAACCACAAACTGTCTCACACCTTACCACCCTTTGTTGTGACTGGCATGGCTGTGGTGTCATACCTTTATTTTCCGCCACGACTGGGGACAATTCCACCCCCCCCCCAGGACATCCTTCCTGCCTGTGAAATTCCCTTTGGATGTGTACTTTTTGATCTCAGGAAGATACGTGGCACACACATCGCACCAGACCCGCATTTAACACGTGTCGCCCCCCCCACCTCGTTCAATATAGCAGCCGCACAATGCCTCTTGTCGTGTGCAAGGGGACACCTGCACCGCTTCTGTGAACCAAAGCATCCACTGCATGTCTAGGTCTCAAGGCCTAGGAGAACATTCTGTAACGGCGGTTCATTCTCCACATCAGGTATTACAGGCCTGACCTAGATAGTACAGGACCGACTACAAAGTTTGTTTGTGTATGGCAGTTGAGGTGACAGTAAAAGGAGGAGATAAGAGCGATGACTTTGTGATCGGGGCAGGTGCTTGGCTTATCCTGCTGCTCCTATGCAGATCTAGGAAGTGAGAGCGGCCCTGCTTATCAGATATTAGTCCTCCCCCCGCGATCAGATAGCAAAAGCCTGCTTGGTTTCCTTTGCTCTAACTAACCCAACCAGATATTTTCAGCATTACACTACTTCCGTTTGCGCTCTCAAAGAATGGTGGAGAGAAAGTTCTAGGTGTCTTAGGAATGCAGTGCATTCTGAAAAGGTCTCAAGATGCCTTTCGTTTATTGTGATTATAAGTGTTTCCACATATAATCTCTATATATAATGATATAATGACTCACAATCCTATGAGGATCGGTTTGGAATTCATCAATGTGTGTGAATCGGCATTGTTTCTCTGACTCCTCCATGCCAAGCGCACCAGGGGTTAACTACTGGTTGACTCAAGTTTCCTCTAACACCCCCTGAAAAAGAGAAAGAACATGGGATCTCTTCCTCAAGGAAGCGTGATGTAAGGGGATCCCTTTGTGCTCGCGAGGTGTGCCGGTTTGTTTTACGGCAGGCTGACGGTTGAACTCCTCCGACTCGTCCGACCTGATTTTCTGCTCCAGGGGCCCACGCAGCGCCTACGCAAGGCCCCGCTCCATCACACATGTGTGATCAATTTTACACACATGTGCAGCCTGTGGGTGACTGCTGTCTGCTGTGTGCAACACTACAAAAGAAGAAAAGTGTTTCATTCACTCACATCTGCGGGCCCCGTTCATTTTCCATGTTTTTTTCTTTGTCATGGCCCCAGACCATGTGTGAGTGGGGGCGTGGTGTGTGCTACCTCATCAAAGAGGCCTCTGCTGTATGTTCCCATGCCTGAGAGAGTGTATGATGGCTTTACGGCCGGGCTAAGCCTAAATGTGTGATCAGGGTGGGACTGTGGCGAATCGATTACTCGGCTGGCTTGTGTTGTACCCGCTAGCCGTTTCTCCGTCTCCCTGCATATCTCTTTTCTCCCTGCTTTTATCACTCTCACTCCCTCTCTCTCCGTCTCTCTCTCCCCCTATCTCCCCCCTCCCGCTCTTTGATTCATTCATTTTCCTCTCACTTGTTCACACGCTAGTTTTTGTCAGCAGTTGCAGCATTGATCGCCCGCCAGCGATTATTTGTCTTCCTTATTACCTCTGTGTGACACGATAGACAATAAGTGCGGCGCGGTGGAGCGAATGAGCTGAGCCAACGGTTTGATCCATTCACTTTGACTCTCCATGCTTGATAGATCAGAGCTCAATGAATGCACAAGATGATAGGAAACCTGCTGCCTTTGTCTGTCTATTGTCTGTCTGTGTATTTTTCATGAGACGCTGTTTAACAAACATAACAATCCTAATGAAGCACTAATATGAAACGTTCAAGTCGGTGGGGAGAATGTCATTCTATTTCACAGATAACCAGATTCATGTCCAAGTTCACTTAATGATCAGTTTGTACAGTGTGCATGTATGTGACATGTTAAAGGAACGAGATTGCCTTTGAGAAAATACAGGAGCTACATTCCTTGATGACAGTTCATGCATGGTGTAAACATATGAACCAACCAAAAAGCCTCAACTGACCCAGCCATTTCTCTTATGCTTCTTTGTCTTTCAACTACCTATAAGATTGGTGTGTATGTGTGTGTGTGTGTGTGTGTGTGCGTGTGCATGTTCCGTTCAAAACACTTCAGCCTCAGTGTTATGAACTGCAATATTGTAATTGCCCCATAACTCATACCTCTTGAGCAACCTAGTGTGCGAAAAAACAAGTGCATCCTTGTTCTTGAAAATGTACGAGGACCCTTTCGCAATTGGACAATTCCTGGCTGTCACTGCGATCATCATTGTCCTATCCTAATGCTGAACAAACATTGGCTCGAGAGAGAGGTTGAGCAATTTCTCTAAAGCCATTTGAGCTGGTAGCTAGTGCTGCAGTGGTGTTAAAAGTACACACTGTACCAAAGTGCAAAGCTACACTCCTAGTTCTCCTAGAGACGGCATTCCTCCACGCTGGAGTCCCACTCCCGTCTCCGTCTTTTACACAGTTAACGTCTGTCGTGCGCGATAAGCACCAAAGGATGCACCAAGGGCCTGTCTTTTCTGTGTGTTACTGTTCAATCGGTCTTTATGTAAGGAAGTGCAATGATGCAAAACCTAAAAATAATCAAATCATTTAATTCTGTTTTTACACAATGAACTGGCGATTCGGACTGAAAACCTGCAGCACTGCATTGACTGCTGCCGTATAAGTTAAGGCGTGTTATGTAACTGTCAGAGCTGCAGAAGGAATGCAGGGTGGTCTCTCTTCGGCTCCTGACTCTCACTTATTTTTAACAATCCTCCGTTCCATAATGCAACTGTCAAGTGGCTGACAGTCAGCAAAAGGAGTAACAACCAGCAAGCATTCACACACACCCAACACACTTAAACACACATTAAAACACACTCCGACAAACGTATGGATCCATCTCCCTGACCACTGGCCTACATTTCGGCTGAGGTGTGGACTCAGCTAGTGTCTATCTGACATTAATGAGGCTCTTGTCATTGACAGTACAATGTAGCTTGTAGTCTTTCACACACACTCACACACACAAACCTTCTTTTACAACCCCCCCCCCCCCCTTACTCCGGCACCTTATAAATGCTCCAGCGTCTTTTGCCCTTCCCTCAGGTGCTTATCTCTGCCATTCCCTGATGTAGGTCACTCCGCTTAGATCATTCCCGCTCCCGCCTGAACCCCCACCCCCCCGTTCTCAGGCCGGTGTTACATAACATCAATGATTCAGTCAGAACGCACTGTACTCTCTGTCTGCATATGGCTACAGCAGACTGCTGGCCCTCTGCAGCCCGACAGAGTAGAGACGCATAGGGCATCGCTGCACACCAACACATGGGCCTCACTCAGGACAGAGAAGGTCAGCGTTTCATGACGTTTGCTGTGGTCTGTTGGCCTCCGCTGAACGGCCCTCGGTCCTCCCCAGGCGCCACCCCCGCCCCAGTCGGTCAGTAGGATCAACGGAGACGCGCTCCTCATCGTCAGGGCGGTAGGAGTTAGCGTCGCTGCGTGTCAGGACGCAACCGCGTCTAGCCTTGATGGAGGCCCCTTCGACTCGCCTGACTAATCTGGCAGCTAATCCTAATCCCGTTAGCGTAAACACTGCTGCCATCTGTGCCCAGCACACACACACACCACGACGGTGATTACAATGAATGAACCCGTCAAACCCCCCTCCTAGCGGCTGTGTGCTGTGAGCAGTGCGGGGCTGGGGCTGACCCGGGTCCGACGAATGCGCGAGTCATGCTAAGCGCATGCAGAGGGCTGGAGCGGTTGACTCCCAGCCGGGAGGTACTCCATGTCTAAGGGTCTGTCTTCTTGAGGCAGCGTCTGTCGTGCTTGGTTCTGCGGTGTCTCACACTGTTGGCACTAGTCGGCACTTGTCCGGGGTTTTTCGGGCCGATTCAGCACGTTGAATTAGGGGCAGAGGCTGTTGGTGAGAATTCATTCGCATTTGGCTGTTCAGTGTAAGCGAATCAATGCGTGAATGGAGAAACATAAGTGAGCAAAGGTTTGTCTCTTTTTGCCACTTCTGCTTATTTGATCATTTATTATTTTACCATATTCTCGGTGAGAAGCAGTTTTATTACCAGGAAAATGGTCGGGAAATGGTTGGCCAACGCTGCTTTGCTCGATGTTTGTATACATCCGCTGTCCGAGGCCTCCCGTTTTTGAAAGACAAATACAGACTATCACCACCTGCTGGTAGGGAGAGAGGCGCAGAGCGTACGCGCTAGCTGGCCGTCTGCTGTAGTCTTTGCGGTGTGTTGTGAGTGCAACTTTTTGGCAAAGGCGACGCAAGCCAACACAATGGTCGCCCTTCGTCAATGCTAGTTCTTTGACCCTGATCCGGTGTGTCAGGGCCTTAACTTGTATTCCGTGATGAAATTTCGAAATTCCTTGTAAGTAGTCCCTAACAAAAGCAACGCAAAAGGATTGAATAGCAATACACATGACATACATTGACGTAAAATGAAGGCCAATATTTTAGGTATAGGTACTATAGGGCTACACTGAAGGATGTGCTTGCATTTATAGACTATAACAAATTAGTTTTAATACGCTTTTACACTTTATATTTCCAAAAGGGTATGGTAGCCATGGTAATGGTCCATTAAGTGCAGCAATACTGGACAACAAAGTGGGGGTAACAGGGCCTCCACACTACAGCTGCTGTGTTGCCCTCACCCTGGCAACCCGACATGCTCACGCACACATGCATGCACACACACACACACACACACACACACACACACAGAACGGGTGAGGAAGGTTAAGACGGTTTGCATCAATACAAGATTCCTGAGAGTGACTGTACCGCAGCCCTTAATTCATAGTGTTTTAGCACATCAAACCCCATGTGATATTAAAGCGAGTAAAGGGCACGCATGCAGCGTCGTTTGATCTGTGAATCTGTCCAAACCTGTTGCCCAGAGCAGCGCACCGCGCTCCGCCTGAGTAAACCCGTGCTTTGTCAGCGAGCAGATGTTCCATTGTTTCGCTCGTGCTCCACAGTATAAGGTTGCACCGGTTGAAGTTGAGACACTTGCTGCATCTTTTGAATTTGCTCCCATTGAGGCCCTACTCGCCCCCAATCCCTCCCCTAACACAACCATCCCCCATTGCCACAGTGACCTAAACCCTGCCTCCCCCGCACTCTCTACACACCCCTCCAGCTACCCAGTGGGGCATTGCCCCTCCCCCTAAATAGTTAGGGTTACCACTCCTGAAGAGGTCTCCCCCACTCCTCCTCACAGCTGAGCGGGACAACAATGTTGACGCCCACCCCCCGCAGACCAAACTGTTTTACAGCACTGCCGGACCACCATTCCCACACAACTTTCCCATATGACGTAACCGGGCTGGAGCAACCCGCCACATATCTGTGTCCCACACAAGCCGCCCATTATCGAAACACAGATCGCTGCTTGTGTTTTGGAAAAGCCGCTTGCTGGTTGCATTCCCTTTCCTCTGCCCGGCTCCGTGGCGGAAGTACATTAATCAAGCGTCTCTTTGTGATGGCTAATGTATTTCACAAGACAAGGGGGAAGGATGCATCCTCTGTGATGGAGATATGATGATGTAACGCTGGAGGAGATGGAACAGCTGCTGTCCGTCATGCCCGAGAGTCATCGTTTGCTCCTAAAACTCATCTGCTAAGTAAACTTCTAAATCTTTAGCAGTACAACCCCTCCCCCCCGACTCCCCCCACACACAAGCACACACACAAACTCAATGGCTAAGTCCTTCGACTAATTACCAGTGTGTGTGTGAATCGGAATATGCATACAAATGTTTGCCTGTCAATACACATCAAGTGCTTCTGCCCGCTCTTTGTGAATCGCACATAGGCCCCACACATCACATCAGCTCTTTCACATCCTTGAATGTATAGTATGCAGATGCCATTGTCTTTGTACTGTGTGTGTGTGTGTGTGTGTGTGTGTGTGTGTGTGTGTGTGTGTGTGTGTGTGTGTGTGTGTGTGTGTGTGTGTGTGTGTGTGTGTGTGTGTGTGTGTGTGTGAGTGTGTTGCCCCCTCCTCCGGTCACAAGTCTCTCTTTTCAGCCCACATCTGAATGTGGCTGCTGTTTCAGATCAGGGCCTCAGCTCTGTAGACTGGCCAGCACCACCACTGTGGCTGCTATGGAGCTTATGCAATAATCGATGCCCTTGTCTCTCCCTCTTTCTCGCTATGTGTGTGTGTGTGTGTGTGTGTGTGTGTGTGTGTGTGTGTGTGTGTGTGTGTGTGTGTGTGTGTGTGTGTGTGTGTGTGTGTGTGTGTGTGTGTGTGTGCATGAGCAAGAGACAGACAACGAGAGAGCAGAGGGAGGGAGCGAGAGAGGGAGGCACGGGCAGCATAGACTTCCTGTTTTTACATTGGACTCATTGGCAGCAGGAAATAAGGGAAGCACTGCTTTGTTCTATGTCGAGGTAACATTCTCCCGGAGAAAAGGATCCCAGCAACTACCTACTCAATAAACAACAAACCACACAATAGAGGTTACACATGCTATTACCATAAAATTAAGTGTAGGGGCACCAGGTACAACACTCGCTATGTATAGTATGTTCATGGCCTTCAGTCTATTAGGATCATTCTAGTCATGGGCAAAACCCCACCCCTGTTGGTGTGTCCATTTTCTCCTTTAGCTAGGGAAGGAGTACTCAAACCCACAGCATGGCTGTTGTTTATTTGGCAGTTGAGAATGGCGCCACTTGGGTTCACTGATCAGAAGGTGTGTTTATTACCTTACCGGACTTCTGATTGGGTGCCATGCACCTGACAAGAGGCTGTTCTCGTTCTAGCATTCCCTCTCCTATTAATCGGATAAAGTAATTCATGTTATGTGGCTTTGACAAAGAATGACCTGTGTATCAGTCATTTTGGTATATCAAATTCATTCATTTAATTAATTTGATATCATAGTACTTTATTGTCAGGAAAACCTGTGTGGTCACTCAGTAGAATAACCATATTTAAAATGGTTGTTTAGGTATTTTACTGCAGAGATAAATTTGCTTTTATTTTTGTAATAATAAACAGGTCCAAAATCCACTGCAAGTGAAGAACAAAGAGACCGGCAATCGCAAGGCCAGCCTTTCCCCTCTGAAGGTCTGACTGAGGTTGTAATAATCATCTGCATTGCCTCTACCCTCAAACCGGCATGTATGTGTGTGTGTGTGTGTGTGTGTGTGTGTGTGTGTGTGTGTGTGTGTGTGTGTGTGTGTGTGTGTGTGTGTGTGTGTGTGTGTGTGTGTGTGTGTGTGTGTGTGTGTGTATGTGTGTGTGTAGGGGGGGTCCTTCTTTGTTCCGTCCCTCAGCACTCATGACTGCTTTTGTCCCCACCCCCTGTCTACCAGAGAGCTTTATCTCTCTTGCTGTCTCGCGCCAAAACGGGGCGTGTGTGTGTGTTTGGTGTGGGTGGGGCGGCTGTTCTATAATCTTTCCCCTTCTTCTTCTATTCCTTCCCTTCCTCATTTCGGCACCTTCCCGCAGGTTTCTAAAAGCAGTCAAATGACAGCAGGCAAGCGGTATTTGTAGAAAGCCTCTTTGAGTCTGAGTCTGAGTCTAGCCACTGCAGTTTCCCTCGCGTGCGCTCTCTCTCTCTCTCTCTCTCTCTCCCCCCCCTCTCTCTCTCTCTCTCTCTCTCTCTCTCTCTCTCTCTCTCTCTCTCCTCTTTCTCTCTCTCTCTCTCTCTCTCTCTCTCTCTCTCTCTCTCTCTCTCTCTCTCTCTCTCCTCTCTCTCTCTCCTCTCTCTCTCTCTCTCTCTCTCTCTCTCTCTCTCTCTCTCTCTCTCTCTCTCTCTCTCTCTCCATCTTCTCTATCCTCTCTCTCGCTTCTCTCCTCTCCGTGCTCTCTCCTATTGCTCGCGTAAACCAATGGTTCCCTATGGAGAAAATGGCGATTTCATACGCGAGGAGCGCATTGGCTGCATAAAGAAAGACAGGCTCTTAGAGTCTCGCGCCAAATGCCGGCGTTATTCAAATCAGCTCAGTGGGTGCGGCCCAACTGCCTGTGTTCCTATTAACCCATTCAGTGCCCGGGGCTGTTTGGAACGCACACAAAGGAAACGTATGGTTGAGGCCTTTTGCTAGATAGGGTCCGACCATAACCAAAAGGCATGAGGCAAACTATTATGAGTATAAATATGAGTCCTATCACTCAATCCTAGATTTGTTTGGGATTCTAACAACCACCGTTCAGTGTAATAACATACATTAATGTTCGGTGACACAAGCGTGTGTTGTTGTAGCCTTCTTCAAAACCCCTTTTTCTTAATGACACAATTGCTTCAAAATGCAGAGTTTCAAAATAACTTCCTTTTCAAAACGGTCAATTTGTTTCACATCCTCAATGTTTTGTCTCAGGATGCCTTCTTATATACTCGAACGTCAAGCTTTATCTATCCTCTAGTGAACTCTAGTGGCCATGGATGGATGTGACTGCAATAAAATGTGTTTAAACAAATTACGCGGCCATATTTACATTTTGTTTCCAAACTAATAAAACCCAACCACTGAATCCACATACTTTAAAAATTATGTTGAGTAGTTTGAAAGCTAATACCACAAATAAGCTTATAGCAGGCCCTATAGCCAATCAATAAAAGATCTCCATGATCTCATTCTCCAGGGAGTCTACTGGAAATTCTGGTTGCAAGGACATTGAAGGTGACCATGTCCCCTGCTTCAGATTGACATCTCAAAGTTTTTTCCAGTATGTTCCTAGTTTGGAAGCGATGGTATGACCATTTACGCAAAAAACGGAAATACGTCATTGTAGCGTAGTAGAACTTCCTGTTATCGTAGCGGGTTGGCGGCAGATACGGAAAATTGCAGTCGCAATTTCTGTTGTGTTCCAGGCTGTTCGTCTTCCACCCCAAAACACCCCTACCTTTCATTCATTATTTTCCTGTGTATCTAAAACTGAAACCCAGTTCCGTTGTATGCTTTGTTGATGGAGAAATGGCAGCTAACGGTAACGTTAGAGTTTTTGCGACAAGCCTGACTTGTCTACCAAAGTTCACCAGCGCCGATGTGGTGAAGAGGGTGGCGATAAATTCGTCCACTAAAGGCAACAAACTGGATAAGGGATATAAATTAATTACCAAGGTAAGTAAAGAAGAACATTGCTATAGCATTAGCCATATAACCGGTTATAACTCTGTTAACGTCAACTGTAAAGTAAGTAATCTTAGGTGTTGTGAATTTGTAATATAGAGTATAACACATCGCATTGAAGATGTGTGTATGTTTAAGTGAGATGACATGAGATAACAACCAGTAATTTGGTGAAGCTGTAGCAGCTACTAGGTAAATGTGAAATGTTACTGACACTGTGTGTTGTGACTTAACGTTACGAAGTGAAGTTGTGTATTTCTATGTGAGATAACACTTCATGTTTTCTTGCTTCATGCGGTTATAGTATCAAATATACTCCAGGGACAGGTTGTAGTGAGAGGTAGATGCTTCAGGTCAATGAGGAAGAGCGAGGAGCCTCACAAACTGGAGGTTTGACTATAGACAGAATGCCGGTTGGCAAAAGTTCAAAAGTTGCCCGTTCTTGTGCGATCTCTCTTCTCGCTGCGGTTGCGGCACTTTCTTAACTTACTATTTCTTTACTGAAAATAGGGTGACCAGACGTCCAGAACAGATTTTGTTTTACCTTAGCAGGGGACATAGATTGAACTGCTCCGTCCCAGTAAAATCTCAAGTCCAGGTTGAACTAAATTGCTCGCGGACGTGGAGTAGTTGTCACACAGATATAATAAATTAACATTGATTTAGATTAAATGTAATCATTTGCATTCTGTACACAGCTCAGCACACCCGCTACCATAACAGGAAGTTCTACTACGCTACAATGACGTATTTCCGTTCGAAAAATGCGGAAGTGTGTAAATGGTCTATTCAGATGTGTAATTGGAAGAGTTATTTTACGGCTGATATGACAAACCTTTGTCAGATGCAATGGCGCCCTCTGGGTGTGAACTGAAGGAACCGGGGTCCCTTCATGAACCTCTCCCATCACTCCACCTTAAACACATTTTGATATCAGTATATCAGAATTATATATTAAGATGTTGGTCATTATTGCCATGTGAACTATAATAATATTCTTTCTTTTCTTTTCAATTGTTCTTTCAGGATATTTATATATATATTATATTAATATATTAACTTTTTCATTTCATTACCCGAAATGTAATTTAATAACTATTTAATACTGCTAGCTTTCAATATGCTTACCGTCCCCTCACTCAATATGATAATATGATGTGGGGGCGGTGCTAGGTGTCTGCATGTTTGTTCGTTATCATGGCTATAGTAGAGGAGTGGTTTAGCTATCAGCATCCCAGTTGTAGCTGAAGGATATGCATCACCTAGATGACCAATAACTGCCTGTCTTGATGAAGAGCATCCATCATATCATATCGTCACATTGCTCAAAGGGAAAGCTAAACTTGATCTCGTCCCTACGCGCCTCACCAGTCTGATTGATAGGGAGAGGGAGGGCTCTTGGAATATCAACCAATCAGATCAGAGGTAACCCTAGTAGCCCCCGCCTCCCCCCGTTGCTTGGCAACAGACGTGGCTGATACG
Organism: Melanogrammus aeglefinus; assembly: GCA_900291075.1. Classification (NCBI taxonomy): domain Eukaryota; kingdom Metazoa; phylum Chordata; class Actinopteri; order Gadiformes; family Gadidae; genus Melanogrammus; species Melanogrammus aeglefinus. Next base: position 26,933 of record OLKM01000386.1, on the reverse strand, counting down.
AGATTCAGTCGGTGGAGTGGAGGCTGTAAGTGCATGGATGAAGAGACATATTACAACATCCTCATGATGACTAAAGTGGGTATAGTCAATGACCGTGAAAGCAGTCCATTTCCACACAGCGGCAAACCTGTCTCACATGTCACGACTTTGACAATGTGTCTTGACTGTCCTCATGCAGGAACTGGGCCAGGTTAAGAAATGGGGGAAGAGCCACAGAATGCCTAAAGGTCATTAAAAAAGGATGAGAGTGTGGGAGACACATAGCGCATCGGGGTGAGAAGAAACACACACAGGAAAAAAACAGATATGAGTCGTATCTCCCTCTCCGAAGCTCCCTTTCTTAATAACATCAATCATCTCTCCCGGTCCCAACCCCCCCCTGCTCAGGGCAAATTGCTGAATGGCTCTGCTAGAGCGGTTTCCTGGTTCTCTGCTCAGTGCACCACTGGGGAACCTATCGATGAGCGGATAAGAACCGGTATCACCTGCCCTGTCAAGAGAGAGCAGGGAAGAGAGAGAGAGCAAGACAGAGTGTGCGATTGTGAATGCGTGTGTGGTTGTCAGTGTGTTAGGCTATATGAGGAGAAGCTGAGGAGGACGCAAGAGAGGAAGGATGAGCTTCAACAATGATCCCAGGCAGACGGTCGCAGAACGGGGGTCGGTGAGAAACGGAAACAGTACCACAGACCAGAATGCATCAAAGCCTTCAACTCCCACTCGGAAACCAAAATCAGTAAGTATCATTTGCTTCTTTAACATAGGCTGTCAGGACCGAATAAATCTAAAGAGCGCACTTAAGAAATGTTGTTTGTTTTCCCACCCTACACTAGGCTAACTACTAATTCTACAAAAAATGTTATGTTTCAGTTACTGTTCAATTAAATGATGATTCATTCAACACCATAGGCCTTTAGGTAGGTGTATTTCCCCAGTCAGGAGATTATCACCAACACATTTAGTCCAGTCAAGTGTCTTGGAGGCAGCAGCAGCACACAGGTTTTGGATTAATTTGGTTAATCGTGGTGGTGGCCGAGTGACGCACCATTTAAGCAAAAGTATTATTGAAATAAAGAAAATTACATCAATTTTGGAATTAATGACTAGCACACTGACCACTCAAACAGTCCAGGGCGACTTTTAGCATTGCAAACTAGGGCTGCAACTAACGACTATTTTAATAGTCGACTAGTCACCGTCTATTGAAACGATTAGTCGACTAATCGGATAATTTTAAATGTTTTCTTAAATTGAGCATGAGTTTGCTTTAATTATGTGGCAAATGATAAAAAACACAAGAAAGATGGGTACTTCAATCAACAATAAACTTTTATTCAACTTTGCTGCCTTACACAGAAGCTCTGTCCTTTTTGAGGACATTTAAGAAAAAAATAAATAAAATAAACATTAGCAGTAGTTAAACACACTAAAAAACAATTAGTAAACAAAACAACAGTGGACGGACACAAACCTGTCATGGTGGACAGACCAGTTTTAATATCAACATGAGTCCACACATCAGCAGTGAGTGTGAGGGAGCTGTTGACCTCTTTTAGGAGCTCCTTTACCTTTAAACACAGAAGTTGATTTTTGTAAATATTTTAGGTGCAAAACCTACATGTTAACAGATTCACAAACTATTCAACATACAAATTTTACAATTTTAATTATTCTATATAAAGTATGAATTTAACCTATTTTAATATCTACAAATGTAAATTGAAATGGATTTAAAATTAAATATATGATTGCTTGTATGAAAAATGTGTGTGGGTGTGTGCGTGTGTCAAACAATTACCTTCAGAAACGTAGTTTCATATTTTTTCTCCATAAGATGGGTGAAATGCGTTCTAGACGGCAAGATGTACTCTGAGTTGAACTTTTTTATCATTTGTTGAAACCCGTCACCATGAACCATGGAGAGCGGCCTCATATCGCAGATATGGCAGTCGCCTGTTGCGGGGTGCACGTCTGTTTCCTTTGTAGAAAGGAGTCCATCGTCATGACCCTCTTCGCCGGACTGCACGCATTTAATTTAAAACAAATATGTCAGGGCAAAACTCTTTTAATGCCAAAATAAGCGTATAAAATGAACATTCAAGCCAATACGTTTCGTTTGTGTTGTCTCAGACTGCTAGTTAACTTTGAAGCCAATATCTTACCGCGACTCCGAGTCGGGTTCGTCGTTTGTCTGTCCGACGTGTCTCCTCTTTAAATGCTCGTGCATTACAGATGTGCTGCCGTGGTATGCAAGCCCCGCACTGCACACCTTGCAAGTTATTTTTTGTTTGCACTGTCCAGGGTGAAATGGTCCCAAACCTTCTAAGTTTTTGAGCGCGTGGATGTCGATGTCGACGCCATGTTTGCTGCTCGATAGAAACGCGATTGCGCATGCGCGTCTCTCGGCGGAGCTTTCGACAATAGTCGTCAATAAAATTCGTCATTGACTAATTTCATTATCGATTTTTGTCGACAACGTCGACTAATCGTTGCAGCCCTATTGCAAACCAGGAAAACCGATGCAAGTATTTATGCAGTCTGCAACATTCAGTTTCCCTGGGATGGCAACTTTTCAACTTCTACGGAGAGGATGCTTAGAAACTTTTCCATTCTATTTTTGCAATCATACCAACCTCTCGGACACTGTTTACAATAACAATGGTTTTCATATGCAACACAAGATTACAGCCTGCATGTGTGAACAACAATAGACTCCTACAAAAACCACGAACATCCCCTCTGTGGATGATGGCGGGTTCAAGCAGCCTCACCTTGCCCTAGTCAGACCGATTGGACTCTGGGTCTGGGTGAGGCTTCACACTGGCAACATGGAGCACCAGCTCATGTATCATTGTCCACAAACGTTAACACTAAACCGGTCTTCCAACACCACCACCACCCTGCATCCGTTGTTATGGAGGAGCCTAATAATAACCCCTATGGTGGAGCATGGCAGCCTAATAATAACCCCTATGGTGGAGCATGGCAGTCACCTCGGTGGCTTGTAGCATCGACATGGTTCCAAACATATATAGGGTCCGCTACAAGCAGAGCACTTCATGCCGGCGGTGCTGGGTCCAGCAGCTTCAAACGCCTCGAACTATTCAGGCAGCGACGGATCCGTCGGCCAATCAGATCACGTTACCCATACGTCAGACAAGCCCCCTCCATCATCCGTCGACGGACATGTACAATGTGAACGCGTTGTGACCCGCCTCTCTGTATCCAACCTCCCAAGCCCAAGCCGGAGAACGCGGTCACCATCGCCGTGTCCCCCAGGGTGCTCTTCCACATGAAGGAGGCGCAGCAGATCTACGAGACGCAGGGGATGGAGGACTACATCCTGTTCCAGAAGGAGCACGAGACGGAGCCCTTGAGCCCCGGGCCCGCCTTCTCATTCGTCAAGGTCCGTTAAAGTAGCCCACAGACGGCATGTGTGCTGCACACCCCTCCGCTACCCCAGGGGAGGGTCACATGTATCCTATCCACCCCCCCCCCCCCCCCCCCTTCTCATGCAAAACCAACAAAACCCTGTTTGTCAGCTGAAAGTTGGTGGTACTGAGTAGTGGGACTTCAGGTGACTCGTATACCTAAGTCACTAAGTATTTCTGTATCTTCTTTGTAAATCTTTTTTAGGCTTTATCAAAATCTTCTCCGGAAGGAAAACTGCCCTGTTAATTTAGTGACTCGTACCCATGAAGCTCTTGCAGCCTTCAACTCGGAATTAATGACTAAATAAAAACCATAATGCTACATAAATAGGAGTCAACATTGACTGACACAACGAACCCCCACATAGACAATAGGACCGAGCTATGCACCTAACGTCCCTCATACGGATTCGTGCTTTGTTTCTGGGTGTCGCCGGCAGGCTCTGGAGGCGGTGAACGTTCGCCTGAGGGAGCTCTACCCCGACAGCGAGGAGCTCTTCGACGTGGTGCTCATGACCAGCAACCACGCCCACGTCGGCTTGAGACTCATCAACACCATCAACCATCACCGTGAGTGACCGATTGAGAGATACACTATATATAGACATGTGTATGCACGACCGGTGCAGTAACGGATCTGTTGCTCTTTCCACTATGAAGAAATGTTGACATGTTGTTGCACTTTAAGTAGGGTCCCTGAAAAGAGTGAAGATTCTCTATCGAACACGTGGGTGACAAATTAAAGTTGATATGGTTTTGTGTGTGGTGCAACAAGGCATTATGGCAGAAGCATGGTTCTGGTTACTGCTGTCTAAACATCAGACGATAGATCAAATATTATCGATGTTACGCAGGCACACACAAGGCTGCCTGGGGAGGTCCTGGTAGAGAGAGTGGCGAGCACTGCGGTGAAGTTAGTTTGATGTTGGATATTCGACAGCTACCCAGATATTAACTTCGGCTTCATCAGCAGTTCCTGCTTTCACTCAGTCTTGGCAGAAAACAATACCCATTTGTTCCTACTACTCGGTTGTTACCTAGGGACCGTCAATAAATTATCCAATTAATTATCCAATTAATTTCCTATGGGAAATGGCTTTTTGCTCAATAGCTTCCGAGTTATGGGACCCAGACGCCCCAGACCAATGCAGACCTGTCCTGCTATCTGGTACTAACAAGAAACACCTCACTAGAATTTTACACCTCACCTATTTTGGTTTCCTATGGGAAACCACTTTTCACTGAGTAGCTTAGGAAATTAATGGGATCCTTAAAAAATTAAATCAAATAGGAGGTGCAAAATAAGATTTTTTTAGTGAGGTGCGTCTTGTTAGTACCACATAGCAGGACAGGTCTGCATTAATCTGGGGTGTCTGGGTCCCATAACTCGGAATTGAGCAAAAAGCAATTTTCCATAGGAAATTAATTGGATCCTTAAAAAATTCAAATAAAATAGGTGGTGCAAAATATGATTTTTTTAGTGAGATGTATCTTGTTAGTACCACAGGAAGTAGGAAATTAATGGGATAATTTATTGATGGTCCCTAGGTAAAACCAAGCAGTAGGAGTAAGTGGGCGTCGTATTGTTTTCTGCCAAGACTGAGTGAAAGTACAGCAGGAACTGCTGATGAAGCCTAAATGAATATCCAAATATCTGTTGAATATCCAACATCAAACTAACATCACCACGGTGCAGCGAGTTTTGTTATGGCGCTTGCTTGCTGGAGTCCTCCATTGCCACAGTGGGGCTGACCCCATGACCCACTGTCAAACACACACACATGCTCTGCAAAAAGCAAAGAGGATATAATAAGTCAAGCTACTTCTACATTGAAGTGACGCGAACACCAGGGGCGCTATGGAGCATAGAAAGAAGAGTGAAAGGATGGTTGGCCACTAGTCCTCATGCACATTTATTGTTGGAAAGTTAATAAGTAATATGTTTAATCAATTCTGATGGCATGCGAGCTCTGATGTCAAGGCTTCGATCCTTCAAAGGGGAAGATAAACAAAGGACTACTAGCCACACGGATGCGAAACCAGACTCTTGCGTTATAACGGGGACCTGTTGGCATAAGCGACTGTGCCACAACGGTTTGCAACCATGGCCAGACTCGTGTAAAGCTCTGTCGCCTTGGTGCTGCCCCAGCCAATCGTATCGGAGGTCTGATAAAACTTGCCAAAGCACATATCAACTAAACTATCCCTGTAGCCGGTGGGTAGACGCGCTAAAACGTCCTGTGTAAAGTAGGCTATGTTTTGCCTAGAAGGTGCCTAACTGAGTGAGATTTTCTCCCCCCATCTTATTGGCTGATGTTATGTGGTACACCCCGCAGAGATTTCTGATATTTCTATATTATGCTCTCTAAGTTTGGTCATTAATTAGACGTTCAGCCCTAGCACTGCGTAACTCCTGGGACTCTGATGGCGTTAAATGTTAATATTACAACATGGATTAACTATTTAGTTCTGGTTAATTGGTACATTCAACAAATATATCAATATGCAGTTTCTGTAATATATTTCAACATTGTAGTTGATATATGGTAAAAGAGCAATGATTTCAAGCTTATGAACTCTTAAACCTGACAAAAATATTTCACTTTGGTTTCTTTATGTGTTTTTTTTTTAGAGTTGTTCATTGAGCGCTTCTGCATGACTGGAGGAAACAGTCCTATTGGCTACCTAAAGGCCTATCACACCAACCTATACCTGTCAGCCGACTCAACCAAAGTTAGAGAGGCACTGGAAGAAGGTACGTTGCTATGAATGAACTGTCAGGGCAGGCGCAATTCTAGGTTTCATAAACATCCGGGACTTAGCCCAGAGGGAAAAGAAAAGTATCCCTTTGGGCATACAAATTTTTTTTTTGTCCACTTTACTGTGCATGCAAATCTTTTCTGAATGCTTTACCTAAATAAACAAAATACGCGGTTTACTATAGCTTTAAATAGCTACTTGACTGCTTTGCTGCTTATCCCCAAACATCTAAAGTTCTATTCAAGTTATTTCAGGAGAGAGAGAGATTATTTTTACCCAAAAATTAGGATACTGGCTCAGTATGAGTATATGTTCACAGGTTACTGGCTCAGTATGAGTATAAGTACACAAGATACTGGCTAAGTATGAGCTGGAGTGGGGGGAGTTGGAGGCCTTTTGTGGCCCCCTGCCAATGCCATCCGTCGGACCCTGTCTTCCGCCACCTGACGTCCGGCCAGTCCATGGGAACGCGTCGACGCGGGGGTGTGTGTGTCAACATAGACAATTATTGACAATTGAAGTTAGTGTCGTTGATGTGTAGTTCTCTTAGCTGTATATGTTCACAGGTTACTGGCTCAGTATGAGTATAAGTACACAAGATACTGGAATGTATCTTGTGTACTGTAATTGAGTACAATGATCTTATCAATGTTTCAGAAAGACGTTAAGTCATGTGGATTTATGGATTTTCCAATTTTTTTTGGAACATTTTCATTCCCCATGTGGAGTTTTAGGTCCCAGTTGGCTTTTTAGCAAAGAGTTGATCTGATCAACTGGACAAATCTGTGTGAATGTTCCGCGCCTCTCCACCAGGGATCGCTGCGGCCACAATGTTCGCGCCAGAGAAGATGACGGAGGTGTCGGAGGCCCAGCTGCGCGTGGCCTTCGACGGAGACGCGGTCCTCTTCTCTGACGAGTCCGAGCGGATCTTCAAGGCCCACGGACTCGACAAGTTCTTTGAGCACGAGAAGGCCCATGAAAACAAGCCACTGGACCATGTATGGGCCGAGGAATATATTCAATATCTTTTTATTAATAATGAAAATGTACTGCAAGATTTAACATGAGTTTGCTCACTCACCGCTGTTGAACCTAGAACAATGAATCTAGAGCCTTGTGGTAGGCCTAAGTGAACATAAAAAAATGTCTTTAGTGCATTTTTGCATTGTGAGTGAAGTTGGCCTAGGACGGCAGTGCATCTCATGAATAATTCTGAAGGAGATTTGACATGACACCTCGCTGGTTTAATCCAAGTTAATGAAAATGTTGACACTGCTGGTGATGACCACTGAACAGCGCGTACGATTTTGGTTCGATTCCTACCTCTTTTCCCACTGCAATTTACCGGGGCTGCCAGCTTCGGCTCGGCGGCAGTCCGGCAGCTCAGCTCTGGGAGTACAATCCCTTTCTCCTCCATGTCTCCTCCTCCAGGCGGCAGTCCAGCAGCGCCGGCGGGGGGAGCTCGGCAGCAGTCCGGCAGAGAAAGGGATTGTACTCCCAGAGCTGAGCTGCCGGGCTGCCGGCGAATTCCCCCCCGCCGGAGATTCTCGTCCGCTGGTCCACAAAATCTTAGCTATGCTATGATTGGAGGGGAGTGGGGAAGTGGGAGGTAATATTCAAGTGTGCCCCTTTCGTACGTAGGGGGGTGCGCCGAAACAGCCTCGCTCGTTTTTTAACTGTAGGCGGGGTACTTTCAGAAATGCATATCTCACTCAAAAGATCATGTACAGACTTTTTTCAAAGTTTGTATATGTGTGGGAGCACCAGAGACCAAAAACAACACCCGAAATCCCAGGAAGTGTTGTTTTCATAATATGTCCTCTTTAAATATATCTGTTCAACGTATAGATTGATCCCAGTATTATGGTTTCAGGCGCCTACTCTTTCCCTGCTTTTCCCAGGGGCCGTTGAAGGGATTTCTGGAGGCTTTGGGGAAGCTGCAGAAGAAGTTCTATGCCAAAGGCCAGCGGCTGGACTGTCCTATTCGTACTTACTTGGTTACGGCTCGCAGTGCAGCCAGTTCGGGGACCCGGGCTCTAAATACTCTTCGATCGTGGGGCCTGGAGATCGACGAGGCTCTTTTCCTGGCCGGGGCCCCAAAAGGGCCGATGCTGGAGAAAATTCGGCCCCACATATTTTTTGATGATCAGATGTTCCACGTGGAGGGAGCAGCAGAGCTGGGGACAGTTGCCTGTCACGTGCCCTACGGCATCGCTCAGAGAGTGGGCCCCAAAAAGAAGGTTGAGGACACAGAGACCCCCATGGCAGCAATTTAGTGTGGAATTAAGAGGAAGTAGTTTTCTTATGCTCTTATTTATTTAAAACATGAATGATACTCGTACATGGACTGGATAAGGCAGTAATGATGTTCTTTGATTAGCTATTTGAACCATACTCAACATGCTTATATAGTTACAGTATACTTTCTGCTTCCATCCATTTTGATCAAATGAAAATTACTTTTAAAACCCATTTAAGTTTTTTCTCTCCAACCACTATGTGGCGTCTCACCAGGTCTTAATTGCAATGGTGATGAGTTTCAGAGGAACAAAGTTCCAGCAGTGTCATTACCTTCGTCAAGTATGGTTGTCTAATGCTCCAACTGACCCATAACAAAAAACATGATGGTCGTTTAAGTAGAAAATTCTGATGACATTGCCAGTGTTTTATTATCGAATGCACTGAAGGTCGATAACATAGTGTCATATTCAATTCTCAGGACATGGCCAAAAAAAATGGAAAATATTATTTTAGGCAAGGCAACTTTATTTATATAGCACTTTTCACAAGGCAGACTCAAAGTGCTTCACATATAAACATTGTCATACAATACAATACAATAATAGATAAGTAAAAGGAAACGTAAAAATAGATAAAGGCAAAGTTAAAAAAGCATTTTAGAAAGTGCAATGTATTTAAGATCAGATCAACAGTCTCTTTTAGTAAATAAGAAATACGAACACGTGAATATGAACGGTCTAGTCCAGTCATGTAACCCCTGTGACGAATTTAATCCTACAGAGCACCCCCAGCATCAGACATCTCATTAAGGTTTGTAAACTAAATAGCGACACTAAATAGCAACACATACATAATGTATAATACAATACAATACAGAATAACCAATAATTGTTGGTTGCCGAAAGAAAACAGCTTTTTCATTTGGATGTCAAACAGGTGGTCTGCACCTTAACTCAAGCACAGCATAATTTAAGACAAGGTCAACAAAATAAGGCAGTAAAAAACTGGATTACAGCCATAAATTATACTTGCTCATTTTATATCAATCAATGTTTCGATTCAACTAACCTCACGTTACTAAGGGGAAAACATTTAGCCGATGCACGTCTTGTCATGGAAATGTTTACCAACGCCTGAGAACAAGCTTTGTAGATCTTTCAGTGCGTACGTTTGCCGTCATGGAAAAGCATCAGGCACCGCGTTATGGGTGGGCCTGACTGACCTAGGACCACCCACTGTTCAACAAGGCCCACCCAAAACTTTTCATGGAAAAAAAAAAAAATCTGAAAAGCTTTGTCTTTTGCAATGCAGCAAACTTTGTTGATATTGATGCTTGATCCGATTTGCGTTAAAGGGCTGTTATCTTTGTGGATGACCGTGAAATCGCGGTAGGCTATAGTATATTAGTTATTATCTCGTAGTAGCCTAGGGTACAATTGAATGCATCTAATTTGTATAATAAGCCAAGCTCAGTCTGTTGCTACTGATATCGAAATATTGTTGAAAACTTAACAATTAAACAGAATTCTGAAATAGTCTGCCTCATGTTATACGAGCATAACTAAACTATGTGGGAAATATTAGATTCCTGACGACTTTTACAGTCTATAGGCCTTGGATCTATAAAGTGACGCGCTAAAGCACAGCCAGATATGGTGCGTAATGGAGATTCCAAAGTGCTCTTCTTTGGTCAGTACCAAGTCTTTGCATTCCCGGACCCTAAGCACTGGCGGTTTCTTTTTAATGTAAATGTGATTAGACGCTCCGCGCTACAAGAGGGGGTGCTGGGCAGGGGGGCTTGTGTAGAGGTGTTGCTGTGTTGTCTCTACAACAGAGACAATAAGGCAGCGATATCAACATGAGCAGTTCTAACTGGAGAGACGGTGAAATCCGCAAGCTGCTGACATCGCATTTAACAAAGACGTGCGATCTACGAGAAAGACGCAGAGGAACGTTCCTTCGTGCCAAGCCGCGACCGAACCGGCTTGGCAGGGTGAAATGCGCGATCGCAGATAGGTCCGTCCTATGCACCGAAACCTTTTACAATGCAACAAAATATTTAAAGAGCATGAAGCTATTATGCACAGATAATATAACTGTATATTAGTCATTTGTTTTAGGTTAAACAAGGATTTGATAAGGTTTTTAATTTAAGGACCACCCACAATTGGTCTGGCTCATCCACAACTTGGATCCTAGCGCCGTGCCTGATAAGCATAAGGCTGTTTGGGAGGGTAAATCCGATTAATTTCAATTGCCCCCTTGATTGCAACGGCACGTTACGATGTAGTAGAGCGTTCGTTTCCGCACCAAATAAGTTATTTTCATGTTCTAAAATGCATTTGTAGTGTGTGAGGATGGGGTGTGTGAGGATGATGTCCTGAGTCAGTATGATTAGACTCTGGGGCCAGGTGAGCCCTGCACACCTGTTGTGCATTGAGCAATGTGCCCATGTTAAACCAGCCATCGCCACACACACACTCAGGAAGGTCTCCTACATCGCGACACGGAACAGTAGGTCCGTTATCATTGTATGCAAACTGTTACACTAAACCGGTTTTCCACCATAATCCTGTGCCCTTATCTGGAGGTGCCCAGAAGTCACCTAGGTGGTGGTGTGTGTGTAGCATTGTCTTTGTTACAGCATTGTAGAAAATGGTATCTAACTGTCCAGCTCTACTCTTGCTGTGTTCAAGACAACTCAGAAATTGAGCCACTATACGCCAACTTCATTAAGGCCTGGTATTTAACCTTTTAAAATTGCATGACCACCGACCTTACATCTTCTCGTCCATAACCATAGCAGACCTCTCAAATACTAGCCACCATGAAATCATCCACCTCCCCCTGGACCCCATGCCATCTGAACTTGTCAAAGCTTATTTCACTTCTCTTGCCCCACAGACACCATCAACTCCTCCCTAAACTTTGGCACCGCTGCCATCAACCCCTCCTTAAAAAACCCTCAGACGATACCAATAATTTCAGACCCATCTCCAACCCACCACAGTACTGAAACAGCCCTACTTAAAGTCACCAACGACCTCTAAAGGCCCATTCACACCCTGCGGTAAATACGGATACGGACCGTTTCGTCCGGTCCCGGAGGTGTTTCGTCCGTCAATGGGTCCGTCGCCTCTGAGCTTACGAATCCGGAGTGCTCCGGGAGAAACTGAGAAATGCCACCAGAAATCGAGGCGGCAGTTTAGAGCCAAAAGTCAGACCATTCGCGAAAATAGATAGAGTAGTATAATATCTGATATGTATATATAACGTTTTATACATATTATACTATATACATGACCTTTTTATGTTATTGTTCCCCTGATTTGGCAATGAGTTGTAACTGGTCATTTAACAACATTTTGAGGAGATAATCTGCGGGTTGGTGAGGGGTGTCACATGCCACCTTCGACGCGTCAATCACTCAGCCGTCTGCAATCCATTGGCATCACTGACTCCTCGCCCTACCTGTCTGAAGGATTCCAATACATCTCCATCAACGACCACTAGTCCCACACCATCCCTGTCTCACACGGAGTCACCCAAGGCTCAGTGCTTGGCCCAATCCTCTTCATCCTCTACATGCTCCCACTAGGTCATCATCCGCCGCGGTCTTCAATTTCACTGTTACGCCGACGATACCCCACTGTACACCACCACCACCACACCCATTATTCCTGCCATCCTCTCCACTCTCTCACCAACTGTCTCACTGACATCAAAACCTGGATGAACCACAACCTCCTCAAACTCAACAGCAATAAAACTGAAATGATCATCTTTGGCCCAAAATCCATTCCTCCCCACCTCCCAGAACTTCTCACTTTGCATCGATGGTCACTCTGTCAGTCCCTCCCCCCTGGTCAGAAACGTCAGCATCATCATGGACCCTACGCTCTCCTTCAAGTACCACATAAACAACTTCCAAACATCCTTCTTCCACCTCCGCAACATGGCACGCCTTCCACCCACTCGCTCATCCTCAGCTGCCGAAACACTAATCCACGTCTTCATCACCTGCAGACTCGAGTATTGGAATAGCATTCTGCCTCCCCTCCACTGTTCTTCAAAAACTGCAATATGTACATATATGTACTTACTCACTCCCCCCTCCAGAGAACACATCACTCCCATCCTCCGTCCAATTCATTGGCTTCCCATAAAACAACGCATCAATTTCAAGATCCTCCTCACCACCTACAAAGCGCTAAACAACTTTGCGCCCTCGTACATAACAGAGCTCCTCCATCGCCACTCTCCCACTCGCCGCCTACACTCCGCTGATGCCAACCTTCTCACCCCCATCACCAGGACCCAGTACCGCACCCTGGGGGACAGAGCCTTCGCCATCGCCGCCCCTAGCCTCTTCAGGACCACCTACAACATCTGACAAATCATCCTCTGCCATCTTCCACCCTCTCTCTCTCTCTCTCTCTCTCTTAATGTGTTGTCTAAAACGGAACAATTATTAAAATATTGTTGCTCTTCTTAAATACTGAATAAATTAGCCAAGATGATGTATATACATTTTTTTTTAATGGGATTTAGTTTAGATGGCCAAATTAATCTTGTTAGCATCAAGCAATTCTGTTCAACAAGGTCAACTGACACTTATGCCCCTTTTCCACTGCCAAAATAGTCCCGACTCTACTTGGTGCGGTTAGTGCAGCCCTACACTACACGCCACGGTACCAGTAAATTTTCGCTTTTCCACACAAAACCATGGCCTGGAACTGGGCGGAGTCGGAGGGCGGAGTCGGAGGTGTTCAGGCGTGACGTCAGCTTCAGGCGACTAGAAAGTGCCATGCCGCGGTCAGAAAAAAGTAAACAACGATGGAAGTACTGGACGACATCGAGGCAGTACTGCTGTTGCTGATTGCTCTGTGGCTTGTAGCGACAAAAGAACACGAACGTATGGAAGAGTCGAGAAGAGCGATACGAGGAAAAAAAGGGAATTTTGGCATTTTGGAATTTTGGTCTGAACCTCGCTCATCGACCAAGGGTTAGTTCTTCTTCTCATGTCTTCCATTTTTCTTATCGTTTTGTCGTTGTTGCTCTCGCAGTTGTGTTTTCATACATGACGGGTGAATGTTTAAAGACCCCCGCGCTTCGTCGCACATATGACGTCATTTCATCTAACCAATCAGTGGACAGCACTGTTCACGTGACATTTAGGCCCCCGACTCGTACCGGCTAGACCAGGGGTCACCAACCTTTTTGGAACTGAGAGCTACCAAAAGGGTAATAGTGATACAAAGGGCTACCGTATTTGATTGGAACAAACTCCCTGAATAACATTAAGTTGCATAGGTTACCATAATAATAAACAGTCATATATAACGACTGCCTGATCACATAAATTTTAATCATTCCTCACAATAATTATTGACAAAATCACCATGGTAGGAAACACAGATTTATTTGAACACATATTTTTCATGTCATGCTCTTCCCTTTGTAACAATTTGAGCAAATCATGAACTTGGTCCCATGTTTGGACAAATTATCAGTTCTGTAATATTTACAAGAACAACAACTCTTTAACATTTTTAAATCAATCATCACATTTGTATTAATCTCCAGATCTGTAGCCTTTTTAACAAATCATGAGCTCTGTACATATTTGGACAAATTATCAATTCTATAACTTTTTTTAAGGAAATCATTAACTGTTACATTTTTAAATCATGTCATGTTCCCTACCACTTGCTTTGTAACACTTTGAACAAATCATGGGCTCTGTCCTATGTTTGGAAAAATTATCAGTTCTGTAATATACCAAAAACAACAACAACTCTTCATACTCACATTTTTAAATCAATCATGTCACATTTGTATTAATCTCCAAATAGCATTTTTGAACAAATCATGAACTCTGTCCCATGTTTGGACAAATTATCAGTTCTGTAACAACAACTTTGACATTTTTAAATGAATCCTACACATTTGTCTTTCACCGTAGTAAAAAAGAACTCCTCCTCCCAGTCGCTGTGAAAATAGTATGTTTTACGTCGCTTTTCCGTCATGTTTTCTCCATTTATCGCGTCGTCACTGCCTTCGCTAGCTTGTTTTAGCCGAGTGAGGCGGGGGCGTGTCCTGTGCTGACCCCTTGACCACAGACAAGGTCAGAGTTAACTATAACGTTACGTAATTTATTTATTTACTTATTTAATAATGCATTTTCAAATCTACATCACTGCAAATGTTATTGATTACTAAGAACGGCGACTTTCTTTTTTTTTTGACTGAGCTCCATGATTTGGTGCTATTTTTAGAACAGGCCGTGCGGGCGACTTCCAGTTGATTAGTTGATTTATCTGCTTTAATAATGCAAGTTAATACATTAAATGTTAATATTTTTAAGCAAAGAAAGTATGTTTTATAAATAAACCTTTAAGGAAAAAAAAGGCAAATTTGACTCATTCCCTTATTCCACACAATAATATGCTAATATTGCTATGATATGTGTTAAAAATGCTTATGAGTGTATTATAACAGTTAAACACATTTCAAAATATACAATACACGATGAAAAATATACAAAACAGCTACACATAATTTTTGGCCAGTAAAAAATCTTTCTGGCCAGTAGATTTTTAAAGCTCACTGGCCAGTTGGCCAGTGAGCAAAAAATTTAAGTTTGAACCCTGCTTGTAAACAATTCACCCAAAAATTCAATGCTGTTTAGCCTAATGCAAAAAAGTAAAGCTTAATTAACATCTGTTTGACATAATAAGAGCATTATCAATTAAGATGCAGCTGATTTTATAACCTTTATAGCTTTTTTTAGAGCCAGTGCAGCTGCTCCCCCTATACTAGCTGTCGCAGCAGTAGCAGCTGTTCCCAGACCAGCCGCACCTATAAACAAGAGAGACATAATTATAAAGAGACCCCCAAAAACGACTGGTTTGCGTTGCCTATTATTCCATTATTGTCCCACCAAAAAGGAAGTAAAAAACTGATCGGATCCTGAAATGGTTTCAACATGACCTACTGGTTTGGACAATGGGCAGAGAGAGGCAAGGTGATATGGTGCACCGGTGCTAAATTAATGAAAGTCTGCTTTGTTCCAGGTTATCTTCAGTCAGGAGCTGTTGGTAGTTTGACCTCACCTGGACACGCATGCACCATATACTCCACACACTGCCTAGCTGTTGGTAGTTTGACCTCACCTGGCACGCATGCTGATGACCAAGGTTCATTCTTTAATGTAACTGGTTGTTTTCTTGGTTATTTAAGAAGGAAATAAATATCCTTTGTAAAGTTGTTAGTGTGAACTCCTTTTTATAGACCCAATAGGCTAATGATAATCAGTTAGGTGCGTCTGTTTTGATTCTCCAGACATATAGGCCTACCTACTGACTGCAACACGGCCACTGTGGTGCCCGCTGCCACAGCACCTCCGTTCGCTGCGGCAGCTGCTGACATCATGCCTGCGGCATATGAGCCCACCGTGATTCCGGCTCCCGTGAATCCAACGGCCCCCAGAAGTACAGGGGCAGCGAGCACGGCAACACCTCGTGACAGATAGGCATGGCAGACAAGCATACTTGACAACATGATAATTACATGGAAGGATTTTAACACAAAGCATATCTGATATCAAAACAATTTGATGTACAAGCAAATTGTTTGACGGGCTTTATTTTAAACAGGGCAATGACTTCCAGAGATTGTTTACCTGCACCAAGCATACCAACGACTGCGGTAGTTACTAAAAAAAAGGCAAAAACAATATTATTAATAGTTTAAGGTTGTATTTCTCTTTCGTATAGGTGTATTCGAAACGCTTTATAAACCTTTCAACCAAAAATGTTAAAGAGAAGCTACTTACGCAGACCCATGTTACAGAGAGCTGTCTACGAGGTTGTGTTTATTGGGGGGACTGGGGAAAGAGATAAATCGGAAACGGAAATACATCAGTACAACACAGCAAAGCGTTTGTCAAACGTACAAAGTGAAATGATAAAGGGGCTGCTGCCACCTGGCGGTTGTTCATTATTTAGCTTTCGTTTCTCGAGGTAGGCTACCGTGAGGAAAATAGAGCAGAGCCACTGTGTCCGTTTTCCCTTAAATGCTGTTTATGCTTAAAACAACATAAAAGACAAAGACGGAAAGATAAAGAATGCATACAGGTTTCTGAGAATTTTCTGTGTTATGATAAGTAAATAACTTGTCTGTGAAAAAGCCGTGAAACCGTGAAAAAAAGATTTATCTTTATTCATGGTCAATTTCTGTTCAAGTTTCCTTCGTGGTTGGTGATGAGCGCCACCTCAAGGAGATCAGTTTATTATTTAAAATATCGAGATTTGGGGGGATATTTTCTGGCTAACTATTCATGTTTAAAATATAAAAAGTAATCGTAAAACACTAAAATGATAAAAATATATATTTAGCATAAGTATCGATTCTCGTATCGCACGAAGAAGGGCAACGATAAATCACTATCGATTTTATCCCACCACTAATTAGTATATTGTAAATATAAGGTGGATGATAGGTTCTGATGGGATGTACCCTTATAACTTATCAAGGTCATTGTCACATTATTCTCTATTTCTATACAAGACACTGCATGGATGTCATTCACTTGTCATGTTATTATCAAAAATGTTTTTACCTCTGATGGAAGGTGAGTAAAGTGTTAACTTAGTTTATTTTTACCGCGTGTGCCGGTAAAGTCCACTCTGCTTTTTACATGTTTATTTTGCTTCAATGCCAAAGACCAGCGGATGAACTGTCCTATTCACACTTGATAGCTGCTCACGGTACAGCCAGTTCAGGGACCGGGCTCTAAACAGTCTTCGATCGTGGGGCCTGGAGATGACGAGGCTCTTTTCCTGGCTGGGGCCCCAAAAGGGACGATACTGGAGTGGACCCAAAAAGCAGGTTGAGGACACAGAGACCCCATGGCAGCCATTAAGTGTGGGATCTCAGTAGCATTGGGAAATTAAGAGGTAACAAGTCGTTTTCTTGTTACGTTTTTTTTTTTGGACTTTGTTGCATTGGAACACAGAAAATAATCCACTTAATATCTTGATGTCTTCTATTTGAACAATGCTTATTGCGCCAATATAGTTACAGTATCTCTTCTGCATTTTCAATTTGAACAGCATAGCCATAAACTGTAGCCTACTTGCTCATTTTATATAAATCAGTGAGTCGGTTCTTAACTAACTTACCGTTACCTACTTAGGGGGACATTTTTATTTTCCGAGTTGTTTTTTTACTTGCAAAGTAAGCCACTATATGCTTTACTTCCTTCGGGCCTGGTGTTGAACCTTTTAAAACATTGTTGCTCTTCTTAAATACAGAACAAATGAGCCATGATGTTCAGTATATGCACGTTCCTTTTTTAATGGGATTTAGTTCAGATGGCTACATTTTGTTAGCATAAAGAATTCCGAATTATGTTTAACAAGGTCAAATTCTTAAGATGATAGTCAATCACCCCATTCTGTTATCAAGGATTTTTAACGGAAATGGGGAAACTTGAAGAATTACAACACAATGCAGCCAACAATTCGGTTGTGAAGCCTATTGCAAGTAACTAAAACCTAATTAAGAAATCTGCTTGACAAGAGGGGAGCATATCAATTAAGTTGCAGCTGATTCTAGAGCCTCTTTTAGAGCCATTGCAGCTGCTGCTCCTGCACTAGCAGTTGCAGCAGTAGCCACTGCCCCCAGACCAGCCGCACCTACAACCAACAGAGACCTAATTATGAAGGGACACCAAAAAACAACTTGTTTGCTTTGCTTATTATTATTATTATTATTATTATTATTATTATTATTATTATTATTATTATTATTATTATTATTATTATTATATTCTATAGTCCCGCCCAAAAAATAAACAAATGTACAGACAAAATCTGAGCTATTATCAAAAAGATCCTGTATTGTGTTCAATGGTTTGAGGTTGTGTTGATCTGTAGTAGGCCTAGTACCTCTCTGCCTGTGGTCTGACCTAATGACCTTATGCCCAATGGGGCACCCGTGCTAAAGAATTTAAAGTCTGCTGCTTTGTCATTCTCTCTCCACTCGGTTGGTTTGTGCTACTCTTTGTGCCAGGTTAACTTGAGTCAGAGCTGCTGGTTAGACCTCACCTCAACATGCATGCACCATACTCCACACTGCTTCACTTCCGATGACCCACGTTCATTCTTTAATGTTACTTCTTGTTTTTTGGTAACTTAAGAAGGACATACATGTCCTATGTAAAGTTGCTTGTGTGAACTCCCTTTTATAGACCTTATAGGCAAATGAAAATCTGTGTAAGTGGGTTTGTTTTGAGCCGCTGCATATTATAGGCTTACCTACTGACTGCAACACGGCCACTGTAGTTCCCGCTGCCACCGCCCCTCCGTTCGCTACGGCAGCTGCTGACATCATGCCTGCAGCCATTGACCCAGCGGTGATTCCGGCCGCGGTGAATCCAGCGGCACCCAGAAGTACAGGGGCAGCGAGCACGGCACCACCTCGTAACAGATGAGCAGAAAAAACACACTGAGCAACATGATCATAATGTGGCTATGGAATTAGAAATCATATTATAGGCTATATCCAACCTAATTTCAGGACTTGCAATCAAATTATTTTACAAGTTTCACACCGAATCAACTTCCGGAGATCGCTTACCAGCACCAACGACTGCTGCAAATACTAAAAAAAGAGAGAGAGGAATAAGCATTTTATATGCATATGTGTATATCTAAGTGTAGGTCTAAACATATTGCATTCTAACTACTTAAACACTTGTTAACTTTGAAACAAAGTTAAGGGCAAGCTACTTACGGTAATCCATGTTGCGGAGAGATGCCTCGGATTCGTTCTCCGTTGGCTTTTTATATGGATAAATTGATGGGGAAACGAAAGCTATTATTCAATGAACGCCTGGTTTCACTAGACAGCAGAGCAAAGTGCTCTACTCTGATGCCACCTGGCGGTCATTCATTATTTAGCTTTTGTTTCTCGATAAACAAAGCATCTGATCGATTGCGTTTACATAGGCCTATTTTAAATAAAAATCAGTTCCGAGTAGTTTCTTGCATGGTTTCATTTAAAATAAGTCGGAACAATTAACCACTAGCTTGATTGGAGATAAGTTCATTTCGGTATAAGGTTCGAGATACTATTAAGTTAGAGATGGTGTAGTTGATCATTTAAGGTCCTGTCTAGTAGGCTAGGCAGTAGGTTTTTTATGGTTCAGTTTAGGTAGTAGGTTAGGGAAGGTAGAGGTATAACGTTAAGATGGTTCACTTAAAGTGCTAGTTTTAAATGAAACCTTTTTTACCTTTTCCAAAATATCTATGTACAACAAATACAATGATCCAGTGGCGGTGTCACGTTAAAATTGTACCGGGGGCGAAAATTGTACCGGCCTACGTCATCGTTTGTTTACATCCTGACAACCTGTCCGGCAACAGACGACGCGATGCAGAAAACATGTTTCCAAACGACGAAATAACATAATACAGATAGTGGATCGCTATCTGTATTATGATAGATAGCGATAACAATTGTTTTTACTTTATATTTGTATTGTATTTAATTGTTTAGTTGTAACACAAAAATAGTTGCCCGCGAAACGGGCGATCGCGTCAAA
Organism: Melanogrammus aeglefinus; assembly: GCA_900291075.1. Lineage (NCBI taxonomy): Eukaryota > Metazoa > Chordata > Actinopteri > Gadiformes > Gadidae > Melanogrammus > Melanogrammus aeglefinus. Next base: position 6,893 of record OLKM01000386.1, on the reverse strand, counting down.
TGACAAATGCTTTGCCCGCGTCAAATGACGGTATAATTTTAACGTGACAGCGGCTGGTGGAATTTATTTGAGGGGGGGCTGAACGTTTGCATTCCAAACCCCTGTAGGGGGGTCTGGGGGCATCCTCCCCCAGAAGATTTTTTTGTGATTTTCACAAACAAACGAAGCATTGTGGTGCATTCTGACAAAATAATAAAGGCAAAATAGAACATTTACTTACAAAGACGAATGGGGCCAGGGAACTTTTAAGTTTTAAGTTAATATATTTGCCTTGTAGAATTCAGCAACATTAAGAGTGCAAATACAAAAACTGAATTACACATACGGTATAACATTCTCCCTGTGTGTGTGTGTGTGTGTGTGTGTGTGTGTGTGTGTGTGTGTGTGTGTGTGTGTGTGTGTGTGTGTGTGTGTGTGTGTGTGTGTGTGTGTGTTACGGCCAAGCCATTGTGTTGGTAACTTCACTCATAAATATATCTACATACTGCATTAGTATGCATTTAAACCAATACAATGAAATATGAATTCCACACACTTGTGTGTGGTGATTCAAGACACACTTAAGGCATGATGCCACCATAAGGTTTGAAGAGGACTGTATACAAATATGCACACTGAAGGCATTGATGCCACAATAGGTTTTTTCCAAAATTGCATTGGGCATCCCCACAGCTAGTTAACCAAGCCTTTCGATCGAACCAAACTCAGGAAAAACTTCTCTTGTAGGAGGCTTTATCCTTTTCTCTTGTTTCTTGGTTAATGTTAATTTCTGGCTTGTCTGGTCCGAGTTCTTTTACTTGCAGTTTTTCTGCGAATGTTCTTCTTTCAAAGGGATTCAAAAGTAAAGATTTAACTGAATTAGGGCGTAGATGAACTCCCATGGAAACAGTGATAGCAGCACGCGAAGTCGCCATGTTGCTCATCTCTGCGGTACGTTACTCGCAAATGCCCGGTTACGCGCAGTGGACGGTGCACTGCGCTTTGGGCTGAATCTTCAGCGCCACAAAGCCACAAAATTCGACGACGCTGATTGGCGGAATTATGTATTTTTCTGCCTAGCAACGGGAGAACCATTGGCTAATCATTCAGGCTTGTGGGGCTGAGCGAAAGGCGCCCCACGGAAGTAATCTGCTTCACCAAAATGAACGTTGAACATGTAAGTGAATGAAGATTTAATTATGGGGTACAATATCTAAAGATATTCTAAAGTACATTCATTATTCGAATGCAATTAAAATAGATTGATTCTCAAAATGAGAAAGATTAATAAAATATATATATTTTAAAAAAAAAGATCGCCGGTCGGCGGGAGGGCGGCGCCCCAGCGCCCTCTATAGGCGAGCCGCCACTTATGGTTTCAGATGCCAACACTTCCCTGCTTTTCCCAGGGGCCTTTGAAAGGATTCCTGGAGGCTTTGGGGAAGCTGCAGAAGAAGTTCTATGCCAAAGGCCAGCGGCTGGACTGTCCTATTCACACTTACTTGGTGACGGCTCTGGGCGGCTAGCGGAGCTGGGTGTTGTAATGTAACCAAAATAACTTTCATTCAACTAACCTTTTGGTTGTCAAACTAAACAAATTGCCAGTGTGGGGTTATTCAACTTAAAAGTGTTTCAAAGTGCTCAATTGATGAGACAGCACACTAAAATCCCCTTCCATTTTATCTTATTAAAGACTCAGAAGCCTCATCTGACCCACATATGAATGTCCATAACAAGATAAAGCATTAGGAAATTAAAGGTAACCAGTCCAGGTGTTTATTGTTATAGCAAAGGTGTTCAAACTACCCAGCTCTAATTATTGCTGTGTTCAGGACAACTCTAAATTTCAGCCACAATATGCTGAACTCTCCCTCCGGCCTGGAATTTAACATTGTAAAGCATTGCTGCCTTCCTTAAATATTAAATAAATGATACAAAACAATGAATATGCTTTAATGTTTTTATTGAATTTTGTATAAGCAATAAGCAATCATTGCTTATCAGCATAAGCAATGATAAATAAATTTGGCTTCAGAATTTTGTTTAACAAGGTCAACTGACATATTTTAATGTTTTTAAAGGTCTTTGTGTAGCCTAATGCAAAAAACGAATGAAAGAATCGCTTGGACAAGTTCCGGCTGTAGTTAGATGAGAAAAGCCAATAGAGCTGCCGTCGCTCCTCCTGCACTAGCAGTTGCAGCAGTCGCAGCTGTGCCCAGACCAGCCGCACCTACAACCAAGAGAAACATAACAATTCTGAAAAAAACAACAACTATTACTTGTATATTCTATACGTTTAGGAATTCAATTATTGCCCCGCCAAAAATGGAATTAATCTACAAAATGATTACCGTTATCAAAAAGATCCTGCTATGGGTTCAATGGTTCAAACTTTTGATGATCTCTGTGTACCTCTCTGCCTGGGGTCTACCTGACTGAATGGTGAGAATGACAAACAGGATTTTAAATACTTTGGCAGAGGTGCATGTGCCAAAGTATAAAAGTCTGCTGGTTTGTCATTCCCTCTCCAGTCGGTTGGTTTGTGCTACTCTTTGTGCCAGGTAACATACAGTCATACCTGCGATTAGTTTGACCTCACCTCAACATGATGCATGCACCATATACTCCACACACACTGCTTCCCTACTGATGATCCACGTTCATTAGGTGAGTGCTGCATGCAGAGCTCTACTATTGTTCTTAGTTATATTATTTTTCTTCCTTCTCCTTTATTATTCTCTAAAAATTTTGGGACCTATCTTCTGCCACTATTTTTTACCTAGAGAGTCCGTTCCAATTTTTTAATATTCAGATTATCTTGGATTCGCGCTAATCCTTTCAGATTTTTAAAACATTTACAGTGGAAGTCAATGCCGTCCGCCCATTCTCTGAAACTTTAAAGGTCCCATAGCATGATAATCTCACTTTATGAGGTTTTCTAACATTAATGTGAGTTTTCTTAGCCTGCCTATCGTCCCCCATTGGCTAAAACTTGTGTTCGGTGTAAAACGAGCACTAGGGCGTGCTCACCTTTGGAAAAATGGAAACTCAGGCGAGCTGATTTGGAATGTGTCTCCATATGTCATCATAAGGGGCCAAGTTACCTCCCCTTTCCCTGCCTTGCCCGCCCAGAGAATTTGGCCCGCCAATGAGACAATGAGCTACGACCGTGCGAGCACCACGTGTGTGTGTGTGTGTGTGTGTGTGTGTGTGTGTGTGTGTGTGTGTGTGTGTGTGTGTGTGTGTGTGTGTGTGTGTGTGTGTGTGTGTGTGTGTGTGTGTGTGTGTGTGTGTGTGTGTGTGTGTGTGTGTGTGTGTGTGTGTGTGATTACACACACTGTAATGCAAGTGTTGTACACTTCTTTGTTATTTGGATAACCATTCTGCTGTTAGTGTTATGGTGCATAACACGTCGGTTCTTTGATGTCTCTGGTATTTCCACGGTTGAGGATTCCTTCTCAACCGTGGCTGAGATAACCCCAACTACAGTCTCGTTGTGGAAATACCAGAGAAGTTGTGCGCCATAACACCAACAGCAGAACGGTTATCAAATAACAAAAAAGTGTACAACACTTGCGTTCCAGTCTGTGTAAACACACACACACACACCTACATCCTCGTACACACACACACACTGTGCACACAACACACACACACACACACACACACCACACACACACACACACACTACATCAGCACTGTAAACACACACACACACACACACACACACACACACACACACACACACACACACACACACACACACACACACACACACACACACACACACACACACACACACACACACACACACACACACACACACACACACACACACACACACACACACCACTGACCTACTGCCTGCAACACGGCCACTGTAGAGCCCGCTGCCACCGCCCCTCCGTTCGCTACGGCAGCTGCTGACATCATGCCTGCGGCATATGAGCCCACCGTGATTCCGGCTGCCGTGAATCCAACGGCCCCCAGAACGAAAGGGGCCGCGACCACGGCACCACCTAATAACAAATCAGCAGACAAACACATTTAGCTAGGCCTACATGATAATTATATGGCTAAGGATTTCAACACGTAGGATATGAATACTATTTTAAGACGCAATAACTTCGAGAGATGGCTTACCAGCACCAAGTGTACCAAGGACTGCTGCGGTTACTAAACAAAATAATACAAAAACAATCTTTAGATTTGTATTTCACCTAAGTATAGGGCTAGTACCAAACATATTCCATTCGAAACCCTGAACAAACATTTCTACCAAAATGTTAAAGACAAGCTACTTACAAAGACCCATCTTGCAGAGAGATGAATAGGACGCTATCCCTTTCCCTTTATATGGGGAGGCAGGGCGTGAGAAGGAAGAAATAGGAGAAACGAAACCTAAAGGAGCGCATGGTTTAACCGGATATGCACAACATAGCAAAGCACTCTACGCTGGTGCCACCTGGCGGTCATTCCTTATATTGCTTTCAAGGAAATGGAGCAGAGTCACTTGTGTGTCCCTTGACTACGTAACCTTAAATCCTGTTTATGCTTAAAATATAAGGAAAGCATACAGGTTGCTGAGAATGTTGGTGTGATAAGTAAATAACATAAATTGCGTTTATCTATTAAATCAATCTATAAAATCGGTTTCAAGTAGATTCTTACATGGTAGCATTTCAAATAAAACAGGGACTTTAAGCACAGCATTCTTTACTTGTGCAGACAGTGGAAAGATGAATAATTGAAATGAACTGTAGGCCTACCTATTTTTTCTTATAGTACCAATGCAGAGCAAACGTGTGCAAATTACTAATCTTTTTAAATCAATCGCAAGGGCATGAAATAAAACAAAACAAAATATATGTGACCCCCAGGGGTACTTGAATCTATAGTTTAGAGAAGGAATAAACCAGACTATCAAACTATATCCAGGTGTGTCCAATGAAGGCACAGAAATGGGACTGATGCAATCAATAAACATTTATTGTACAATAATCAATCAACATGCTGGTTAGCAAGTTAACAAGTGCAAATAAAACCCATGCAGTTAACAGCAAATGAAAAAAAAACACTAAACCACTGAAAACAAATACTGTTCCCACAAGAGATGATGTAAAAATGCCCATGGGCCACACAAAAAAGATATAATAAACAAAATAACAAACAAAAGACAAAACAATTTGGGTTAAAGGGCTACCACTAGCCGGCCTTCCCCCTAGTCTCCCAATTAGCCCACGATACGGGTGGCAGATGTTTATAGCACTCGTAGGTTACATTCAAACAGATACAAGTAGACAAATTCGGTCCTGGGAAAAACATTGACTGGTTGAACAGACTACGGCAATGCTCGTGTTTGGGCCAGCCTAGATGAACTAGACCTACAACTCCAGTACCAATGCGTTCACGTGTGGATGACGTGAAGCAGTGCACTCTCACCTGACGTGAGCCTTCTGTCCTTGCTGTTACCCCGTGTGACTCACAAATCGCTGTTATGCGATCACGTGTCAGTAGACTCGTGGTTGTGTGCACCATTTACTGGTCACCATATAAAAAGACACCAAGCCAGGGTTACGTGCAGACACCAGGCTGAAGGTTCTGTTTACGCAGCTGCTACGGAGGCGTTTACTTCCACCATCTTTGCACTTATACTGCGTTCCCACCTCTTTTAAGACGTGCTACATGTTCCACCTGATCTAGATTGTTGCCAGTGGGAGGGGCCAAGGTGCATCCTCCATCACTACCGTCCTACCTGCTACATATATAAAATATATATTAACATCACACGTGACACAATGTTGACTTGGAAAGCTTGAGTATTAGGGGTGGGAATCACAGGGTACCTTACGATACGATATATGATGCATTGTTATGGCCAGAGGGAGGGGGAGCCCGTTGTAAAGTTCAAATTTATTTGTTTGGAATGTGCAGAGGCTGGTCAATGTGTAAGGGCAGCCTTGTCGGTGTGGAAACCAGGAAGACGATGGTGAAGTTAGTTTGATGTTGGATATTCGAGAGATATTTAGATATTAATTTCCAATATGGAAAATTGCTTTCTGCTCAATAGCTTCCGAGTTATGGGACCCAGACACCCCAGACCAATGCAGACCTGTCCTGCTTCGTGGTACTAACTAGTAGGGGTGCAACGGATCAAAAAACTCACGGTTTGGATCGGGTCACGGTTTTTGAGTCACGGGTCGGATCATTTTCGGATCAACAACAACAAAAAAGATAACAAGACAAATGTGACTTTCAATAAAATCTTTAAATGTGTAAAAACAAAATAAAGTGAAAGAATAGGTAATAACCCTGCTTCCTTAAGCATAGGAAATATTTAGAAAATTTGCTTGTGTCCACATGAAAGAAAAAATTAACTCATGATGTCATTGGGTTATTTTTTTTTAGAACAATTTAAAACAATATAAAGTGCAAACAGAGGCATTATTTCTTCTATTTTTAAAAATGGATAGTAAAAAAAACAAAAAAACCTGTGTCCAAAAGAAGCACAGCAGACCTGGATTTACAATTTTAAATTCAGGATGTCTGCATTGCCTGGAGAGGGTGTTGAGTCGACCCTCTCCCCAGGCAATGCAGACATCCTCATCTTTTTTTTAATTAATTTTTTATTTCAAGTATCGTAGCGAAACACAGTTTCTGTCGTGGCATTTTGTAAATCCATTGATATCTACTGGGTGAAAGTAATAATACTGGGCTGATGACACTGGTGATATAGTTGATAAAATAAAGATCAAACAGAGACAATGTGGGGTTGGGGTGGGGTAGGTAGGAGGTGAATGAATAATGCTGATGAAGGAAACACAAAAAAATAAACAACCAAATGGAAATTAAGGCTAGGGAGCCCCTGGTCTAGAGTTACTTACCACAGCTTGAGAATTAGTCTCGTCGTAATT
>OLKM01000385.1:202772-337215 GCA_900291075.1 Melanogrammus aeglefinus | reverse complement strand
GCGTCTGGATATTACTGCACAGTTGGACCATTATTTTTGCTCTGCTTGGTTGCCCTATTCATGACTCCCGCTCTGGCCTGCGCTTGGGTTGGTGCGGACGGAATTCATTGCCCGGGCGTGCTCGCTACCTAGCTCAGGCGGTCGGTACAGGCTTGTCTAGTAGGGAAACTGGAGTTCAGGGAGCCATCCTCAGCGGGCGGATGTACTTGCGCTGGATGAAGGTCAGGGGGAGATCTAGGGGGTGGGAAGCGCATTTGGTCCCACCTCGGAGCTAGCTGGGCATTGGTGAATAGTGTTGTGTTTGGGTGTAGTCGAGCTTGTGAGTGCATTCTGTGTGTGTGAGTGTGACTACTGGGTCGCGTAATGGTGATAAGAGGTCTCAATGAGGGTCCCAAACCCTCCCCACCCGAGGGTGGAGGGGGGGGGGGTGGGCTGAACTGGGCGTGATGGAGTCTGTATCTCCCTGGACAAGCACAACAGGGAGACGGACCAGGGAGGGACGGGGACCGGAGGAAAAGATTGGTGGGAGGATTGAGACGACTGCAGAAGGGTAAAACAAAACGCGGGGGTGGGACACAGAACGTTCACAAACGGTTTAAAAAAAAAAACACACGAGGCGACATGAAATAGTAGACATAAAAGCAGAGAGGAAAGAGAGTAGAATGAACAGGAGCTTTGTGTGTGTGTGGAGGGGGGGGCGGGCGTGCTGCACCTTGTGGTGCTGCGCGCCCATCCGCAGCGTGGCAATCCATCTCAAACTGATCTTCCAGCTCGGCCCAGCAGGGCATTCTAGATCAATCTCAAATTGATCTCTGTGCCCAGAGGTCTGGAAAACTAGCAGCGGAAGCTTACTAAGAAATATATATGTGGTACTTGGGAGGATCTGACAGAGGAAACTTTATTCACGCCACACCAATGGGAAATGGGCTCTGAGGCTTCAGGGCTTTCACCGGCCCACGCGTGCTGCATAACTGATACACACACACCACTGACACACACCACACACACACACACACATACACACCACACACACACACACACTACACACACACACAACACACCACACACAACACACACTATAGTCAGACGTGACACACACCACATCGCCACACAATGGAACTATGACTAACCTTTGTAGTTGACACTGATGCACCCAGCCTTTAAAAAACAAAGAGGGCCATATTCAATAACCCTGCACACAGAGAGACACACACACACACACACACACAGCACACCTTAAACACACACACACACACACACACACACACTACCACACCTACTACACACACACACCACAATCCACACAGTACACAACCACACACAGCACACAGTCACACACACACAATATGCACACCACACACACACACACACAATCAAAGTCCCAGCATAGAAAGAGTCGAACTCTGTCAGCCCACAGATGACGCGCTTTACACACACAGCCTCTGGCATCTGTGTCATTGGTGTTGGAAAATAAGTCATTGCTAGATATTGATTTCATACAGAGTTAGACAAGTGAGATTTGATGCCTGGAGCTCTCCATGACGTATAACACATTTAATCTGTCACTGAGGCTCTGTAAAAGGCCCAAGGAAGGACAATTAATACTGCATTGCACTCAAACAGCTTTGGGGGTAAACCAGCCTCGGCACAAATAAAAATAACACTAGATCAAAAAAAAAAGGGAGCCTTTCCCAACAGGATGAAAGCCCGTTCACCTTGAATCCCCCCACGAAGGCAGGCCACAGCACAGCTATTTAGGAACTGTCTAATGGAACGCCTAGAACATCTCAGAGCCATTAGACATAGGGCAGCATAGAACATTAAGTAACGGAGAATGTTAAATGTCAAAACACATCTACGAAACGCTAGAACATATATAGGGAATGTTAAAACAAACATCTACGAAACGCTAGCTAGAACATATAGGGATGTTGAAACAAACATCTACAGAGCACCAGAAACATAAAGGGGATGTTGAAACAAACATCTACAGAGCACTAGAACATAATGGGGATGTTGAAAACAAACATCTACAGAGCACTAGAACATCTACGAGCGGAACAATTGAAACACTAACAATATCTACAGAGCACTAGAACATATTAGGGAATGTTAAAACACAAACATCTACGGAACCGCTAGAACATCTACAGAGCACGAGAACATATAGGGAAGAACATATCTACGAAACATTAACAAATCATCTACGAAATTCGACATGGAGAACAGCCACATAACACCTTGAGCAGCTTGTTAACATTTCATCTGCCCAATGCCACAACCTTTAATTCGACGTTTCCCACTCTTTTTGAAGGACTTTAAAAGGCTTGAAATAGGTGGGCCAGGGCATTCGGCCTGTCTGCTTCACTTGCTCAAGGCACTGCCTGTGCTCGTTGGCCGCTCCGACCTTCTGCTGTTCATCATATTAGCCCCCCTTCGTGAACCCTGTTGTTCCTTCTCTCTTTCAATCACCCCAGGCCTCCTTCTGAAGGACTGTAGATGTTTATTTTGTAGTGTCCTCCTCCTTCCTAATCTCCCCGTTTATGGGTCACCCAATTGAAAGTAAATTCGGGGGGGTGGGGGGGGTGCATGTGAATGCATAAGCAGGGTCTTCTTAGACACAGAGACACACACACAGAGACACACACACAGAGACACACACACAGAGAGAGACAGAGAGCGAGCGGGTGTGTGTTGGTAACCTGGTTACCAACACGGGGGAAGAAGTGCAAAATGGCTTGCGCCAAGGAGGTGTGGGACACGGTGTGAGGGAGCAGCATAGTGGAGGGCCATTTGAGCCTGTCAGCGAACGGGAGGCGGCGGGAGACCCCCCTCTCTGGCCTGCACCGCGAAAGAGTCCCCCGTGTCAGCGCACCGCGGTAATGGAGGTGAGCAAGGGGAGCCCCCCCCCCCGTGTGTGTGTGTGTGTGTGTGTGTGTGTGTGTGTGTGGTGTGTGTTGTGTGTGTGTTGTGTGTGTGTGTGTGTGTCATTAACAGTGTGTGCCCCAGGGCGCCGGGTATCATTGACCCCCATCAGATTGGGTGCGCCGCTGTTACAAACAGCCAACAGGCAATCCAGTCCGGTGGATCAGCGAACATGCATGTGCGACGCAACGCACACGCAGCGAACACGTCAGCAACCTACTGACTGAACACGGCGGCCCCTATTGTGGGGGTAAAAATATAAAATGGGTTTTCAAGACGGCGAAGTTAAATGTACTGATAACAGAGAATGGCTGTGGAATTATATAAGATATAAGTTGGTTGATCCGTCACACACACACCACACACACACACACACACACACACACCACACACACACACACACACCACACACACACACACCACACACACACACACACCACACACACACACACACACACACACACACACACAGCCTATGAAAGCCAAAATGGCTGTCTTTTGACATCTCCCCACTTCTCCCCAAAGCACCCATCTTCCTCCTTTTAGCTGTATCTTGTCTCAACCTCTCTGTATGACTAAGGTTAAAGCCATTGGTAGGACTTGCAGAGGAGTGGCTCCTGGGACTCGAGGGGTTTATGTAGACCCAAGTGTTTGCCCAGTGGGGATAGCAGACTAGTGTGCTGTTGACTTTGTGAATGCCGGTCCTGTCCATCACCACCAGACCCCCGTGCCCAGCCTCCCTAGCCAGCCGGCCCCCTGGGACCCTCTGAGGGACAGCTCATTATCGGCCCCGCCACGCATTAAGCAAATATTCAGCCCGGTCTTTTTTTCTTCGCTTGAACAAAGTAGGGCCAACTTAACCAGCTGTAAACGGAGCGCACACACACACACACACACACACACACACACACACACACACACACACACACACACACACAACACACACCACACACACACACACACACACACACACACACACACACACACACACACACACACACACACACACACACACACACACACACACACACACACACACAGAGAGAGCGCGCGCGGCCGCTTTGGTCTTCAGCGGGTTGCGTAAACTGTACTGTAAGCTACTCCGGAGCCGTTCCGGTGGGCTTGTATTTCCCTCTTTGATCATTCCCCATAGAACACAGTCCAAAGAGCAGGGGATGGAAATGCCCTGAGTGTTTCCCAACACCGCCACCACCCCTGACAGCCTCTTAGCGTGGGCGTTTAATGTTCCTTCTACAGAGGGGAGACTTAGGGAGGTGCAGGTCCATGTTAGAGGGGCTTGTCTTGGTGCCGTGGCCCCCGGGTGCTTTTGAGAAAGGCGGCGAAGGGGCAACCTTTGCCGACCACCCCGGACGTCGCTTGTCACCTTAACGCGGGCTCGCGCAGTTAATTAGCTGCAAGGATCCTAATGAGTACGTTTCATCTCTGACGTTTCTAATTATAGCGGGCCGGATTTAATGGATGACACCGCGCCTGCTAAAACTCCTGCTTTATTTTCTCTGCAAAGTAACATGTGATTGTATTAAACAGAAAAACACACGCACGCGCGCGTACGCGCACACAGAAAAACACACACACGCACGCAAGCAACGATTATCATATCATCAGAATATGCACAAACAACATCTGCATACATTTTATATAGCCAAATGGAAATTATTTTCTTATAACAGAGGCTGCTTGGTAATTCTATCCAATTTTAAACAAGACAATCCTAGCCAGAGGGGAAACGCTTTTAGGTTTGTTTTGGTCTGCTACTAAAAGTTGTCTACTGAAGAACTCTGGCCATGTGGAAAAATCAGACTCTTGCTTTGCCTTGCGTATGATCACATTGTCATAAAGGCATACTTGGTTAATGGTGTCCTTGCTCCCGGTTCTACACACACGCACACACACAGCATTGTGCATGTGTTTGTCTCATAATGGCGTCTTTAACTCATGCTCACCTTGGGTCTTCTGTTGGAAACATTAAATAAGCGATCTGAATCTGACAACCGTTTGTACAAGACCCTCATTCATCTTTTATCTGCCTCTGCTGCTTTCGGGCTATGGCTGCAATTAGAATAACAGCTTTTTTTTCCTCTGATCACAGTCAACACCTGTAACCCAGGCTGATTTGAAAGGCAGATTATGCTAATCCTTAGTTTAAACAGTTGACATCCATTGCCAGAACGCCTGCTCTCCTCCTCCTCCTCCTCCTCGCCTCCCCTCTTCCTCCCCTGTCATGCCTCCCCTTTCCTTCCTTCCCTCCCTCTCCTCCTCCCCCTTTTGATTCTTACCTCTACAACACATTGCTACATTTCAGAGCGAGGGGACATTGTTCTTTCGTCCGTGCTCGCATCACATGGCCGTTTTCCCCCGTTGACCTTGCTCAGGATCTGCCACAACCCCCCCCCCCCCCCTCGCCTCACCAGAGTGTGATGAAACCGCTTTCCTCCGGCCCTGCACACGCTGAAACCCTGGCTGTGCGCGGTGACACATTAGTTTAACCGGTTACAGAGCCTCATCAAAAACGTCCTTTGTCTGCGGGGTGAGAGCGGTTAATAGTGGCCGCCGCGGCACAGGTTAGCAGTATGGAACGTGTTCTGGCGAATAATTCGCTTTCAGCGCGCAACAAAGACATTGTGAATTTCCACCACTTATGTACGGCGACTGTTCCCTGGCAATGGTGCAGAAAATGAAAATTGATTCGGAGCTGAAATTGGAGAAGTGATTGCCACGCTTGCCACCTCGAGGCTCAGTCGTCGCTCTCCCAGCTGGCTAAACCCCACGATAAGCGCGGCTGTGGTGGCAGATCTGCAGAGTCGTTCCGGCGCGTGGTGTTTCCGTGGACATAAAGCCACGTGTCCACGTGGAATGACCCCCCCCCCCCCCCCCCCCCCCTCACTCAACACCCTCGTTCTCTGCCCCATCATTCTTTTTTTAACGTCGTGGATATCTGTCCTTGATCGCTTTCAGCCCCTCTCACTCCCGCTCTCCCGCCCGCCCCGTCCTCCTCCACACCAGGGTCCACACTCGTGAGTTATTTCACTAACCGGCCATTTCGGGCTCCGCTCCAGGAACAACGCTAACCCGGTAATCTGCAGGGGAGCGGGCCTGAGCACCAGGATAAATAAATGGAGCCCTCGGTCAAAGGGAGAGAGATTTACATTCCCCGCTCACCATATTTTTCCAGTCTCTAGTTAAGCGCCTGCTGGATGTATGTGTTGTTGTGCTCCAGCTGTGGTCCTGGTCCCATCGTGAGCTCCATGGCTCATGGACGCAGTGGCACGGGGGAGCGGAGCTCTCCGACATACCCTGCTCTCTACCAGGCTGCAGTCAAACCATGGTGTTGTCAAGTCTGTCGTCTGCAGGACATCAACGCCAATCAAGGGGAGGGGGTAGTGAGGGGGTGAGAGAGGGCTCCATAACCTTTCTCTGACTCCTGAACACATTTGCCCTTGAATCGGTGGGTTCGACATTGCTACACGAATGCAATACATCTATGGCGTTTCTATGAGTCCCGTCGCTCCCCTCCGTTGTCCCGTCTTCTGGTCAGCAGCAGGTGCCCACAGAGCAGTCTGCGAGCCAAACGGTAATCAATGACTGCAAACCAAATGACATGGTAATGGGTTATCGATCGCGCTCCATCCCGGAGCCATTGATTGAATCATCTTTTAAAGTGCGTGAGCTGTGTGTTTTAAGTGGCGTAAACTCCTTTCTGTCACGGGCCGTAATGAAGACGCCTTTCTACCCAAAGGTTTTCGTAAGCGGGAGAAAACAAGTAGTTGGGGCGGTGGTTAGCCATCACCGGTTAACAAACCGGTTACAAGGGGCTATCGCACTCTACTAGAGTGCGGAGCACGCAATTCTTTCGTGTCCAAATTTGCATCATTTACGATTGTGTGGCGTGGAGGACAGACGGTGCTATTTCCGCTGCTGTGTGTGTGTGTGTGTGTGTGTGTGTAAGTGTGTGTATGTGTGTTTGCGCTGCTTGATGTACAAATCGCTACACCAAAAGAGGAGAACAAGCAGGGGGCGGGAGGGTCGGGCAGTGTGAATAGGACGGAGAGAATGAGAGCGGCAGTGATTAAATGAAAAGGAGAGGGAGGGAGAGCGAGAGAGTAGATTAGCTCGGAGGCTCTCGCTCCCTAGAGAGAGTGTCTGAGAGGAAGAACAAGCTGTGTCGAAGCCTCATCCTTTGGCTGCAGTCCTTCATTCCCCGTCTTCTCCTCCTCGGCCCCCCCCTCCCCGTCTTCTGCGTCTGCCACTCCACGCTCGCTCTATCTCGGTCGCCCCTCAGACCCACAAAGACTCAGACTCCACAAAGCCAAGCCTGTTGAGGTGTTTCTCTTTTCACGCATTTTAAATGCGAGATGTAAGATGAAACGGAAAAAAACGTTTATTTTTTATTTTGCACTAATAACCTGTTGCTGTACTTCTACCTGCCGTGTTTTCAGCCACATCCTTTTTCGGTTATCTGGGTAACCTATTAACAATGGGGGCGATCCCGACGACGTGGGATGTGGGAACGTCGAAATTCCTTCTTTAAATTGAATAGCGCTTGATGCGCCATGTCTTTAAAGAACAACCACGAAACAGAAAGGGAGGCAAAGAGGAGAGCGAGGGGGAAAGAGGTGCCTGTTAGTTAATCAAGAAATGCTGCCCCCCCCCCCCCCATTGTCACCAAAGCCTAATCACGCATTCCCTCTGTCCCCGTTTCTACTGACAGCCCTGGGGCCCGAGGAGCTCTGCTCATCAGCCCCTCGGACCAGAGAGCCCTCCGTTCAAAACCAACAGCGCAGGCATCATCAGGCAGCATCAGTCCTCTGACGGCTGTTAATCCACATTAGCACAGCCCCCACCCACCCACCCACCCACACCGTGGTCAGGGGGAGGCAGACGTATAGAACTACAAACCCTTCTCCTATGCTCCTGTATGCCCTGTTTTCGGTGGGATTTTCACTTAATGCATTTAAATGCATATAAGCTCTGACTGTGTCAAGATTTGTGGAACAGAGAGAGGCAAGAAGAGAGTGAGTGACGGCGTGTCGGGATACATGCATCATCTTGTCTTTAAGACTCGATAAGTAGATTGGGGAACCCAGAGCTTGTGTGTTGTTCACAGAGGTCACAAGCTCTGTGTTTATCAAGTCTTAAAGACAAGATGGCATTGATGGTATTGTGTGTGTGTGTATAGAACAATCTGTACACTTGCAAAGTTATCATATGTTAAGACTCGTTTTATATCTTAAAACCCTTTTTTTACTACCAAAAAAGTGTCGGGCTACTTCTAGCCTTGTAAGGGGTTTAAAATAGCGGTTTATCTTATACCATGAGACATGCCCCTATCGTTTTAAGTTTATAGCGTTTTGGTAGAATCGTCTAATAAACAGCCAACTTAAGAATGCGTCGATATGCACTATATTGCTCCCAAACGAACATTCCAAATCGTTATCATACCAAACTTATTCCAGATCCATTTTACACCAGATTTCTCCTTTAAAGGAGGTTGCTTTTACATGAAGACTTTCTACCCGTGCATGATGAGTTTGAAAACCAACTAAACCAACAGCCAAGTGTCGAGCATATGCTCTCAATTGGGTCTATGCATTGAGGTTTTCTTTGTGTGCCAAAGTTAAGCATTTGTTGCTATTTAATCAACAAGGTGTGTGTGCGTGATGAGCTACGAGAGAGCAAACATGTTTATTAGCACTGCATGCATTAAGGGCGCACGCACACACACACACACACACACACACACACACACACACACACACACACACACACACACACACACACACACACACACACACACACACACACACACACACACACACACACACACACACACACACACCGTTGACCCCTGTTACACCTGAACATATCAGATTTATATCCCATTAGCCCAAACACATGTTAATGCCAGCTGCAAAAGGTGTCAAGGAGGCTCAATGTAGTTATCAGAATCATATATAACTCCCTTTAACCTCGGATTGTACCTTTCAAACACATGCATGTTTCATTCACGTAGGCCTAGGACCTAACACTTACACAAAGAATACTTACATGAAGAAATATAATATAGATAAAAAAATACAGAAAGAATGTTCATTTGAAATCGTACCGGTTACAATGTCGCACACACTGACACTCACAAACGCACACACAGGAGGGCTCTTGCAATGAGCTGTGGTGTGGTGGGATGATTTATAGCTCGCCATATCTAATGGATTGCCTTGGCACTTGAGAAATTATGAGGAGAAATTAATTAGCCTTTACTGACCCTCCTGTCTATCTGCCACACACACACACACACACACACACACACACACACACACACACACACACACACACACACACACACACACACACACACACACACACACACACACACACACACACACACACACACACACACACACACACACACACACACACACCCCAGCCAGCCTGGCTCTTTTGTAAACTTCAATCCTGGTTAGTTGCAGATAACAACTAGACAAATACAAAGCTTCAGAGTCAAATTAAAGCCTGGAAATTAAAAGATGGAGGAAAATAGGAGAGGGGGGGGGGTGCAGTGGGGTGGGGCGACTGCAATGAATGCAGTTCAAGAATTGTTTTTATTGAGTAGTTTTAAGTTGTTGTTTTCGATAACAAAATCATTTCTTTCTTTTGTCTGTCTCATTGTTGCCTTGACTACTAAGTGTGTGTGTGTGTGTCTGTTTTTTTCCTCGCATCCAATCTGTCGCACCCCATCGTGTAGCTCTCAGCATATACATAATATATCAACATATGTTCCCTTAAAATACACTATCCAGCTGATGGATTCTTCTCCTCCTCCCAGATGAGATACAGAGAGATAGAGAGGGTCCTGGTGACAAGTCCCACTGAGGGGGAGAGAGAGGGAGGGAGCAAGCATCCGAGGGGTGGAGGAGAGAGATGCACAGTGAGAGAGAAGCAGTGTGAGTCCTGGTGATGAGGGGGGGGGGGGGAGAGAGAGAGAGAGAGAGAGAGAGAGAGAGAGAGAGAGAGAGAGAGAGAGAGAGAGAGAGAGAGAGAGAGAGAGAGAGAGAGAGAGAGAGAGAGAGAGAGAGAGAGAGAGAGAGAGAGAGAGAGAGAGAGAGAGAGAGAGAGAGAGAGAGAGAGAGAGAGAGAGAGAGAGAGAGAGAGAGAGAGAGAGAGAGAGAGTGTGTGTGTGTCCTGGTGATGAGAGAGATATGCTCGTCTGCCGTGTGGAAGAGTGCAATCCCAGGATGCATATATCTCTTTTAACTGCAGCACTGCAGGCCTGGCCCTGAGACAATGTGTCAGACGGTGACAGGAATAGGGAGCAAGAGAGGAGCGATAGGAACGCTGGGCCACAGAGGAGGATTATTAGCATCCAGGGATTAGGGAAGAAACGCGGCCGCGGTCTGACACATCATACTGCTGCCTATGGTCTGTATTAGTGCCACTCTGCCGCCTTTATTTAGTCAGTCAAATACAGGCCGTTAACCTCAGCTGTCAACACACATCAGGGCTCATGTCGGGAGATCTGCTGTCGTTTTATCTATCAAACACGCGTCAACATGCAGACTAGATGGTTGTGTACACTGCCTGCTGTGTTGGAGAATATATGGGTTCTGTTTTCCCTGCGGACATAAACAATCACTTCTCCCCTTTGCTGTTGCACAATATTACGCATTAAACATGATCGCTGGCCATTACTTATTAAAGCGAGAGCAGGTGTTTGAGAATTTTTGTGTGTGTTCGCACTTTGGGGGTGGAGATTTAAGCTTGATTAACTGTGATGTCAAATAAGACTAAATGCCGCGATGCTAAATCGTCCGTGCATTTCATCAAATGCCATTCGTGTAAAGTTTTGTTAATGCGTGACTTGGAGTGAGCACCTGCACCACTAAGAGTTGTTGGGGGCTGAAATTGTAAAGGTCCAGAAATGTTAATAGTCCACCATAACGCAATGACTGCCTCTAATGTAATGGAATCAAAGGCAACGATGCCCACAGCACTGACGACGGAATAATGGGAAGAATATGAGCACATTGCCCGTAATATCACCAAAGCTATTTAGCTATATGCTAATTATCACATTACAGGCAGGGTGAACGTGTTTGAGCAAATGTCATGAGATAAAACACTAATGTAACCGACACTGAAGCATTGATTTGTGATGTATCCTCTTGGTGACTGGTGACGTTCGGTTGTATTTCACGTTGCTGTGTTTGACCTGTGTGTAATTAATAAATAAATGTTTAGATTTATGTATTATAAGGAATACTTGATAGGATGGCTCCGGGTGTGGTATTCGCTGTAGTTTACCTTGATGAAGTGTATGTAATACCATATTTAATCCATGGTACGTTTTGTAACAATTGACTTTGGTTTGTGCTGGTGCATATTGTGAATATCTTTACAACTATACACATGTATAGATCTACAATAAAAAATAATGGGGAGATGGGATCTATCGGATATATTCCAAGATTTACCAGTCTATGTAATTCCTCCCCATAAACATAATTACAGTAGATGGTGTAAAATGGGGTTGAATACTTTATAGCCGTTGCATTTATAGCACATTAAGTGAAGGCTGTATCCAAGTAACTGCTGTAAATTCTTCTTGCTATTAAGCGATAGGCACTAATACACAAATAGCAAAATGTCGTTGCCATATTTAATGTACAAACGAGTTGGCTTTCATAAATTCAAGCAGAACAGGTCATTATATATAAACGTGTAAACGGCCATTATGTTACGGTTTTATTATATAAAATGTTGATATATGTTTATTACGCTCAATTATTACACCTGGGTTCTCGGTTGGATCATTGACCAACGTATTCGAAACAACTAATCATGCGTGAATGTTAAAACAAAACAGTCAAACAACATCTTTAAAAAAGGAAAAATGTTCACTCGACACAAAAAACAATACACCAGCGCACACACTGCATTTTGATTGACTGTTCTTGTCTTGTTTCTCTCCATCCGTCTCCACCTCTCCTCTCTCCTCCCCCTCTCTCCCTCCATCCGTCTCACCCTCTCCTCTCTCCTCCCCCCTCTCTCCCTCCGTCCGCGGGGCCAGCAGGACAGACTTCGACGTGGAGTATGACAGCTACCAGGAGGACTACTATGACAGGTACTGCCGGGTTGGCTGTGCACCTCTGCTAAGAGCGCTCACCACCGCTTGTCTCCGCGTTGGCCTGTGGCAGACCCGTCCTGACGCAAATGCTTTCATTGTTACAGCTCGACAGGCTTTGGTCTGCATCAGAACACACATGCACTCAATCGATAATGCAGGCACATGTTGGTCTTTATATATATATATATATATATATATATATATATAATATATATATATATATATATATATATATATATATATATATATATATATATATATATATATATACGCCGTTGGTTTTATATATATATATAAAACCAACGCGTGCCTGCATTATTGATGTATTACTGTATAATGTACATATATTCTATTGTATGTGGCACATCATGGATTTATGCTAAGTGATCTTCACTGCGTTTACTTCTGTAAGACTTCTGGCCTGTGCTTATAAAAGTCTTCAATTACTAAGGATCGGCTCTGAGTTGGACCACCTCCAGGTTTTCGGCCCGCCCGTCTCCGTCTGCAGTTTCACAAGCACAACACACACAAACACATCTCAATATTGGATGTGCCTTTCCGTGCCGTGTCCTCGTATATATCAGTGCTCTGGTGGCCGTGAGTTTCTGCTGTTATCTGTTCCCTGCTTTCGGTCTCGTTTTTCCTTGCTCTGCATTTTTTTTTGTCTGTGCTCAGGGGAAAACACGCCAGTGATTTTCAATTTGCCTTTAACACACTGCATGATTATGCCCTCAGCTGTGTGTGTGTGTGTGTGTGTGTGTGTGTGTGTGTGTGTGTGTGTGTGTGTGTGTGTGTGTGTGTGTGTGTGTGTGTGTGTGTGTGTGTGTGTGTGTGTGTGTGTGTGTGTGTGTGTGTGTGTGCGCGTGCGCGCGTGCGATGGTAAAGTGTATCTTAACACACAGGCGACAGCTCAAGACAAAACAAAGCTTTTTCATGCAGGGTCTAATCCATAAAGACAAACCCTTCCTCTCCCCGTCTTTCGCTCACTCTTCCTCGCCCCCTCTTCCTGCTACCTCATAAGCACAAGCGCACCCACTTCCCCCTGCCGTATCTCTTTCTCTAGTTTATCTCTCTCTGCGGTGTACACACACACACACACACACACACACACACACACACACACACACACACACACACACACACACACACACACACACACACACACACACAGGCACTGCATCACGTCTACCCTTTGCTATGCCCACTCCAGTGCCTCTCTCACTCGCCGCGGCTGGGAAGCCTTTGTTGCGGCGGGCGTTTGGAGCCGACTCCTCAGTGTCACTGAAGGACCGGCTCCTCCATCCACTACAATATGTAAAAATCCCCCGTAATCTCGCGCGTTTACGGCCGGCTAATGCGCTTAATCCCCGCTATCAAACGGCCGACTGCGTGAGTGGGCGGGAGACATTGTCTCTCCGTGTGCGCCGTTCTTTAAAAGATTGCTTCTTCTTTTTCTTTTATATAAATATATATATACGGATGCCAGGAGTAAAAGAACAAAGTACTTGTTCAATATTTTCTGATGCAGTTGGCAGGAGTTGAATGCGATGTTGAATTCGTATTATGTCTAGGAAGGAGGACACGCGCTGCTCGCCCCCGCATGTCCACACAAATGGCCAGCCGCCCACCCACCCACACACCAACGTCCACACACACACGCCCGCATGCGCATGCACACGGCAATGCACGCGCACGTTCACACACCAACTTACACATGCACACACACCAACGTACGCACACAAACCAACGTATGCGCACGCACACACGTACACACACACACACACCAACGTGAACACACACAGACACTAACGTACACGCACACCAACGTACACAGTCACCAATGTACAAACGCGCACCGATGTACACACACCAACATACACACGCACGCACTCACCTCCATATTGGTGGGCGTGTCTCTAGGCATCCGTCTCAATCCCCAGTAGTCACTCTATTCTATGAACTAAATCCACAAGGCAAACAAACACCAGACGGGGCCAGTTGGTGGATCGTATAGATTGTTCACTGGCTTTCGTGAGACGTTGTGCATTTCTTGGTCTCCTGATTCCTCCTAAATGCGCTCTTTGGTCAACGGGTTACAGTTTTTCTGCACTATACTGTACTGTACATGGACATACATATTTAGACAGGGCTTCAGTGCCAGGCTTTGTGTTGCTTGTCCATCCATTATTTAACAAAAGTATTTGTATTATTAATAGTAGTTATTGTAGATTTAGTCTATTTAATATTACACTGTCATAAGGTTATTACATTGTCATAAGGTACAATGTGATTATCAGGGAGAGTGCTATCTGCTATATTTTTGGATATATTTTATATAGCATATTTATTCCATTTAATGTCTATAGTTGGTATCAGAGTTGACTCGTCTCATTTCAGAATAAATCTCTTTAATGAAATAATGTTGAACAATAATTGTGTACACAAGCAGTAGTTTTCTATCGCCGCTATTTTCCCATGTGATGAAGAAATCATACCCACTTTCAATCCCAACTTCACGCACTCACTCACTCAGTGCAGCCTCTTCTGGGTGGACAGAGGCCCGAGGAACTGCCCAGAAGCTTTGATTGGCCCTGACAGAACCATTTACATTGTGCAAGATGGAAAGAACAAAACACTATCCACATGGAAGATCTGGTGGCATTTAGAATGAAAACCAAATGGGGAAAATGGAAATAACTATTGTCTAAATAATCATATTTATATCCCTGTGAAGACCAAATACTCTCCCTCTTTTTTTCTAGTAGTGGGTATTTGTGTGCTTATCTATTCCGTGGTTGAAGCTTTGCTTTGCTCTGAATGCTTTCAGTGTTTTCTATTCTTCTGACCCTGTCATGGCAATTTTTTTTATTTTTTTTTATTAATTATAGTGTTTTTGTGCCCTTGTGTGTGTCTGATTCAGATAAAAAATGATTTCACTTTCACTTTGTATCTCCGACAAATAACATACCCCTTGTAGTATACTATGGATGATAATAATCATAATAATGCAGGCTACTTCTTTTGTAATTAATTTGGCATTCTTATAAAACCAGGCGCGCACCAATGGCAAACATGTTTTTCATTATTAATCCTCATGTTTTCAACCTTCGCATCAATCTCAATTTAAAGCAAATGTCTACATCCTTTGTTTGCATCCCATCCGTGCAATAGAGGTTTGGTTTGTGGAACCCTCAGCCATACACCGTTTTGCTCATGTAGCAAGCCTGCGCAATGAGACGGCAATGTTTGGAAATAGCTTTGTTTTGAATATCAACATTGTGTTGAGTTACAGAAGGACATCCAGCACCAAGAACAGCATCTATGCAGCATCACTTGGTATCACTGCAACCTTATGAAGGCATAGCCTCATACCAGAACCCCATCTGTGTGTGTGTGTGTGTGTGTGTTGTCCTGCGTAGGGTGTACGACTACCAGCGCGTGCCCGCCCCCCTGCACCCCCTCCCCCATGGACCCAGCCAGGCCAAGAGACCCCGCTCGTCCTCCCACTCCTCCGGCCACAGACGCAGCCGGGACAGAACTCACTCCAAGCTCTCCAGAGCCAAGTCCACTAGTTCAACCCCGGCCAAGCGTGAGTACGACTCGCATGCACGCGCGGACGGATGGCCGCGCGGTGCGGTGCGGTGCGGGGCAGTTTTGTGTGTAGACAAGCGTCCCCGATGACGTTGCTTCACCCGTGGGGGAGATCCTCCCTCTAGGCTGCATGTGTGGCGACGTAGAGAAAGAAGTCTTATGTGCATTTTACTGTCTGTCTAGGTGTGTGTTAAGCGCTGGATGCCAAGTTAAATTCCTCGGTGTCCAATGATGCATTTGGCAATTAAAAGTGATTCGGATTCTGAACCAATGCTTGAATCGTACTTTAATAGTGAAGTCGAAGGTATAATGATGAACAGCAGCGCACACGCAGGAGACGGTGCACTACATTAAAAATGTAAATGTAAACATATAGAAATGTAGCCGCTATATTATAACTTTGATGTATAAATCCACACGGCAAAAGCTAGCAGTAGAGAGAACCAATATAAAGAGGTTGTGTCTCCCAGTTAGTCTTTTTAATCTCTGCAATCTTTTCAATGTTCTGATGTGAAACCTCCCTCTCTCCCCGTCCACTCCTCCCCTGTATTTCTCCATCTCCTCTCTCTCTCTCCCCCCTCGCTCTCCCCCTGTCTGTGTCACTCTCCCCTGCCCCCGCAGTGAGGATGGAGGAGCTGCAGGTTATTAAGCGGGAGCTGACTCTGATTAAGACACAAATTGATGGGCTGCTCGACAGCCTGGACAAGATGGACACCCAGAAAAACAACCACAAAGGTGAGCCGCCCGCCGGGAAACTCTGGAAGCCGTCTCCCACACAGAGCGAGTGGAAAAATAGATAATCTATTAACCAACCCCTCAAAACACACCAAAACCCAGACTGTGTGACATCAGGCCTTCATAAATCTACGTGATAAGCCTCAGCAGCCACAATGACTCTGGATAATCTGTTCTCCCGGGGACTTGGAATATGTAATGCACTGCACTTGCTGTTTCAAATGCCAGAAACCAATCTGTACGGCTCCGCCTGACAAATCAATTATTTTGCTCTGCTCAGGGATTTTTTTTTTCCGCACGTCAAATTGCTGATAAGGTCAATAGGGGTATTTGTCCTCGTATCTTGTTGTCGGTAAGGCAGGGAACACGCTGAATGCACAATGCGCCTTGCCGAAAACAAAAATTAAACCCAAAGCTTGAATTGGACCTTTTGATGGTAAGGTATAAAATATATATCTTCAGTTTACTTCTGTGGCAAGAGCTAGTGCTGCCCCCAAGTGGCCAATGTGGGAGTGGCACCCTCTGTTAAGAAAGCGAAAGTCCCAAGAGCGGAATCGAGAGCCAGATAGATTTATCGCCCTTCATCACAAAACTGCTTTTATTGGCTTTCTTAATCACACTGATCACAATTAAAATGACAACATGCAAGCTGCTGCACCATCTGCCCACTCCTGTGTGTGTGTGTGGGGGTGGGGGGTACTCATTTACAATAAATGTCTAGAATGAATGTCCTTGACCAACTGATAACTCATCCTTAAAGCCTCCATTTCTTTCCACACAGTCTCACATAATCTCTTCTCCGTATCCATCGTCACCATCACTCTGTCCGTTGCGTCCTTCTACTCATCACTGCATCTGTTCCACATTGTCTCATAACCATAACTGTTGTTTGTGCTGTTGTTGGAGCGCATGGTCGAACTGTGAGCTGTTGTTTAAGAGCCAGCTCTTCAGACATCATGACAGCGTGTGTGTGTGTGTGTGTGTGTGTGTGTGCGTGTGCGTGTATGTGTGTGTGCTGTTCAGACATCATGACTAGGGCCGATACCGATTTGTTTTCATCAGCCTTAGCCGATAACCGATACGCCGATACCGATTTCCTTGAGCTGATATTTGGAGCCGATACTACCCTGGAAATCCAGAGTTCTTGCGAGAGCACAATTTGAATTTGCTCAGCGAGTCACTCTGGGAACGAGCACTATATTAGTGTATATTCTGGGCCTCCCCTGGCCCAGAACATTAATCAATCACATCGATGTATCAATATAGGCGGGCCAAAAGCGTTGCTGTTTTACCGACCGGATACGGCAAGAGTCTTATCTATTGGTTAGCTCCACTGGTCTGGATACGTCACCCCTTGTATTCTTCTGATTGGTCGTAGTGTTATCCAATGTGTGTTATCCAGTGATATTTTCAAATGCATGCTTGGTGCCGCCCCTCGAGTTGGGCCATTTTCATTTCTCGTTGACAGACCCTACAGCTTTCTAGATGCGGGTCTGGATTTCCAGGCTAAGCCTCCCTCAATTTACATCATAAAAATGACACAATGATGATAAGAAATGTTGCAATGTCTTAATTTGAAAAAGAATAACATTTATTGAACTGTCTGTATATCACGGCGAAAAAAAATAAAAATAAAAACTATCGTCCGATACGATACACGTAAAAAATGCAAATATCGGCCGATCGTATCAGCCGGCCGATATATCAATCGATCACTAATCATGACAGCGTGCGTGTGTGTGCGTGGTCTTCAGACATCATGACAGCGTGTGTGTGTGTGTGTGTGTAGGGGTGGGAAAAATAACAGATTCTTTGATGCAACGCGATTCTGTGTAGAACGATTTCCGCCTCCATTCAGATGAGTTAATAATTGGAATAAAAAAATAAATGATGTGTGTGTGTGTATATATATATATATATATATGTGTGTGTGTGTGTGTGTGTGTGTGTGTGTGTGTGTGTGTGTGTGTGTGTGTGTGTGTGTGTGTGTGTGTGTGTGTGTGTGTGTGTGTGTGTGTGTGTGTGTGTGTGTGTGTGTGTGTGTGTGTGTGTGTGTGTATGTATATATATAATAATTTGAGTAGTTTTAAAATTATTTAATGTGTATTGGCCAATCTGATTTGTCTGGACGCGATTGCGAATCAGCCTACCCATAGCATGCACGCACAATCTTTGTTTGACCGCCAACACTTTTTCATGTAGCATGAGGTCCAATGATAACAGTAACACAATTTATTACCTAATATATACCCCCTTATGCAGTCAACAATAGGTGTGTGTGTGTGTGTGTGTGTGTGTGTGTGTGCCCTTCAGACCTCACCAACAGCGTGTGTGTGTGCCCTTCAGACCTCACCAACAGTGTGTGTGTGCACTCTTCAGACCTCACTAACTGTGTGTGTGTGTGTGTGTGTGTGTGTGCGCTCTTGTCGCTGCAGGGTCTCCATTGAGGGAGGACAGTCCGGCGGGCTCCCCGTACCCTCCCTCCGCCAGCAGCCCAGAGCAGTCCCTCCCCCCTCTGTCTCCCCCCAGCTCCCGCCATAGAGTCCAGAGAGAGAGCCCCGAGCTGGGGGAGGCCACCGACGACGAGCACCACTCGGTAACCCCGCCTCAACCCTGCGGGGGCTGCCTCTGGGCTTCTGGTTTAGGGACCTATCATTATATGTTCATGCTTTATGATAGAGTGAGATAGAGAGGAAGGTATGGGAGATAGAGGGGAGGACATGCACCATAGGACCACGGGCAGGAATCGAACCCGGGTCGCTACCCTATCCGGGGAGCCACCGGGGGGGCCCCAGATTATCATCGGTCACCTTGAAAGTGGAATCGAGTCCCCTGCTTCAGGTCAAATTCAAACGTACAAAAGTCGATTTTGGGCGTGGGAGGTGTAGGCTGCCGGGGGAGTCGTTAAGCCCCTGGCTACGACCCAACGCCGTCGTGGGACGCCTTTCTTTAAGCGAGTAGCCTTCGTCGAGTGGGTGGGTTTGAAAGGAGCGATGTTGTCTATGGATTGCGGCGGACACTGGGGCGTTATACTATAAGTGAGCGAGAACCTTAACTCTCTGGGACATGTTGTTCGCTGCCCAGACGGAGCTCCACACACCCACACTTCTCTGCATAGGGGTCCCCTCGTGGGGACGGCCAAGGGACCCCCAAAAGGCCCTTTGTTTGGAGACAACATAGAACAAACTGGTTGTGGGAGACGGGCAAAAACATTGTATTGTCCACCAGTTTTTTTCTAAATTCAGTTTTTATTTCGGTAACCACAGTAAAAGGGCATGGACTACAAAGTCCAAGATCACGGTAGAGAAACTAACACTTAAACTTAAATAACAAGATTCTGGAGGCATTTGGAATATGAGGATCTCCGGTTCCTGCATGATATAATACATACTTCTTTGTGTACGTGTGTGTCTTTGTTTGTGTGATTTCCAATAGTTCTATAAAATATGAATTGGGGAAAATAGGACAATAAATAATGAGGAAAATAATCGTTGCAAAGTAGTTAATCTTCTCCATTGTGTAGCGGAGGGATTTAATATCATCTAATCCTTGTAATAATAAATTGCGGTGTGTCTGTCTAACCTTCCTGCTTGCCTCACTCATGGTATGCCTTTCTGTCTCTCTAACTGTCTCTCTCCCCCCCCCCTAACAGATAAGCAATCACAGCTCTGACCTTGAGGAGGACATGTGAGACTGGAACGAAAGACAAGTGTGCCAAACACACCGGAAGCAAGAACCGCCATCCTGCCATCCATCGCCACCCCCCCCCCACCCCACAGGCCCCGCCTCCCCAGTGTACCGCGCGGAACCGGAGCAGAACGCACCCAGGAAGTGTCTTCTCTCTCGTACCTAATATACTAAGTTCTTATGGTGCAGCCCCATAGTCCCGTTAAACCTGTCTCCTTACCTCTGTTCCTCGCTGTGATAAATCTATTATAAAGAAGAGGATGTGCAAGTACACCACATACCATCACACACAACCTTCACCCCCCCCTTAGACCCATCACTCACGGTCACCTTTTCGACCGTGCGTTTTACTCTAAAAACATAGAATAGTGTTTCTCTCCATACATTTTGAATGTTGAATGAATCGCGCGATTGGATTGAAGGTGATGAAACAACAACAACCACATCTTCTGCTTACTGTCATTTTGCTGACGTCAGATGGCTCATAGTAACACCAGGCCCTCGTCTCTACCTTTTCCAGCTCCGCTTCAAGGTCTTTGACTATATACATCATTATCTCTTCCTCTCCAGGCAAACCCTATCCTGTGTGTTCCCTCTGACCTCCTCGGCCGTGTTCTCGTTTGCTTTAGGAGTTTGTTTTTATTTGTTCTCTCTTTTTTAAGTCATTATGCTCTATTGTAATTATCAAGATGTAACATGTGTTTTGAGTGTTCGGACACAGAGGAAACACTCAATAGACCAGTACTTAAGGGTATTTTCATACTGTCGTCAAAATACCTGTGTTTTGTACTGGGTCTTACCGTAGAATGGCCGCACTAAATGAAATAGAAGAAAGCGTTGTTGTTGTTGTTTTTTTTTTCGTGTATTTTGGGGTGTTGGTGTTGTGGGGGGGGGGGGGGCAGAGCAGCTATCACTAAGATCATCTGACCAACATGTTTTCTTTGCTAATTATTAAAACAAAAAACCTTTCCACATTTGTGCAATACCGAACACACCGAAAACAAATTAAGGATAAATACATCCAGTTACATGATATAGCATGTTTTTTTAGACAATATGTACATTGAAACAAATTGTGACATATGGATAAATATAGTTTGAAATATCAACTTTGGTGTTCAGGTGTGAAGATAATTGTAAATGGTATGTTGGCAAATACACGGGATGATCAACACATCGAATAGCGGGGTGGGGATAAGCACAGCAATGGAGGACAGTGTATTCAAAATATGAAAAAAGCAATTGTATTGTTCCTTGGTAAAATAAACTATTAACCAATGACGCCGTTTCGTTTATTTCATTGGTGGCTTGAGCGCTAGACAATAAGTATCTGCGAATGCTCATTGCTTGTTTTACTTTGCTGGCACTATTAGGTTAGTTTTGACATAAAGACCTAGTTAAATATATACTGACGGCTGTGTGATTTAGAATAGAGAGACACCTGGTAGATGGAGAATCGACTAGATGCCTGAAGCAGGAGTTATTTAAAACTCTAACTCAAACATTTTCTACCCAACCAATCAATAACTCGTACTTTGAGATCTTGCACAACCGCAACATTGTGTTATTTGAAGAGGAGGTAAGCGGCGTGGCTCAGCTCATAGTGCCAGCTCCTGAGAGCACACTAGTGATCAGAAACTACATTGTTGTAAATGAACCATCAACTCTCGGATAAGACAGTTCCGCGGGTTTGAAGTGAGCTGAATTTGTGCAAATGAGCGCTGATCGGAGACTGCACAATTTATCTAGTCAGATTGTGGCTGCAAATCCGGTAAGCATTGTTATTATGCCATGGTTAACTGAAAGATCATTCGTGAAGCATTCGTTTGGCATGCAAGCCAGTTAGTTGGAGGCGTGTTGGGACAGTACAGTTCAGACGGATGTGGGAAGTTAACCCGGTAGATTTAGTCGGGAAAAGTCCTGGCTTTTATTAAACTGAAAGCACAATTGTTTGTTATTATTTCTTTATTTTCTGTTATAAGGAAGTGCTCATAGTGCTACTACGCTGAGTACCATACCTTTTTAGTAGTATGGATCGTTGCGTAAGTGCTACTTCGGTCATTTTTGTAGTTATCATTGTAGTGTTTAATTAAATTACTCGTTATTACGTTTAAATACTTGCTTATAGGCAATTTGGTTGGTTTATAAGCCTTGATCTAGTTATAGTGTGATCATTTTCCAAACTAGTGTCCCTTGTTTGTTTTAGTGTGGAGCAATGGCACAACCTTGCAGTCCCCTGACTACGCACGTGCTGAACACTGCGATGGGGGTCCCAGGGTCCAACATGACCATCCTGCTTTATAAACAGGACTCTTCTGCTGCTGCCTGGAATCTGATTACCACAGGGTAACATCTCAAGAAGAGAGGTCTCAGTCCATTCAGTAGCGGCATTGCACAGCAGCAGTAGGCCCAACCTACTAAATTATGTATTTCCCTACAGGATAACTAATTCTGACGGACGGTGCCCCGGTCTCATTACCAGGGAACTGTTTACTCCTGGGGTGTACAAATTGCAGTTTGACACAGCTAGGTACTGGGGGTGTCTCGGTGAAGAAAGCTTCTATCCATACGTCGAGGTAAAAACCTCTCATGTGGTTGTGCTACGACATTTAAATAACTATAATCATATTAATTGCAAATAATTGCTCGAGCTTTACAGTATGTCCTCGTGGATTTTGAGAATGATTGACATCAATGTAATTTCCGTTTATTTCTTGTTACAGATTGTCTTCACCATAAGAAACCCAGTGGATAAGTTTCATATACCTCTGCTTCTCAGTCGGTTCTCCTACAGTACCTACAGGGGGAGCTAGAGTCCACCGACAGGGACCTGTGTGAATGCCTCTGACTTATCAAAATCAGAGAGAATGGTTATGGTTACTTCAATGCGGTTACTGGTGGAAATATATTCTGATATCGTCTTCCAATTCTGCTAAATGTGATGAATCACGCTTATATTGTTTGTTCCCAATTGCAGATCATACTACATTTATTAGGACATGTTTATAGGTCAACTATATTAGACTTTCTTCATCATCAAGAAACTCTGAGACGATGTATCGTTGCATATGTATATTGAATAGGAGTACAATATATTATTCGCCTGCAGGTCAATTTTTTAAACGCTGGCAAAAATAAAATACAAATAAGAACATTCATTGAAACAATTATGTTATTCTTTCTGATACAAATCGTATTGGCAAAGATTAACATACATATTCCAGATATGGTACAGCTTTTTTTTGTTGCATGTCATAAATCTGTTCCCCTAATTCTTATTTTTGCTGCCTCCAATTGACCTACCTAACAGTGATACTTACACTGGATGTCAGTTTGAGGTAGGCCATGTCAATGTAATGTCCTTAAGATAAGAAGATTACATGAAAAACAGACATATGCGTTGGTTAAACATGTGTCTGTCAGTGTGGTAGATCGATAAATATATGAAAAAAAAGGCATTTGGTTGGATGATTCACGATGGCATCACATCCTCAAAAAAAACATTAAAACGCATCTATTTCAAATGCTGGTGTTCCTCTGGTGCATGTGCTTCTGGCTCCAGCTCAGTAGGGGGCGGTCGTACCCCGATCGTCTGTTAACTCTCAACGAATGTCCAGACGAAAGAAATCACTGGAAGAAAGGGGCCTATCCCAAACTCATCCTGTGTGTATTTCGTTTAGTTATTGCCTTATACAATACGTATTTTTTGTTCTGCGGTGTGTAAACTAAAACTCAAAATGGCAGATGATGAATTGGAAGCAATCAGGAGGCAGAGAATGTCCGAGCTGCAGGCGAAACACGGGGTAAGGAGGGAAACACGACCCCATTTAGCGTGTCCTATAAAAGGAGATGTGAATGTGTTGTCCATGCTGTCATGCAGTGTCCAGGTGCCTTGTTTTAAATAACGTATAGATCTGGTAGACTCACGGCTAGTCCTGCCTTAACATAGAAGATAGAGTCATGCTATGAAAGCATTGAACAATGAACACAGTCACACGCCTTCTAGCAGGTCAGCTTACAGCATTAGCTCATAGTAACGTTGGATCATTTCCATTGTAGACATTAATACCTGCATTAAGCATTTGGGCTTCGATTATATGTATTCCCATCCGTCCATATACGTATTCACATCCATCCATGTCGCTGAAAAGGCGTTGGTGTAATAAATCGTTGACACATCTTTTATGGTGCAACATTGGGTTCAGCATCACTGTTAACTTGCAAGATATGTATGAACTTGCTGACCCTCAGACGATTTTGTCCAATCTTCAATATGTACTTTGATTCAATCACCCATACCCAACTTGCGGTTGCATCGTACGTGTGTGTTAAGAGATACAGCAGCCACATATTGGCATGCCCAAGTAAAGTCTACGGTATCATTTGCATGTAACTAGCCTATATGAAATTGTTGGACGATCTGTCTGCATTCTACAGACAATGCACTAATTCACTTAATCATATAGTAATTGGATATGCCTATATCATGTCTATTTTTACCTTTTTGTAGAATGGTTCCAATGACCAACAAGGACAGCAGGAGGCCAAACAGAGGTATTTTTTTTTTATCCCATCCAGTAAACATGATTCCATGTGCTGATACGCTCGATTAGGGCCCGAAAGATCTGAAAGGCTGTTTTCATGATGCTGTTGTCACCTTTCTCCTACAGGGATACAGAGATGAGGAACTCCATATTGGCCCAAGTTCTAGACCAGGCCGCCCGTGGCAGATGTAATGGCTGATATTTTATTATTTTCGCAGTTGGTGAACAGATCAGAGGTTCATTAGACGTAGTGTTGTGTCTGATAATCATGGAGTTATGATGCTTTTTTGTGTCATGTAATGTGTTATGTAGTACCGTAAATGATTTCCTTCAATAACTCAAAAATATCCTGGAATAATTTGAGTGAAATGTAACTACTTGTCTTCTTGTGTCTTAAGTCATATTGGTGTACATCTCAATGTGTATATTTTTTATACTTAAGATATTTAAATGTAAATTATCTATGACCCTCAAAGGACTTACAGAAGACCTGTAATTCTCCATGAATGTATATTTTTAGCAGTTTATATTGTCAATTTAAATTATCAAAATAATTTTGTGATACATGATATGTGATCAAATCCTTCTTGTGAAACAAAATAATAGAATTTTAATTGTTATGTTTCAGTGAGCAACCTGGCCATGGTGAAGCCGGACAAGGCCCAAGCAGTTGAAAACTATCTTATCCAAATGGCTCGTTATGGCAAGTTGGGGGGAAAGGTGAGATGAAGAGTGGGTTTTGTTATTGCCAAGCGCTGTTAAAGCCCCTTTTACACATTCCCAGTAGATTACTGGGTTATTCTTTCCAGGCGCCAATAGTGATTTTCAATATTCACACATGCAGCTACGTTCTGGAAGATTTCCCTCTTGTTCCCTTTCACACATGGCATAGAAACAGACGGCCAACGGACCGTCCAGCAGACAGCCGTAATGTAACACTGACGGATGCCAGTCGCCATAGTACTCGCATTACTGGTACTTGAGCAGAAAAATTGCCGCTGCAGATTTCCCAGATTTATCGACCTTTTTGTTTCCATTCACAAACAGAGAAAATCTTCCGGGACTTTGCAGGGTAAGACTGCGTGTGTGAAAGGGGCTTTAGACAGCTGCTTCTTAAAACAATGCAGAAGAAGCATTTATTGTATTGGAATTTGCAAAGGTGTCCTAAGGTGGAAAGTTCAAACTTCTGTCTGGGTTTCGTAGCATACTTAAATTTCCTCTTAAACAAACTATTTTGGCTATTGTGTCATGAAATGGTGATTATGAGTGAAATGATGGAGTTTTCAATTGCAGCATTCACTCTCTATCTGACCCACCTGGTATCAAGAGGGAAGCCCTTCAGACTCCTACCAGTGACAAACTATCGTCATTTACCTCCTGGTGGTCCCCTCCCCGGTTACTATGTAACTCATGATGCATATCCTCACTTATAACAGATTACAGAGTCGGGCTTGATTGAGATCCTCGAGAAAGTCAGTCAGCAAACAGACAAGACGACAAAAGTGACGGTAAGTACACCTGGTGTGATCTGAAATATTTTGGACGTTATGGTGGTCAGGTAAATCAGGACTTTACCCGATTGTTTTTAATATTTCTTACTTTTTTTCATATTCCAGTTCAACAGGCGGAGGGTGATGGATTCTGACGACGAAGAGGATGATTAATGAGTTTTCCATACTGAAGACAGAAGCGCTGAAGAACATCTTGCCAGAGTACCTTTTCCTTCGTGGGACTCTGTTAATAGGCAGTTCTATTTAGCACACTATGTTCTCACCACTGACTAATGATCTCTCACTTCGCTGGGTGGTCATGGATTACTAAGTAAGATGAAGGAATAGAGATATTGTGGCATTGATTCAAAAATAGGACATTTGCAAACACAGGCAAGTTCACCTTTTGAGGTCTCTTGCTAGCAAAAGTGCCATAGCATATGTTGTTTCCTGATTTGACCGAACACAATATTTCTTGTTAACGATTCCTGAACTTCAATTTTTGCTTATGTTCATTTTGCTGTGTTAGGCCTTTCTTTCTTTTTATTTTTTTTTCAGCATAGTTCGAGAAATGCTTAAACAAACGGTCGCTAAGAATTTTTGGTGATCGGATGTCAATACTGTTCGTGTGTGCGTCAAGCAGTGCTGCTGTTACATGGAACATGAATAAAGCACTTTTATAGCCTACATTTGTTTCTTTCTATTCGTGTAACACATGGTTTACATAAATAAAAAAGCCTAATGCAATCATTGTTTGTGTTTAACACCGCCTACTGCCGTCGATGCACTCTATGCTATTAAAGCAGTGATACTATTGTTGATCTTATTGGAAGATGTCTATGAGAAAGAAAATTGGTGAGCTGTCTTCTTAAATATGGGTTTCAATATTAAGATGTCGATTTTTGTTTCCTTTTTTAAATACCATAATTCACAACTGGATGTTTTAAATTTAATCGAATTTCTCATATGTATAAGCATTATATAGCAGTATATTTAGATAAAATCTCACTAGATTTCGTTAACCATTCACATCTCAAATTGGACCGTCCTCTACCTTGCTTTATTCGCCTGACTGTGGTCTGATGGCTCTCATTGGCCCAGACAGCGACTGAAGTAGGTGGCCTTGCAATGATTGGTGCTTGGCTAAGCCGTACGTCAAACCCTAACCAATGGTAAGAGAGATTTGTAAAGCACCACTGTTGTGTGCGGATGTTAAACTTTTTCGGTAGTGCAACGCTTAAATGAAAGGAGGACTAAACCGGCTACTTTAGATACTTGTATGACTATTATCGTCTGTAATAATCTATAACCATGCCTAAGGACACTGTCGTCAAGCCAGCAACCGTGACCTGCACTGCGCCAGTCAATATAGCTGTTGTTAAATATTGTAAGTGTAACATGTATTCTCAACAACCTATTCTATACAACCTGTTTCAAAGAAATGGTAACGATGCCATGCATTTATGTAAAAATGTATTTGAACTTAAACTGTGTCACGCATAGAAAATAACGATATTATTGTATTACATAATAATAATCACACTTTTTTGCACACAGGGGGAAAAAGAAATGAGGGCTTGATTTTACCCATTAATTCATCCCTGAGTGTCACACTTCATCAAGACCAGGTATGAAATCCACAACTTACTAACTTTGTTTAGTTTCAGCGTAGTGTAAAATGTAGAGTTGTGAATTTTGGGAAGTAGGAATGTAGGGTAAAGGCGAACGAAGATCATTCTAATCCTCCATTCTTTCAGCTGAAAACCACGACGACAGTAGCATCGTGCAGATCATTTCAGGAGGATCGTATCTGGCTCAATGGCAAAGAGGAGGACATTAACCATCCCAGACTACAGTCCTGTTTAAGTGAAAGTAAGTCTTGGCAATGGGTCCCTTTTTTCATGAAAACAAAAAAAACGACTGGGTGCTAAACATGATTACAATGTTGTTGTGTTTCCTCATCAGTTAGACGGCTAGCAAGGAAGAGGCGCAATGGCGGGGACTCCAGTGTGGATGTGGGTTGCTTGTCCCATAAAGTCCACATCTGCTCTGTCAACAACTTTCCCACGGCTGCTGGCTTGGCCTCCTCTGCCGCTGGCTTCGCCTGTCTGGGTAAGAGAGGTTTTCGTACAGTAGGATGTACAATCTGTATGTTTAACACATGGAAAATGTGTTATCAGTACGACATTTAAGGGATAACTCACACTTAACAATATGATCAATCCAGACTGAATGGTAACTATCATGTTATGTACTTCCTCCCATGTGATTCTACCCACGCTCTCGCTCTATCGCTCTCTCTCTACTCTCTCCCAGTGTACACATTGGCAAAGGTGTATGGAGTAGAGGGGGAGTTGTCCGGCATCGCCAGACAGGGCTCTGGCAGTGCATGTAGGAGTATGTACGGAGGATTTGTCCAATGGATCATGGGAGACCGAGAGGACGGCAAGGACAGTGTTGCCCAGCAAGTGGAGCCAGAGTCCCATTGGACCGATCTCAGAGTCCTTGTACTGGTGGTAAGTGTGTGTGTGTGTGTGTGTGTGTGTGTGTGTGTGTGTGTGTGTGTGTGTGTGTGTGTGTGTGTGTGTGTGTGGTGTGTGTGTGTAGTGTGCACATATGGCCAAGCAGTTGTAAATGCAAGGATGTCGAACATGCTGCGTCGTATAATAGTAAGACATTACAAGACAAATGATTATTTCTCCCCGTTAACCCAATACGTTTTCCTCTGAAAACATTGCTTGTTGCAGGCCAGTGCCGAACGTAAACCAGTGGGCAGCACCGCCGGCATGCAAACCAGCGTTGAAACAAGCCGCCTCCTTAAGGTGCTCCATTGTCCCTCAAACAATAAGGCTTCTGTCATTCCACTGAAAAAAGTCACTTTCAGGCATCGATTTGACACAGTTACTCCCCCATGTGTAGTTACATTTCCCCGTGTGTGTCTCTGTGTAGCACCGGGCTGAGTCTGTGGTCCCCGACAGAATGAAGCAGATGATCGAGGCGGTGCATAAGAAGGACTTTGCTACCTTTGCGGAGCTGACCATGAGAGACAGTAATCAGTTCCACGCCACCTGCCTGGACACCTTTCCTCCCATCTTCTACCTCAACACGGTGTCCCAGCACGTCATCAGTTTGGTGCATCAGTACAACCGGCACTACGGTGAAGCAAGGGTGAGAATAATGTCTTTAGGAAATTCGCAGTTTTAAGTCTAATGTCTGTTTTATGGGGTTTCTCTTAATTAATTGTAGTGTAGTGTTTCATATTTTGTGTGTGTGTGTGGGCACTTCCCTAGGTGGCGTACACGTTTGATGCTGGCCCGAATGCGGTCATCTACACTCTGCAGCAACACGTGGCCGAGTTCCTCCAAGTGGTTCGCCTCGTCTTCCCTCCAGACAACAACAACGGGAAAACGTGAGCAGGCCGTCACAAAACCTAAACCTGGCTTTAGTCCAAGGTCGTCCCTCGTGTGTTAAGGCTTAATTATGGATCCCGTCAACGCAACACAAAGAGGGTTTACGGACCCCATTACGCCCTAGCGGACCCTCTTTGCGTCCACCGCAAGGGCCTGACGTGCACCTCCCAAAAAAAAATGTAACTCTGCGTCGAAGGCGACGCAGCAGCAAGGGCTGTGATTGGTCCACCCACTAAAAACTGACGCAGAACCAAAACGGGTTCACGACTGCGTCAAAGCGTCTGCGTGGTCATTCTGTTGCATCGACGTGGTACCATTACTGAGCAATAAGTGATGGTGTGTGCTCTTCCTCTGCAGGTTTTTAACTGGTCTACAGGTAGAACCAGTAGAGATTTCCGAGGAGCTGAAGAATGCCATTTGCCTGGAGCCGATGTCAAAGGGAATAAGCTACATTATCAGCACCCAGGTAGAGACACACCCTCAACAGAATTGGAATTACGTAATGCGTGCGTTGTAGTTCTTGTATTAACGGACTGCACTGTTTCAAAACAAGAAGTGTAATGGGCTCTGTTTGTTTGTGTGCTTCGAAGGCGGGGCCCGGCCCTCGTGTCTTGGAGGACACCAGGCAGCACCTGCTTGGATCTGACGGGCTACCGAAGACCGACGCCTAGCTGGGAGTGCAGGCCACAAGCTGCTATAACTATAGTCACATTTAAAAGACAGAGATTTTTCATATTGGTTTTTATTATGGATATGAAAGAGAAAATATATCTTCAATAGAAATATAGAGATATGGTATGATTATAACACTAGTCTGTACACAATTGTCAAATAAGTGATTGTTCTGGATTTGTTTTGATATAAAAATGTGTAGAACAATTTTAAAATGTTAAAAGGTTGTAATAATTTTGTTGTATAATAAAACCACATGTTCTTAAGTCGTCTTATTTAATCTGCCTGATGTGTTGTGTTGTTGGATGCTTGTATTATATCTGAATAGTGTTTTATAATGTAATGTAACACTTGTAAAACTCATTCATGTAGACGTACCTTTATGGTTTGCCATAAAGGTATGGCCTGTTCTCTCACCCACGCAAAGAAATAACATTCCAGTACGGTGTGTTCTGCTCTTTAAGTTAAAATCCAACAAATTCCATGCCATGAATCTCTCCTATCTCGACAGCGATGATCAAACTTCGGAAATGACGCGCAGCTAAAGAAGGTGTGGCGAACTCATTGGTCCGCCCATCCATACCTTCCTTTTGTTGTTAAATGAGAAACTTCCTCATTGCATGGCCAAACTTTCTGGTTTGTCGTGAATAGAGTACTTTACTGCTTGACGCTTGACAGGGTTCGCACTAGTGTTTAGAAAACGATGGGGAAAATAGAATGGGCCATGTGGGCCAACGAACAAGCTCTCGCAGCGGGACTCAGTGAGTAGGCTACATTTTTTGCCTTAATATTTTACTTTTTATTTCATTATAGTAATTGTTATTATAGTTATTGTGAACCAGTAGTGATGCTAATAGTGATTGGTAGAAACATGTCTCCACGACCAAGCGGGCAAGCCTTTAAAGCCGTTTTTTTTTGTAATTAGAGGATGGCATTTTTAGAAGATTTCATACAATGTCCAATGTTTCACTTTTGAATTGATACGTGTGGGTTTGTTTCAGATTAATCAAATAATTGTTTCTTCCTGTTTCCTTGTTTCAGTTCTCCTTACCGGTGGTATAGTGGGGGTGGCCGGATTGTTTAGAGGATGGGAGTTTGCTGCCTATTCAATGTATCCTTTGACAGACCTAACGAACTAATGTAGGCCTACCCTTAGTTATAACGAATGTTTTTTTATAAACATTTTTCTGTGTTGCGCAGGTTGGTTGCAAGGCAAGGAATCAGAGCATATCCGCCCATCCCAATAAGAATTGTGTAAGAGATAGAAGGCCGACCGAAATATTGACAGTTTTTTGAACTACGTTTTTTGCCAAAAAACGACCTAGGTTAGAAGTTGAAGAACTATTTCCTATGCACTAAGATGACCCCATCCTGGAGATAATCATCTAGATGACTAGAGTACCAGATGGGGCAAGACATTTTAGGTGTATAATAAAAAGGTATATAAGCTAATAATAACAACTTCATAATAATAATATTCAATAAATAATACTACATAGATCCAGAGACATAACGTATGCATATATATATGATCTACAACCAGAATGGTAATAGCCTTGACAGACAGTCAGAGCTGCAGGGCTGTTTGTATGCCTGCTAGAATACCCAAGAGGCAAAAAGAACAAAGGCACTAGCGTGGAGCGAACGTAAGTGGTGCTGTCTATTTATATTCACTATTAATTTAATATGGTAAGTGAGCAATTTAAATAATGATTCAAGGACTCGTTGATAAATGTGTACTATTTGTCTTCCAGGGGTCAGTACTGCTTTACAGTATGTGTGAAAGCGTTTGGTCCACTGACAAGGAACTACTATGTCAGAGCGTTCATCCATGCAGCGTGAGTTCCACTATTTGTTTCATGGGGTTTCCCTGTGTTTCTGTTCACCTCCAGATGTGTCCGAGCCGCCACCCTAAGTGTGAATAGCTTTAGGCTTGTAGGCTTTTTTTCTTTTGCCGCTGTAGTGCTGCCATACCTTGGTTTCACCTTGGTTTTACTCGCAAGTATTTGAATATGAACTCACATAGATTATGGGCTTGCTACGGATTATTATTAGTGAATTGGGTGTTGCTCAAGGGGTAGAGTTGGTTTTCTGGTTAGATCCCTGGCTCCTCCCCAGATAAATGTTGAGAAGTCTCAGAGAGGGGCCCTAACCCTGAGGGCCGGAGCGCTCAGAGGGGCCCCAGGTTAAACGCAGTCCACTGACAGTGCTCGATGGTAGTCGACTGTCTCTCTGTCTTCTCCTCTGATCTCTCTGTCTATCCTCCTCTCTGTTTTTAGAATATCTGTGCCGGCGGGATTCATGCTCGCTACCGTCCTTGGCTGTGTGTGTCTGGGGATCGCCAGTCTGATCTACCTGGGGGTATGTACACCTGGGTGATAATCGACTTTAAACACAAACCTTCTCGAATCGGGAAATGGTATGGGTCAACCGTGTGTCAGCTGTTTCGTAAGACCGGGTATGAAGTAAACAGAGACCAACAAGGAAATGGTAACGAGGAAATGTTAAAGAGGACTTTGTAATCTTTCAGTGGAAATGATTGAGACATTGGTCAGGTGTTGGGAAACTACACTGACATGGGTATGAAGGTGTATTGTACTATTGTTGGATTATAAACCAACCAAAAAGCTAATTTGGAAAGTAATTAAGTTTGTCATGTTTTTAGAAAGCCTGGGATTATGGTGGTAGAATTCGTATTCAATATGAGTCATTCAGTGAGACCTGCCAACACAAGCACTAACTTGTGAGCCGCGTGTTTCGTACTCCAGGCTGCAATAAGAGGGGAACAATGGGAGCCTATTCTGCCCCGGACGGAGACTCGGAAGGCAGTCGGAGAAAGCATCAAGCAGCCCCCTCAGAACCCCCCTCCGAGACCACCAGCAGAGATGCGCAGGAAACGGGCTGAGGACCTGGAGGGAGCGGCCTATGATAACCCCATCAAGGTGTCCGCCAATGAGGAATGAAAAGCTTTCCATCCGCCTTCCCCCCCCCCCCACCCAGAGCGTCCATGTGCTGTACCACACCACCATGCCGGTCTACAATCTATTCCTTCTGGGATCGGAATTCTAACCGGGATCGTTGCTTTAATGAGGGAATGTGTTGGGATGAGGAATATTTACCCTTGTTTAATTTTTGTGAAACTATTTACCTACTCTTGTACAGTTGAAATTTTATAGTTTGCTTATATTTTATTATATTTTATATTTCCGGAAGCTAGAAGATCAATCAAAAATGTGGTTACCGACACCACATGAATACGTATTTGTGAAGAGGGTTTAAATGAGGGATGCATCTTTGTGGACATGGATAGGACCTTATCTTACAGGTAGATCAGGTGAACTGAATGTAACTCCCTGCTTCTTCCTTATTTACTGCCGTTTGTGGTTAATTGGGTAAGAAGAGACATGGGGAAATTATGTCTTTCGCACTAGCTGTGGTAATTTGAATGAAGCACTTAAAGGTTTGAGTTTGATCGCTTTCAATTGCATTTTCTGTGCTTTTTACGGCGCACAATCATACAGAACAAATATCAAAGGAGTTGGTGGTACTATCAGCTATATTCTGAATCATTTATTCAGGTAAAATAAACCTCTGTAATTTACCCTCCACACCTTAAAATGATTACTATCAATGATGGGTAATGATAGTTATTATGCTAAAGAGTACTTGAGTTCTGAATATATAAACTGTAGAGAAATTCCAAGGTACATTTAATAACGTTCCCCTCTTATACCCCTTCTTGCTTAGCCCAGACCCATGCACTATTAAATAACGTCTCACATGAAGGTGTTTGGTGAGACATATTGTTACTATGAATTATGGCACAAAATAATGATGTAATAATGCATATATGGGATGAAGATTTGGAATTACTTGAAAGTTGAAATACTTGTTATCCCGATTATAAACATGATCAACTATATCTAGTGTGGTTGTCAATCTCAAGACTGGACTGATGAAATCTTGACCTTTGGAAATATCCTGTTGCTTCCTGTAGAGTCGAACTTTGTCTTGATTTCCTCATATACGTAAAATTATACAAGCAATTGTTACAGCAGATGCCTTTTAACTATTGTAATTTTGATGACTCTAATAGCCAGAAATCTATTTTTTCTTTCTATTGTACATTTTATTATATTTTATGATAGTAGGCTACATTTTAACAACTTAATTATATGTTGAGCTGTATGTTATGTTACTAAATGTTGTATATCCATCTATCTATCTATCTCTTTCTTTCTGTCGAAAATAACATACATGTATATATGAGAGTTTTCAGCTCATTTTACAGGACATGCAGTATGTATGTGCCTTTTATACAGTAGTACCTCTGTTATACCCCTTGAAAGGCGCTGTTCCTCAACGAACCAAGTGATAGAAAAATAACAAAAACATGATCTGTAGAAGAAGCGCTCTGCACCAATTAGAATCACTTATGTTATGTCAACATTCAGGCGCAGCCGAACGTCGTCAAGGTGCAGACAGTGGCCAGGAAAGCCCTGGATCCACTGCGTTCCCATCAAAATAAAAGCCTAAAATTACCCTATCGTTTTTAATTATTTTTTGCTTGAGCTTCTGAATTACAGAACTAAATCGTAGAAAATAGGAACCCAAATGTATTACACATTTGTGTAAGCCCATGTGAAAATCTATTTTGAATTCCCAAAATGCTAAATTCCCGATACACAAATTATACACACAATGTATTTACCTACTTAGAAAGGCGACAGGTTGGGTTTTAGTGGCGTAAGGTACCGGTGATTCTGTCACACGTTTCACCGGATGAGTGGTGCTCACTACGGGTGACTTGACGTCGGCGGCAGCCACTAATCTGCTGACTGTGCTGGGTACGTACCTGCTAGCTCCCCAACCAGGCAACAAGTAGCCTAACCCTAGCCCTATGTCCGGGCAAGAAGAAGGATAAGAAGAATAATGTCGAGCCGGGCTTTGCGGAGGCTAAAAGGGAAGCAGCGGGGCCAAGAGGCCCTGGACCTGGGGGATCTGGGTGAAGAGCTTGGCCAGGCTGCCGAGGATGAGGAACCATTGGAGGATGTTGGTCCCCCGTCAAAAAATAGTGTCAATCGCAAGGCAAAGAAGAACAAGACTCAGAAGAATCTGAGTAACATTTATGAATTGGTAAGGTTTCTATTTGTCAAGATACGTGGACGTTTTGCACGACATGTCAACCTGTCAGCTAAACAATACGCTGTAGTTCTCTATCTGATGGCTACTGTTAGCTCAAAACAATGCTACTGACCCTGGTGTTTATAATTGAATGACCAACTTCAAATAAACATATGAGAATAATTGAATTCATAATGTATTTGTAGTTCATATGACCTTTCTGACTTGACCTGAATATCGACTGCTCCTTCCACTGTCTGATAAACTTGTGGTTGAACACTCGACCTGACAGATATGTGATGCTGAGAAGTCCTCGCTAGAGGACGATGCTGAGAAAGCAGAAGACACCGACGAGACGCATGATGACAAAGACACTGAACACATTGATGATCAGCCGCAGGACCAAAACTCTGCCAATGTAAGTATAGACAAGGCGGGATCTCCCCTGTGGCTCGTTTGACTAGACAGTGATGTTGATGATGATGATGACATGCTCTATCTTCACCAGTCTCTGAGTGGAGCTAGAGTAAAGAAGAAGAAAAAGAAGAAAAATAAAAAGGGTGCAACGGCAGGTACACAGGTAGAGTCCAAATTCGCTTTTTTTGTTTCATCAAACTGTAAATGTCAGCAGTTATTTTTTTTTTTGATACTCTTGGCAGTAAAACAATGAATATTTCCTGTTATATCAATATTTAGCTTTTCTAGAAACGTGTATCTCATCAAACTCCATGCATTACCTCACTTACTACTACAGCTACTACAATTAGCTTTGCTCTGTTTAAAGGAGGATGTTGCAGACGATGACATCGACGCACTGCTGAAGACCATAGAGGACACCAACGGCCAGACCCTGCAGAGTGAGCATTCAGGAGGCTCTGACGGAAGGTCCCCCATATATGTAGAGCACAGGTAAGGAGGACATTTTTCAGAGACAGGGCTGGAGATGTTTTATGGCCCAACTTCTGCCTCATCAAATAATGAAAGACTAGCATTATTACTACTGTGCATTATAAAATGTGTGTTTATTCATCAGGAATCTGAATCCAGAAACGGAGCTGAAGAGATACTTTGGGGCGCGAGCAGTTCTCGGAGATCAACGGTATTCGCTTCTTCTTTAAATTGGCGTGTGTGTGTGTGTGTGTGTGTGCGTGTGTGTGTGTGTGTGTGTGTGTGTGTGTGTGTGTGTGTGTGTGTGTGTGTGTGTGTGTGTGTGTGTGTATTGTGTGTATATATATGTATATATATATATATGTGTGTGTACTGTATATATGTGTGTGTGTGTGTTTTTATTTTTTATTGATCGGTGGTGTATTGCAGGCCTCGACAGAGGCAGAGGCAGTACCATCGCACCACCTGGATGACTGTTCCTAAAGACACATGGCCTCGCTTCAGTCGCCCAGGTAACTCATGCATTCCTTGTAGTCATACAGCCCGTTTTGATGGGGGCGGGCAACTAGCATGTGAGTGGTTGATGGCATATCATTTTTCCTCTATTGCTGCAAGGAAAGTTTAATCAAAATGATGCTAATTGATTTCCTATTGCACAAGCCAATGCTATGTTTGCAAAATCCCTCTGGCTATAACACAGTGACATATGACATCTGAAAAATATGGACTTCTTTCATTGCTAATTGGGCGATGGATATGGAGACAAAATTATTAAAAGAAGACTTCTGAGAATTCAAAGAAATGCTGTGGATGGGGTCAAGTCTAGTGCCAGGGAAATATTTATTATTTGTCCCATGATATGTTACTATATGAGTTACTATATAATGTTACACAATCACATTGATCAAGTTCTGCACTTTGATAAAATCTCAAACTTACTTGGTTCTGCTTAGGATCAATGTTAACTGTCCAGACAGTGGTTAAATGATAACGTAACCCGCAGAAATATGGACATTTTTTTGAAAGATGACCCTTTTTCTAACCCTATCCATTTAAAATAATTTTCCAAGAATTGCTGCATATAATCTATTTAAGCTAACTTTCCAGCTGAATGTTGAGTAATGTCCTCCATTTCGATTGGCTGAGCGGTCAAGAGGAGCAGTGTACATTGCTTTCTTGATGATTTATCACATGGGGATATGTTAATTTGCAGAAGGAAAGAGATCTCACACTATTGGCTATGTAATTATGTTTTCAAATCATGTGCATAACATTACAGTAAAAGTATGGGATGCGCTTGATGCTATCCAATGTATGCTAATGAATTGTTTGCATTGCATCC
This sequence comes from Melanogrammus aeglefinus, assembly GCA_900291075.1. Classification (NCBI taxonomy): domain Eukaryota; kingdom Metazoa; phylum Chordata; class Actinopteri; order Gadiformes; family Gadidae; genus Melanogrammus; species Melanogrammus aeglefinus. The sequence continues at coordinate 299,665 of OLKM01000385.1, read as the reverse complement.
CTAAGAAACCTAAATATCTTATTTATTTTACTTGTGGAATTATCCGAGGAGAAAGGAAATGGGATCCTATTTCCCGCATTTTACCCTTTACTACATTAATTTGATTTCATGTGATCGGTCTGCAGGAATATCCATGTCCCTGGTCCAATCAAAGGAGGGCCTTCATTACTTTACCTTTGAGCACAGCCGGGACTACCAGCAAGTACAGTTCAAGTTCATGGATGCCGTGGACTCCATGAATAACAACAACATTTTGGTAAGAGTTTCACAACTAAAATATCTTCAAATATACTTGATTAGAAAGTATGTTTTAGATGATAAAAACCTATAAATCCCTCCCTCTCCAGACCCTGCTTCTCACAAACCCCTATCACATCGACTCCCTGCTGCAGCTGTCGGATGTGTGTCGAATACATGAGGATCCAGAAATGGCCAGGGAACTTATTGGTGAGCCTTTTGTGTAGGGCCATTTGTGTTTCATTAAAATATTGTCCAAATTGAATGATGTCATCCAATAGTATCCAAAAATATATCTATATATTTTAGAAGGTTTCCAACTGGATACCAGTCCATCCGAAGGCAGAGTTTGGCATGGTGCTTGGGTAGTAGCTTGGAAATTCTTTGGTTGCTAGCTCGCTAGTCGTATAAAGTCACCCTTTCAAGGATTAAAAGGCATAAATACAAACTCAAAGATGGGAGTGGTCCACAGAAAGACAAAAGAGTGATTGAGCTGTGCAAATACTGTTTAATAATCATTGAAACTAGTCCACTATTCTTCAAAGATCACAATGACCCATCCCTACTGTGTATAAGCCCCTTTCATTTACAGATTTTAATCACATTAAGCCCAAGGCATTGATCCCCAAACATGTGACTTGGCTTCCCACTTGACTAAATACAACAATTTGTCGCTTCACTTCCTGGTCCCTGCTAATCTGATCTGCACTTTCTTTATCAAGAGTCAGTTAAGGACAACGTGGCCATGTGGCGTTGTTTACCCTCTCCACAGGGGCATTAAGGTTGAAATGATAGCAGTAGTGAGAAAAGCAATCAATGCCTGATATAGATGGACGTTTTAAATGAGAAAGATGAACTTCCCTTCTAGCTTACCCACTGGTGTCATTTCATTATAATTTTTATGACAGTGGTTTTCAGATTCAACTAATTGTATTATGCTACCCCTAGGGGAACTAGTACCCCCTTATGAGGGAACCCCGGCCTAACCCAGGTACCGGTCACACATGTTGCACTGTGTGTTGGTTCCCTTGCAGAGAGAGCCTTGTACAGCTTTGAATGTTCCTTCCACCCGCTGTTCAGCCTGACCTCAGGGACCTGCAGGCTCGACTTCCTCAGGCCGGAGAACAGGTAGGCCTGCCTCACTCCTCACTCCATCTCACTCCACCTCAAACCTCACTCCACCTCACTCCACCCATCCCCGTCTGTTGGTTGTTTCTCTGGAGAGATGTACATGTCTTTCTCACGTTATGTTGGGTTTTGTGTTGTGTGTTGACAGGGCGTTTTATTTGGCTCTTTATAAGCACATGATGTTCTTGGAGAACCGAGGATGCCCACGGACCGCACTGGAGTACTGCAAGCTCATCCTGAGGTAAGCGGCTCACGGTAACGGGAGGCTCACTGTCAACAAATCTCCAAATGAAAGGTCACACAATGAAAGGATGAGGGCCCTGTTGTCCTCACATTCAGAGGACAACAAGGACCCGTGGATGAAGATAAACAACCTACCAAAATAAAAGTCATACAATCAATAAAGGATGTGAATGAAGGGAGCCTTATGTTGCAGCCTTGCTTTGGAGCGAGTATTTTAACTCGCAGAAAAGCCACTATATCACCATACTGCTGTAGTAAATGCAGTAGTAAACAAGCTGATTAAAGTATTCTTTCTTTTTTTTATCATAAATCTAAATCAATTTAACATAAATCACTGTCCAGTTCTAATGCTAATGACTATAGAATTAAAAGTGACTGAACATTTTCTAGCCTGCAAAAAAACACTGTTTATATATATTTACAGAGTGACCATTGTTACTTTCAAAGATAAAAATATCCAACCAGTGTTTAATGCTTTCACAAAACACAATGCTAAATCAAACTGTAACTAGCCACACGACGTTGTTTTCCCATGTATATGGACAAACAAGTCCCCCAGTCATGGCAACATATCTAGTCCATCAAGTGTAAGTCGTATCGTAAAAGACGTCATTACAGGCACTGATATAGGTCAGCACACGGTCCAGAAGCGCCCCATTAAAGGGCTGTAATATCATCAGAGGTCGTAAATCGAAGGTCTTGTGGACCTAATCGGGGCCATGCACGTCCGTCCTATATGTAAGGCTTGCAGCGTGCCTATCTGATCAGCGCTGTACAATCACGCTGTACAGTATCTGCTGTATGTACCATACACTGTCTTAAGTGTATGGTATCTATCTAAGCAGCGATCACGCTGTGCGTTATCTGCTGTACATACCACACACTGACTTCCTCATCCAGTGACAGCTGGATTCTGGTGCTCTCGCTAAGTACTGAGAGTACTTGGCTGTCTCCTTACTGAGAGTATCTGTGTAAATCACAGAGGCAAGACACCCCCACAAATTTAAGTTTGAGGCATTTGGTATTTGCTTGTTTTTGATTGTTTTGGTCATCACAACGTGTGATAATCAATATGTAAATGGTAATTTACCTGCATTTATATAGCGATTTTCTAACCAGTGGCCACTCAAAGCACCGTACAATATTGCCTAACATTTACGCTCGGGGACACATCGACACTCCGCTAGGAGTGTCCGGGGATCGAACTAGCAACCTTCCGATTACCAGCCAACCCGCTTGACCTGCTTAGCCACATGCCGCCCCATACAACAACACAATTTATTATTATTATTTTAAGTCTTGAATCCCCTGCGGCACTATACGCATACCAGTCTCAGAGGTCAAGGATTGGGTCACATAATATTTTATGGTGGTTGCCACCCACGTTCTTGTGTGTCTGCTCATTGGTCGAACGTTTGCTCCTCTTTCCTTTCCTGTGTCCCGCCACCCAGCCTGGATCCAGAGTCTGACCCGTTCTGCATGCTGTTGCTCATCGACTTTTTGGCACTGCGCTCCAGGGAGTATCATTCCATAATCCGATTGTATCAGGACTGGGAGGTGAGTTTCGTTGTAGTGGTTGTGGTTGTCTTCCCTGCTTGGTTTTGCACATCTACATCGGTGTGTGTGATTTTCGGATGTATGTATGCATGTAATCGCCATGGACAATGCGATTTTTTTTACAATACTATTCAAGTTGGTTGTCAAATGTTTGCTTCTGAAGATACTATTATGGGTGTCAATTATGTCACCCATTGCACTCCTCACCCTCCCCACCACTCTAGGCTCCTTATCAAGGAGCAGGAGCAAGTGACCTGCCTTGACTATGTTTGTTTGCGTTCATGTGTATGGTTTATCAGGCGAGAAACTTCAAAACCAAAAACCTTTTGTGTGTGTGTCTGTGTGTGTGTGTGTCTGTGTGTGTATGTCTGTTCACGCGTGTGTCGCAGGAGCACAGGAACCTGTCCCAGCTGCCCAACTTTGCGTTCTCGGTGGCGCTGTGTCACTTCCACCTCAGCCAGGAGGACGAGACGAAGCTGGAGGAGCGGGAGAAGCACCGGCAGAGCGCCGACCGCCTCCTGCAGCACGCCCTCATCATGTTCCCCGGACGTGCGTTTCCGTACACACACGCGATTTGGTCCCCTTACCAGGGTGTCCGCGCATCCTTAGAAAGTCTTAAAAAGTCTTAAATTCATGTTTCTAAATTTAAGGCCTACAAAAGTCTAAAATTCGTTACAAATGTCATATGCTGGTCTTAAATACTGTAACTCAAGGTCTTAAATTTGTCGGGGCAGGACTATTTTTTTCTTTTTCTCGTGGGACTTTTCAGGAAGGACATGTAGAGAGGCTTCTTTCTTGCTAGCTGCATATATAAACGATTGTCTGCGTGCTTGCTAGCTAGTCTGCGACAATGGGGTAGGTGAATGAGTCTCATTGAGGGACACGCATGCTATGCTTGGGTTATAATACAGCGGGATCCCCCCACCATCGCGTGTTTTAGGTCTTAAATTTCATTCAAGGTGGTATTAAAAAGGGCTTAAAAAGTCTTAAATTTGACTTGCTGAAACCTGCAGATAACCCTGCTTACAGCCCCTCTTGTACCTGGTGTGTTTGTGTGACGGTATGAACGTGTGTGCTTTGGTTCCAGTGCTGACGCCGTTGTTGGACCTGTGCACCGTGCAGCCCGACGCGGCCGTCGCTGCACACGCCTTCTTCGGCCCTAAAAGCCAAATCGGGTAATACACAACGAAAGAAATCATTACACAACATTACACAACGGCGTTGACGACGGTAAACAAAAAAGACCACAACAACAACAAAGGTGACGACGGGGACCTCGGCGGGGTCTAGTGCGCTACTTCAAATGGGAGGCGACCATGTCATGTTAACCCCCCCCACCCCACCCCAACCTTGTCCACAGGCAGTCCCCGGCGCTGGCGGAGCTGACCAGTCTGTACACTGGGAGGACCCACCTGCTGTGGAGGGAGGGAGGGGTGCTGCTCTGGCTGGAGGATTGTGTCAAGGAGGTGTTGCTCCGAGTCGATGCCAAAGACCCTCTGGTGGAGGACGGCCTGAACAAGTGAGCCGCTGTACATGTCTGTACTGCGTGTACAGCGTGACCTACATGGAAACACCTCGCACAATGGATGTGTTGACACGCTGGCCACAAACAGAGCAGACTCATGTGCAGTCACCCATGGGGTTCCCTCAAGGCATCCTAATGTCCATTTCATGGATTTCTTTGTAATACAATAAAGGTTAGGGTGATATAAAGCTAGGATATGCATTTAGGGGGAAACCAGGGACGTACAGCGTTCAGTGTCATGACGTACAACATACAATAAGTATGTAAAGGGATGATTGTGGTCCCACGTTCACGCAACGCAAGGGGGTTACGGACCATTTACGTCCTTGCGTCCACCGCAAGGTCCTGATGGGCGCCTCCCGAAAATTGTAAATATTGTAACCTGTCAAGGCGGGGCAGCAAGGGCTGTGATTGGTCCGCTTGCTAAACCCCGATGCAGAACGAAAACAGGTTCACGTCTGCGCGGTCAATGCGTTGCGTGGATGTGGATTCATAATCAGCCCTTAAGAGGGGGGTTCTTAGGAGAGTGTTGGTGGGGGGGGGGGGGGGGGGGTGCTGTGCAGGCTGTATTTACTGGGTGTTATTTGAATGGGATTCTTTGTGGCTTCATGTGACCTCGCTGGGTGCCCTGGCCAGTTGTATACAAACTCAGCCGCAAGACCACGGAGGTCACTTCTTGCCGTGAGCCGTCACCCTATCTTCTAGCTTGGTGGGTTAGTTGGTTATTTAGTTGTATTAGTTGTCCCCTTAGCGAGATTCTTTTTCACATTTTCCTTTCGTCATTTCATATTCATAGTCATAGGCACATAAAGAACATACAAAGACAAAAAACACTTGCAACACTTAATACATTTTTCACATAGATGATAACAGACAGAATAGAAAAACATATACATCCTTTGACAGACGGGGGGGGGGGGGGCATAGGCACATTTTCACACATAGTCATATATTGTTATATCACACTTTATTATTCAAAGCTAAACAGTTCAGGCTTTTCACCTCTCAGTACTTATGAAAGACCTTCGTTCTGTGCGTGTGATATAAAGCACAGCATCATTTGAAGATAAAAGGAGAAGTGCTGCACGCCGTGTGTCTCCAGATACTCTGTGCCGCTGGTTTCTGAGTTTGAATTCCCCTTGCGTCACATTTGATTCGTCTACTCTTCTCCTTGAGTTGAATATCAAAGGCATTGCACGGAAAATCCATTCAGTCATTTTTATTATCATTATTATCCTTTCATTACTATTTAATAATGTATTTTAGAATCTTAATGACGAGAGGAGTCTAAATCTAAATATTTTCCGTTAAGTCCATAGCCTTGGTATGTTTGACTAAATAGTGACGTATATGTTGGCTTTGTTTCGCCAGGAGAAAGCAACGATACCAGAGTGCTCCACGGGCGATCCATCGCCACGTTCTGCTGTCTGAGATCAAGGAAGCCACCTCCTTCCTGCCTCTGGTGAGCGCTCCTACCGCTGCTGCTGTTCACCGGGCCTACCGGTCGGACCCTGCCACCTCGCTATCCTCATGGTCCTCCACCGCATTCAAACCTTTATTCCCCTGCTCACACTCAAACACCACCAAAGGGTTTTGGATTGTTTGGGAAACCGCGTTCCTTGAATTCTTCTGTGAGGGTGCAATTAAAGTATTTTCATGGTTTTAACGTCAGTCATGACTCAATTTAAAAGTAGTCCTCCACTCCACTGATAAGAACACATAAGACTGAATCGTCATGGGCTGCTTATGACTGAGGTTGTGTGGTCCTTAGTACATTGGGTCATTGGAGTCATTTAATGAGCTCGTACTGCTCCTGGCATGTCCTTTGTCCCATGGTTGCTCTTCAACAGTAGCCATGTTTCCATCCAAAGTGATTCGCATTACTGGGCAATGCGCATAAAAAGAAATTTGAATCATGTGTGTTTCCATTAAAGAACGGACTTTGGTGAAAACTACAAATTCGCGCGAGTTTTCTAAGTCACGCGAGATTTTCCGCGGGTTGGCATGGCAACCAGCCTGTAAACATTCAGTCGTCTTCCTGCTGGTGTTTTGATGTGGTGTTTTGATGTTTTACAATGGAGAGAGGACTTCAGTCATTAATTACACCCGTCCATGGTTTATCGAACCCCAATTGAAGCATTTCCCCAAACAGTTCTTGATATATGGTGGCGTTTCTTTGGTGTTTACTGTCCAGGATCGCTATGATGTTTTTTTCTTTTACCAGTCTTAACAAACTTAGTACCTCATCCTCCGTCCACAGAAATCTTGAGCTATCCGCCATGTTGTTGTCTTCTGAGTGACCCGCAAACACCGGAAGCAGTCGGGGTGAAAGTGCGCTACGTCACACTTGATTCGCATACAGCTGTTTCCATCCCATTCGAATCAACCAAAACCCGGCCATAGCGAGCGTATTTCATTTTGTGCGAATCAAGAATGCGAGCGTATTTAATTTTGTGCGAATCAGGGGATTTTAATGCGAAACACGGCGTTTCCATCATCATTTTCCGATGCGATACATCTAGATGCGCATCTAAACAGCTGATTGAAACGCACCTAGTGTCTCTATGTTTTTACAACTACCCCTTTGAAGAGCGCCCCTATATTTTCTACAATGGCTTTATTGTTGTGTAATAATACAGTAGTGCAAACATGGCACTGGCATCATAAACCATCATGTGTGAGATAACATGGAATGATATTCCTAATCGATTCCATGCGTTGTATTATGTGTTGAAGGAGAGGGAAGTATTATTCATCTCTTCCTCTGACCAGCACCACTGATGTATTTCTCTTTGATATATATACTCCCTATAAACTGTTCATATGCACCTGAGAACAACATAAACTACATAAAGCTACAAAGTGGTCAATGTTTTAAAAAGGAAGCCTTTGGAATTTGTCTCAACCATAATACCGACACGTTTCCATGTCAGCGTGTTCCGTGCTGTCCAACATTGGACGTATGCATCGTGTGATCGGTCACCTTTTGCCCGGTCCTATTAGATCCCGAGGGATGGATTCACATTTGCCTCAAGGTTTTCTCCCAAGGAGCATGGTGTAGTACGAGAGGGGCTCCTAATGCTGCTCCCCTTGTCTCTCAGGACGTGACCACGCAGCCTGGGATGGGCTTCGACCCTCTGCCTCCCCTAGACTCGGTCACCTCATACACACGCCCGGAAAGGTAGCTCCTGCAAAATATACATTTCATATATACAGTGTATATATATATATATATGTTTGTTTATGTATATTTATATTAGTTACATAAATGTTTGATTTCTCTTTATAAATCCACAATTGTAAGTGTGTCTAGTCCCTCTCCACAGTACTTTTTACTTTTTCTGTGTGTGTGTGCGTGTGTGTGTGTGTGTGTGTGTGGGGTCATTTCGTGGTCCATGCGGCTCCAGGCCTCAGGTGGGCGCTACAGACGAGAGCACGCTGTCGCTCTTCTTCCGCTCTCTGCTGCCCAGCTTTAACCTCCAGGTGAGTGGCGTGGGGGGGGGTTCATGGTGTGTAGAGATCCCAGGGGATGGCTTTGAAGGTTTTCCTCGCACAAAACCAGCGCTGTGATCCCTGCGTTCAAGTAATGTTGCGTTGTGACATACTCCAAATTTTGTTTTCCTTCACCTTTACCAAATGTTATCATTGATCGTCTTAATTATGTATTTATTTTGGGTTCGTTTGATGCGGACGGATACAGTGTACACAGACACACCGAGAACAGATGTCCAATGCAAGGATCATAGTGCTAATAGCGGATGCTAATTTGCAACGACCGTCCCTAGAAGGGGCTCTTGTGAAGAAAAAGAGACGCAATAAAGCGCCATGTGAAGAAGATAAAGGAGCGTACGTTTGCGAGGTTGCCATGGATACACACAGGACTGAGATCAACCGCTTGATTTAGGGCCGATGTTTATCCGATGGTTGTTGTGGTTAATAACAGAGGCTGTAGAACTGATTCGAGGTTGGATACGACATTCCGATGATATTTACTTAATGAAAAAGGGATAATGCTAATTATGGCGTTGAGGCACTTCTGTCTTGCCAAGAGACGTTTGCTCCGAATTTCCCTCGGTTTTCCCCAGGCGGTGTCAAAATGGTGAATAGCAGAGCTTTGAAGCAACGTGATCTCCTTACACATAGCCCAGGCAGACAATGATAACATTCATGGCCCATGAAGGAAGTAATATACAGTCTCAATTTTCATCAGGGAAAAAACAAGCGTTGGGAACAATCACCAACTGTAAAGCTCAAACTACCGAGAATGTAAAAGCCTAGGTAAAATAAGGTTATTTTAAATCGTCGAGGGTTACGCCGGTTCTCAGGTAGTCTTCTGATCACTGCTCTTATCTGACGCTCTCTGTGGATTGAACGTGTACCGCTCTCTCTCGAATGGGACCAGCGTGTTCCTGAAGAAACAAGAAAGGGCACCTTTCTCCTGGGCAACAAATGAATGTTTGCAGTGTGCGCGCCATTACCCCACGTCATTCCAACACTGCGTGTTACCTCCTACCCTGTTGAGGGGACTGGCTCACACAAAGCACAACGCACATATGGTGAACCGCAAATGACCTCTAAAGACGTCAAGCGCTCCATTCCCCTGTTTAATAGTTCAAGAAACCGATTGCTCCATTTGTTGCTATTTCAAAACTGCGAATGTGTGGTAGAAATATAACAAAAGTACGACACAAGCGAAGGAAAACATCACACATCAGTGTGAAATCTATGTTTGTCTGGCAGCCATGAGCATTATGAACTCGACTCATCCCTACACACAGCACCATGTGGGATACAGGCTTACTTTGGATCTGCCAGTGGCATAGCAAAGGGCTCCAAAGAATGAAAATGCATAGGCTGGTTGTGTACTTGCCTGTGTTACTGACTGTCTTGTGCTCTAAATGTTGAGTTTTATTAAAGGTTGTATAGACTATCTTTATCTCAGAGTCACGTTAAAACTCAGAGCATGCCTTATTTATTCATGTGATTCATTGCAAAGGCACCTGGCCAATCTGATGCAATAACACTTCCAGCTGTGCACTGATTCACTGAGCAAGCAAGGCCACTCATTGGTGCCCCACAGTCCCAGAACCCGTGTATCTTCTGGATGCCCAGTAATGTAGGAGACCCACGGGCCGCGGGCGGTCCATAATGCACCAGCGTTCTGACCGGCCGCTTCACCTCGTTATCCAATTATAGGGAGGAAGATGTAGCAAATAACTTTTAAGTAACGGAAGAGATGCCATGATGTTTTTTCATCAGATACAATGATCCAATTCTCTGGGATTTTGAGTCCAAGCAAGTGAAATTAGGCGGCTGATATGATCCATGTTGTGAGAGTTTGATTCAACCCAAACACTAAGCAGCAGTGTTTCAGCCCTAAGCGTTTCTCCCCAATGCCAATATGGCTCATGAGAATTCGGTTAGATGAATAAATTGGTCATATTTTTGTGTATTGCATTTCTCACAAAAGAGTCATAAAATGACACAATAACGATGGCGGTTATATTTGTGTGTGTGTGTGTGTTTGTGTGTGTGTGTGTATGTTCATGCATGTTGTGCGTTCATGTTCATGTGTGTGTGTGTGTGTGTGTGTGTGTGTGTGTGTGTGTGTGTGTGTGTGTGTGTGTGTGTGTGTGTGTGTGTGTGTGTGTGTGTGTGTTCATCTTCATGCCTGTGATTGTGTGTGTGTGCATGTTCAACTTCACGCATGTGATTGTGTGTGTGTCTGTGTGTGCATGTCATGGTGTGTGTGTGTGTGTGTGTGTGTGTGTGTGTGTGTGTGTGTGGTGTGTGTGTGTGTGTGTGTGTGTGTGTGTGTGTGTGTGTGTGTGTGTGTGTGTGTGTGTGTGTGTGTGTGTGTGTGTGTGAGCAGGGTGGGCCGAGGCCCGAGGAGGAGCAGCAGGTGGCCCAGGCTGGCCGGGAGCTGTACCCAGAGGTGAACCGCCTCATGGTGGCCATGAGGGACGTGCTGGCCAACATCCAGTTCCAGGAGCCGCCCCGGGACGACCACCCCGACCGGGACGAGGAGGAGTGGAACTGACCTGCAATAAGGAGCGAGGAAGAAGGAGGGCACTACACATGGAAGAAGGGGAATCGATCAAGCTTTTATATAGAAAAGACCTAATTATGAGCACCGCGATGGGGTTGTTGTTTTGTTTTCCCCCTAATCATCAGACGTATCAAAAAGCAAAATCAATAAAACTGCGCTCTCAACGTTCTCCGCGGTGGTTTTTGTTTTTCTGGTGAATATGGGGTCCATGTTGTGATGTGATTATGTATTTTAGCTTATCTTTATTTCAATTGTATTAAACTAGATTTGATATCCATGATGTTAAGGTATTCTGTGAGGCCTACTTCTGCAGCACAGCCTTGCAACATCGCATCATTTAAGCAAGTAAGGGGGTTTCAACCCCTCAATAATAATACAAACATTGAAATGATCATGTAAAAACACAAAAACAAGAGTTGGCTTTCATTTCATGGCTTTCTAATTTTTCCCTTTCCCTAAAGATGTATCAAACTCTTGATTACAGAATTCAGGGAGTAAATGGATGCACTACTAACGCCCACTAAGTCCAATGACAATGTTGAGCTATGGATGGTAAAATTAGCTCCTTGTTCTCTTGCTAACCTATAAATCCCTACTTGGTTTAGGCCCAAAATATTAACTGCTATGCTTCCACTACATAAGCCTTCTAGAACACTAAGATCTTCTGAATCTGTTAATTATCCCCAGCGTAAACACGAAACATGGGAAAGCAGGATTTAGTTACTATGCAACAAATAGCTGGACTAAACTTCCTGAGGATTTAAGACCTGCTCCAACTCTGAGCACCTTTAAAACAACATTGAAGACTTTTATTTTATTTTTGTTTGCTTTATTTTTCTGCTAAATCTTAAATACGTTGCACTTTCTAAAAAGCTTTTTTTTTTTTTTAACTTTGCCTTTATTTTCTATTTTTACCAGAAAGATACATGATCTGATACCAGAGAGAAAGGATAAGGGTTTGAGACCCAGGTCCTGTCTGGTTTAGAGTCCTAGAATCTGGGTAGGAGTCCCAGATAAACGACCAAGTTCCTTAGATCGGGTTGGAGTCCCAGAGAAAGACCTGAGTTCTGTCTGGGTTGGTGTCCCGAAGCCTGTCTGGGTTGGAGTCCCAGAATAAGGCCATTGGTTCGTGGTTAGAGTCCCGACGTGTGTTTGGGTTAGAGCCCTAGAATCTGAGTTAGATAGAATAGAATAGAGTCCTAGCCTAGAATAGAAATTGACTAGAATCAGGGTTGGAGTCCCAGAGAAAGGACCAAATTCCTCTAGGTCGGGTTGCCTTGCCTTAGGCTTACTCATTTTTATATGTTTTACTAGCTGAAGAAATTTTTCAGGTCATGAGTGCTTTATGAAGCTTTCGGCTATGTATATAAACCTAGTGCTTGTCTACGCCCCTTCATTCACGTCACGGCCATGGGTTTACCATCACAAAGAAAGCACACGACGACTCATTTTTCAAAGTTGAATTCCAAGTAGGCTACCTTTCAAGCCCAGTGACAACTGAGATGCTGACCAGCTGCAGACACGTCACGGGGACACACACACAAAGAGAAAAACACACAATCACTTGTTGTGGAAAGTGGTGGACATGATGAAAAATACTTTTTATAACCGGTCTTCAACATATGTGATTTTAGGCGATGGGGATGGGGGTGGATCGGTATGAGGTCGGACAGTGTCGACAATAAGTCAACACTCACACTTTGTCAATCTAACAATGCCAATATCACATCTGCTGTTGAACGCTCCAATGCATGTCGTTCAGCCCAGAGATAACATAAGCCATATCACTGCCCTATAATAGAGACAACCGGAGGAACAACGTCTCAAAGTTATCCAGAGACAACAGCAGCTCCCTTCTGGGGAAACGGCCTCTGGGGGAACGCATCTGGGGGACCGCCTCTTGGGACCGCCTCTGGGAGATTGGCCCCTGGACCACGTTCATGCCACCTGAAAAAACTTGACCTAAACTCACTTCGGAATTGAAACACAAATCCTGATTCTTCTGACAAATGTAGGCCTACTTATTGTAAGTCGCTTTGGATAAAAGCATCAGTTAAAAATCCCCTAAAAGTAAATGCAAATGTAAATGTTAACAGTTATTCGACTGCAGTTTTATAGTGAAAGGCTTATTGGATCATAGCCTACCTGTCAGGTGGGGAGACTGTGGTAGGCCTACCTTTTTTTACGTTTACGAGTTTGCGTCTCTGTTTTGGTATTTCGCCTTCAAAACCACCAAATGTTTAATAACTTTATTCAGATAACATCTGATTCAATTCCTTTTTATTAAGGGTATCACATGTTTGGTTTACTCTTTTAATTTGGTAACATGAATAACGCAGTCACAGGTTTCAAAATGCCGATGAGATAAGCAAAGCCACACACACACACACACACACACACACACACACACACACACACACACACACACACACACACACACACACACACACACACACACACACACACACACACACACACACACACACACACACACACACAGAACAAATAAATTCGAAAGCACAAACGCACACACATAGACCTATTAATTCATTCTCAGACAATCTTGCAAAAAAAATTATAAATAGGCCTAAAAAGTGTATATTTTGGGGTGGGGAGATTATTGTATACATTTCATATTCAACCCATTATTTCACTTCCTTAATCGAATTGCTATGCAGCCCTTGTCACAGACATTTCCCCTTCATTTTGGATTCCAAAGGGCTTTAGAAATGACATTGTATCAATAATGATGCAACATTATATTGCTGTTAATTAATGTGAAAATTATCCTATTTGAACATCATTTGAATGATTTCCTATTTGTCTGGTTGTCAGTCTGGTTTTAGGATGCGTTGCGCCAAACCTTGCGTAAAACCATCGGTCACAATGCCTTAAGAGCGCAGATTATTCCAGATTCCATCACCACACACACACATTAAGCCTATACGGTTTCATGGTTTAAGTTTGATACGGAGACTCTGGGCTTCGTAAATTCATTACAATGTTTGCAGTAATCAGTCCGCAAAGCAATAAGTTGGCTGTGCGCTTGAGAGGAGGGGCCATGTAAAGTAGGCCTACTAAAGCAGAAGCTGCTACTTTGTCCGTTTTAGAAAACAACTAGGCCTACATGGAAACGGACGCTTCCTTTGATACGAGACTATTCACACTTCCCCACCTCAATGAAGAATACCCCCTAAAGAAGTTATGGGGTTTGATGGGATTTACCTTTTTTTCTAGTGGATGCCCCCTGAGTGGATTTATTTTGGACTGACTATGTTCATGTTTTTAGTGTTGATTGATCTGCGAGAAGCTTGTTGACTCCCCAGGAGCCCAAACTGCTCCTCAGCCAACTCCTATCAGGACTGATACCTTCACCATATGAGACATCATGTATTTATTCTACACAGCCTATCTCTTTGCGGAGCCTTAAGGTAGGCTACAGTGTGTTGCTTATATTCTATGTTCTCAGTTGAGTGTGCTATACGGAGCCATCCTCTAATTAACCAATTAGCCCGCGTGGCACAACTGATCGTGTACATTTGACCAGGTCAGGGGAGCACCATCTCGGAATAGAAAGAACAAAAAGTTGTGTCCAGTCAAAAAAAGCAGCCAGTCACCAACTGGATTTCGGAGACAAACATGGGCAACCATTCGCACAATCTCCTGACTCTGCACCACATTGAGCTGGGCCAGTCAACGTACATGGAGGACACCAACATCACCAACGCCACGGACGCGGAGTCCAACTCCCTGGGCTGCGTGCAGATCCGCATCCCCCAGGAACTGTTCCTCACCCTCGGGCTCATCAGCCTAGTCGAGAACATCCTGGTGGTGCTGGCCATCTTCAAGAACCGCAACCTGCACTCGCCCATGTACTACTTCATCTGCTGCCTCGCCGTCTCCGACATGCTCGTGAGCGTCAGCAACGTGGTGGAGACCATCTTCATGCTCCTTAACGACCACGGGCTGCTGGACGTCCACCCGGGCATGCTGCGACACCTGGACAACGTCATCGACGTCATGATCTGCAGCTCGGTGGTGTCCTCGCTGTCGTTCCTGTGCGCCATCGCGGCGGACCGTTACATCACCATCTTCTACGCGCTGCGCTACCACAGCATCATGACTAGTCAGCGCGCGGTGGCAATCATCGTGCTGGTGTGGCTGGCCAGCATCACCTCGAGCATCCTCTTCATCGTGTACCACACGGACAACGCCGTGATCGTGTGTCTCATCACGTTCTTCTGCATCACCCTGGTGTTCACGGCGGTGCTTTACCTGCACATGTTCATCCTGGCCTACTTCCACTCGCGCCGCATCGTGACCTTCCACAAGAGTCGCCGGCAGGCCACGAGCATGAAGGGCGCGATAACGCTCACCATCCTGCTCGGGGTGTTTCTCCTGTGCTGGGGCCCTTTCTTCCTCCACCTCATCCTCATCCTGACCTGCCCCACGCGCCCCTTCTGCAATTGCTTCTTTAGAAATTTTAACCTTTTCCTCATTCTTATAATATGCAATTCTCTCATCGACCCCCTTATATACGCCTATCGGAGCCAAGAACTTAGGAAAACGTTAAAAGAGCTGGTTCTCTGTTCTTGGTATTTTGGCGTGTAACAATATTTATTTGCATAAAGCACCATACTATTTCAAATCCCTTCTTTTGTAATCACTCGTATGAACACTGTTCAATGAATCACCAATTGAGGCAAAGCTTTCACTGCCATTGTCTGTTAATCAATCAATCTATCCATCCATCTATCCCTCTATATATGCATCTATCTAACCACTAGCAAAAAGGAAAGATCTGTCTGTATAGAAAATGTAGATCTACACAGACAGATATAGCCTACAGATAGATACATCTTTGTCTATCTTTCATTCTATCAATCAATCAATCAATCAATCTATCTATCTATCTATCTATCTATCTATCTATCTATCTATCTATCTATCTATCTATCTATCTATCTATCTATCTATCTATCTATCTATCTATCTATCTATCTATCTATCTATCTATCTATCTATCTATCTATCTATCTATCTATCTATCTATCTATCTATCTATCTATCTATCTATCTATCTATCTATATATATATATATATATATATATATCACAGTGTAAAACACTTAACTGCACAGCAATGATCGTTATTAGGTGGCAACTGTAATTTAATTCCTAAATGCGATTTAAGGATCAAATAATAAATGTGTAAAATATAGAACGATGAACAAGACTGTTATTGATCTCGTTTCACCGTTCCCAGCCAGCTTTCCATAAGCTGCTTTTTAAACCAAACAACGTTGACATGACTAACAGGAGCATATAGTTCTTGTTATGACTCCCTAGCATACCTTCTGTATATTTGAAGTACGGTGGAATGGTCTGATATTTATTGATGAGACAATATGACGAGCCTAATACTATATGAATCACTGTTGTGTTTGCTGTTTGCTAATATCAATGGAACAGCTCAATGATTGGATGATCATATGCAAGGATTGATTAGCCTGTTGATAACATCTAAACAATGAATGTCAGTTTCTCACATTTTACCTGTTGAAACCTAAAGGATTACAGTTTTTCTCAGTCGCTTTGGTACATTTCTCAGATCAGATTTGAAATTTGCAAAACAGTAAGTGCATTTCTCAAAACAATTCGTACAAATAGCAAAACACCATGGATTTCATGCAAAAGCCAGTCTCTTGCTCAAAATCCTTAGTTTGTTCCTCAAAAGTAAATATCTGTGTCAATGAACATGTCAGTGCCATCAAAATGACAAGTCCTTGTGTCATTGTGTACGGATAAGACAGTCAAATTGCTTTGTCATGTTGTCAATATAACAGTGTACTCTGGAGGGATGTTCTGATGTAAACCATGGCTACATTTTTGTAGATAATGATTGTAAATTGTAAGTTACACCTTAGTGTATGAGATTGATTGCAAGAGACTGGACACGATTCACATTTACGCTTTCTGTTCGTACTTTAATTTGTTGACAGACCATGTCATTGCTAGAAATGTGAACATAGGAAAATCTCCTTAGGGTAAACTGTACATGCATGGCTGTAGGAATTACAGTGCAGTAATCCTACACCTCCTGACGTTCCTGTCTGTTGGTCCACAAATTCTCAGAAAATGTAACATTGTGTTGTGCTCCAGCTATATATATACCTGCCAGTTCATGGTTCAGGAGATGCACCTTTGAGCAATTCCAGTAAACTGGTTGATCGTTGGTTGATCTAACACTTCACACCTTTCCCTTCTTTCGAGAAAGTCAACATTCACCTGGTAGCAATTTACCAATTCAGAACAGATTTAGAAAAAAAGTCTAATGGAAATGTATAGAAATATGCTTGATATATTATGACAACTTGTTCAACCATTTGCATGTAAAGACTTGTGCAATGAACTAATGCCTAAATGTTGTGGGGGTGAGACTATTCAATAGAGACCAATTACAATGCATTTTGATCAACATGACATAAGCAATTGATAATGTGGAAAGAGCAGAGAATTGTACATAATCATTTGCATGAATGTACCAAAGCATTTGCAACTTGTTCAAAGAAATGAGAAACTGCTTTTTTGATGTGCACAAACGACACAATGATGTGAAGATTGAACAGGTAGTTTTGAGAATTTCAATTCTGATCTGAGAAATGTACCAAAGCGACAGAGAAAAACTGTAACACCTATAACAAACCTTTATAACAAATCACTCCCCCCCAATATCTTTTATGTGGGGGTATAGATAATAAAGCTCATCAAGATAAGCTGAAGTTGTAATCATTTTATTTTCTGTGTAACCCTTTGTAATTGATAATGTGTCGGGCATAGGGAAATAAGAAAGGGAAAAGCAAGTGTAGAAGAAGAAAATGTGATGGGATATGAATTTATGGCTATATGTTGTTTGAAGGAGGAATTGCATTATTCATTCCCTCGCTCAAGCAAAAGCCCTGCAATCAAAACCGTTTGGCAGTTGGACTTAATTATGGCTTGATTAAAGGCCTTATGTCTGCTTGAAAGAAAAAATGGAATGATGAATCCGGTCATGAGACTAAAACTAGCTGTAGCAAATTTGAGTTGCAAAACAAAAGCATCTTTGATTCAATGAAACAGGGGCACAGTTGAACTGTTTTTAGACCTATGCTTAGAGGCATCTTGGATCCTTATCTCTGCACTAAGAACAAATCATTCACAACTACACACACACACACACACACACACACACACACACACACACACACACACACACACACACACACACACACACACACACACACACACACACACACACACAGAAAACCAAAACCTGTTTTAGAAAATGGACTATTTTGATATGTATATATTTAAACACACACACACACACACACACACACACACACACACACACACACACACACACACACACACACACACACACACACACACACACACACACACACACACACACACACACACACACACACTTTCACGTGTGTGTGTGTGTTTACATAAAATGTCTGTTTGCTAAAACCGGCCTCTTTCTGCTTCAAATAGTTCCCCTGACATGGTCCAAGATGTAATTTTAGACCAGTGAGCAAATGTAATAAAGTCCCTTATGTAATCAAACACAATTATGTATTTTATAACGTTATCATGCAAAATCCCTATAATTTAATCAATTATTATTTTATTGAGCAATCATTGCATTACAGACTGGCAACTATTCATGTCTATATAATAAAGATTAATACAAATGTGTAATATATTTTGAAAAGGCTTAATAACTTGTTATTTTATTGACTTGAATTGCAGATGTGTGTAATGTACACTGTACATCATTTATCGTGATTCCCAATTTTACAGATTGGGTATCACGGAGAAATTGAGAATTCCCCCATACCACTATTTCCATCAGGGCACTTGACAAACAACAGACACGCATGCTATGTAGGCTACTGTGACTTATGTAAAGCAGAATAGACCATAGCATGCTATTCACTCTGACTTACGTAAAGCAACTCAAACCATAGCACGTTGCGGCATATTTAAAGCGGCACAGACTATAGGGGCGGTCAAAGCACTAACATCAAATACCCCTAATTATTCCATGGTCTGGGGGAATACTCGATTCTGATTGGCTGCAGGGCATTAACCCCTGATATTCGACACCTGCTAAGTAGTTCCAGTTAAGTAGTTCCAGTCAATGGGCTCTATGCACAACTCCACTACTTCCTGGACTTAGTGCAGCTCCTTTATTTCCTGTCTTATATTATTGGATAAACTGATTAATCCAGGTGTGTCTGACCATTGTGACTACTCAGACACACCTGGATTAATCAGTTTGTCCAGTAATGTAAGACAGGAAATGAAGGAGCTGCACTAAGTCCAGGAAGTAGTGGAGTTGTGCATAGAGCCCATTTGTCTGTTCAGCCTTCAAAACGAGAGATGGTAGGCTATATTGTAGAGTTGGATGTCTTGAGACCGGTCTTGGTCTCGAGACCGGTCTCGAGACAACTTTTACGTGGTCTCGGTCTTGTCACAGTCTCGACTGTCTTTGGTCTTGGTCTTGTCTTGGTCTCGGATCCCTCGGTCTTGTCTTGGTCTCATTGTCTTGGTCTTGCGGTCTCCGGTCGACATAGGGGTCGGGAGATTTGCAACAAATAATGTCTATGATACCAAACATAATATTCTATAATTGCAACATTAAATTGTTTTCGCCTTTCGGAATTTGTAGTTTGCATTTGATTCATGTGACATGTTTGCAAGTCATTGTTGTTTACTGTATTTTATTTAAAATGGAGTTGTTTAACTAAATAAATGTGACCATTGACATTTAAATAACATCTGCATATCACATTGTTTTGACTTCACAGGCTTAATCTATTTCTGGCAAGGTTATAATTGTGTATCTTCAATTTCATCTACAAATTAAGTATAATTGTAATTAGTTACATATTTCCCATAGCTGTTGGAGGTGTTAGCTGTTTTATCAGATGACTTTTGGACCAGTTAGTTAGTACCAGTCAGTCAGTAATATCAGTCCTCAACAGCAGACAAAGGAGTCTCAATCCTCTAATAGTGCAGTAACAGCTGTCATGCAATTGCTATACATAGTTTATCTCACCCAGTCTACGAAAACATTTACAGTGAGTGAGCTCACAGTCCAACCCGGTCTCACGAGATTTCGTGCTCATGCGCACGAAACGTTAATCTATTGAATCGTGTCCCAGAGTACGATTTTTCGACTTTTTTCGTGGAACGCATCACGAAATGTTAACCAATGCATTCTGAATGGGCACGACTACGGTCACGGACAGACGCTGTGAGGCATCTTTCCTATTGGATAGTTTTTTAGGATATTTCTCTGTGAAAATGGCGGACATACTTTTTATTCTTGGTGGAAAATATGATATTTTAGCATAGTTACGCCATTAAAAGTGTTTATGTAAACATTTTTAGCGAGAAATGTGCATTTTACTTTCATAATCGT
Source organism: Melanogrammus aeglefinus (assembly GCA_900291075.1). Lineage (NCBI taxonomy): Eukaryota > Metazoa > Chordata > Actinopteri > Gadiformes > Gadidae > Melanogrammus > Melanogrammus aeglefinus. Next base: position 279,449 of record OLKM01000385.1, on the reverse strand, counting down.
CGCTCGGCGAATGTGAAGGATGTTTGGTTTGATAGTTATGACGAAGAATATTTCCGTCGTCTCCACATAATAACATGGTTGGCTGCTATGATGTTTGCTATGGACGCTGAAACCAGCAGCTCGCATGCCGTTTAAATCATGGGAATAAAACCATTGTCTTTGCTGGTTATGTAAGGGATAATGTATAGAACGTACAGGCAACCAGTTGTGGGCCAGGAAGTGGATTTTCAATGGTCAGATACAGATCTTGTTATAACGATAATTGAATAAAAGTTATGGTCTACTTATAGATAGAATATTACAACGAAATAATTGTATATATATAATATATTTTAATATTTAATTAATTAAATACAAAAACGGCTTTAAACATCTGACATGCCTTTGGGCTTTGCTTTTCAATGGGCCTGCGTCAACGTCACGTCACTCTCGGCAAACCACGTTGGTTAAAGGCGGTGTCACGTTAAAATTGTACCGGGGGCGAAAATTGTACCGGCCTACGTCATCGTTTGTTTACATCCTGACAACCTGCCCGGCAACAGACGACGCGATGCAGAAAACATGTTTCCAAACGACGAAATAACATAATACAGATAGCGGATCGCTATCTGTATTATGATAGATGGCGATAACAATTGTTTTTTACTTTTATATTTGTATTGTATTTAATTGTTTAATCGAAACAATAAAAAAAATTGCCGGCGAAACGGGCGATTGCGTCAAATGACAAATGCTTTGCCCGCGTCAAATGACATTTGTCATATGACGCGATCGCCCGTTTCGCTGGCAATTTTTTTTATTGTTTCGATTAAACAATTAAATACAATACAAATATAAAGTAAAAACAATTGTTATCGCTATCTATCATAATTCAGATAGCGATCCGCTATCTGTATTATGTTATTTCGTCGTTTGGAAACATGTTTTTCGGATGTAAACAAACGATGACGTAGGCCGGTACAATTTTCGCCCCCGGTACAATTTTAACGTGACAGCGGCAATGGAGCTGCCGTAAATTGTGTTGTTTTTGTCGTAAACGTTAGCTTTCATAACCGCGCTAGCTTGGTTAGGAAATATAGATATTCCATGAAAATATCTGCCCGTAACGGGGCAAACAAGGTGTCCTTTGACATCTACGTTTCGAGGCAATTGCAACGGTGCCATACATGACCATATTTGACTATGTTTCAGGGTAGTAATTAGCTGTCGATTTTGGAGGCCTTTATCAATAATGACCAGCTATAGATTTGCTTCCCGATTGAGTTTTCTGACAAATGACATGTTATTTAGCATCTACATTAGCAGCTGAGTCCAATGAGATCAAGCTCGACCTTGTGCCACACCGAGATCATGTCCTAGACCATAGGTGTACCATGTAGGAGCCTAAAATACAGGGGCCGTGTAGTGTAGGGGGCCATGTAGGGCCGTGGAGTGTCATACTTGGTGTCATTGGACTCAGCTCAATGTGTAGATGCTAAACAACATGTCATTTGTCACAGACTTTTATCGGAAAGCAAATCAATAGCTGGTCATTATTGATTAAGGCCTCCAATTTCGGCAGCTAATTACTACAACATGTTTGAATGTGTTCATGTGTGGCACCATTGCAATCGCCTGGAAGCGTAGATGTTGAAGGACATCTTGTTTGCCCTATTACGTCACCTACAAGAAATTACTCAGCAAGTGCTCCATCTCGTTGCACCTCACCCAGCGGCTCGCTTGCAAAGATTTTGGCCTGAAGTTCTACCCAGACCTACACCCTAGCCAACCAACATGCATATCTGAGAATCAGGGCTCTCTTTAATAATGACAAAAAGTTATGAGAGAAATGCACATAAACTTTTTGTTATCTCATAAGCGGCGTGGTGCCGGCTCCTTTTGACCTTTTGACCCCAAAAACAGTTTTTGAGATAGGAAGGTCCTACCGCCCTGAAATTTGAATACCTTATTCTAGGGCCTAACTGGGACCCCCGTACCGAAACTTGGACCGGTCGGACCCCGAGGGGGCCCCCCCCCCTCGAGGCCCCCCCTTCCTGCCCTCGGGGTCCGACCGGGCCAAGTTTCGGTACGGGGGTCCCAGTTAGGCCCTAGAATAAGGTATTCAAATTTCAGGGCGGTAGGACCTTCCTATCTCAAAAACTGTTTTTTCACCACATTCTGAACCATTAGGTCTTGCAGGCAACACTTCTGAGGGGCTTTGTCCAAATGACAGTCCATTTGGGAAAACTTTTTTTTCTCTAAGGGCTAGAACTTCAAATCTCGGATATGTCGTTCTCGGGGAACCGGGAAATGTGTGTAAACATTTTAGCATCCCTAGCTATCTCGAAAAGGCCGGAAAAGGGGCGTGACCTCCAACAGTACAGTAAATGTACATAAGACAGGTTAGTTTCTAGTCCCCATTTTTTGTGGGATGGAGGTGTACATTTGTGGCTTAAGGTGTGTAGACACAGCTGGCCTGTGGCCAAGTTTTTGAAATCTGGGGTCAAAAGGTCAAAAGGAACCAGCACCACGCCGCTTATGAGATAACAAAAAGTTAATGTGCATTTCTCTCATAACTTTTTGTCATTATTAAAGAGAGGCCTGATTCTCAGATATGCATGTTGGATGGCTAGGGTGTAGGTCTGGGTAGAACTTCAGGCCAAAATCTTGCAAGCGAGCCGCTGGGTGAGGTGCAACGAGATGGATGGAGCACTTGCTGAGTAATTTCTTGTAGGGCCAGTGGCGTAATAGGGCAAACAAGATGTCCTTCAACATCTACGCTTCCAGGCGATTGCAATGGTGCCACACATGAACACATTCAAACATGTTGCTGCAGTAATTAGCTGCCGAAATTGGAGGCCTTAATCAATAATGACCAGTTATTGATTTGCTTTCCGATAAAAGTTTGTGACGAATGACATGTTATTTAGCATCTACACATTGAGCTGAGTCCAATGACACCAAGCATGACACTCCACGGCCCTACATGGCCCCCTACACTACACGGCCCCTGTATTTTAGGCTCCTAGGCTACATGGTACACCTATGGTCTAGGACATGATCTCGGTGTGGCACAAGGTCGAGCTTGATCTCATTGGACTCAGCTGCTAATGTAGATGCTAAATAACATAACATAATTTAGTCATTTGTCAGAATGACAAATGTTTGTAATTTTTTGAAAAATTTTTGTAATTTTAATTTTGTTTGTAATTTAGTCATTTGTCAGAAAACTCAATCGGGAAGCAAATCTATAGCTGGTCATTATTGATAAAGGCCTCCAAAATTGACAGCTAATTACTACCCTGAAACATAGTCAAATATGGTCATGTATGGCACCGTTGCAATTGCCTCGAAACGTAGATGTCAAAGGACACCTTGTTTGCCCCGTTACGGGCAGATATTTTCATGGAATATCTATATTTCCTAACCAAGCTAGCGCGGTTATGAAAGCTAACGTTTACGACAAAAACAACACAATTTACGGCAGCTCCATTGCCGCCTTTAATCAACGTGGTTTGCCGAGAGTGACGTGACGTTGACGCAGGCCCATTGAAAAGAAAAGGCCAAAGGCATGTCACATGTTTAAAGCCGTTTTTGTATTTAATTAATTAAATATTAAATATATATATATATATATATATAACAATTATTTCGTGTGTAATATTCTATCTATAAGTAGACCATAACTTTTATTCAATTATCGTTATAACAAGATCTGTATCTGACCATTGAAAATCCACTTCCTGGCCCACAACTGGTTGCCTGTACGTTCTATTACATTATCCCTTTACATAACCAGCAAAAGACAATGGTTTTATTCCCATGATTTAAACGGCATGCGAGCTGCTGGTTTCAGCGTCCATAGCAAACATCATAGCAGCCAACCATGTTATTATGTGGAGACGACTGAAATATTCTTCGTCATAACTATCAAACCAAACATCCTTCGCATTCGCCGAGCGACGATTATGAAAGTAAAATGCACATTTCTCGCTAAAAATGTTCACATAAACACTTTTAATGGCGTAACTATGCTAAAATATCATGTTTTCCACCAAGAATAAAAAGTATGTCCGCCATTTTCACAGAGAAATATCCTAAAAACTATCCAATAGGAAAGATGCTCACAGCGTCTGTCCGTGACGTAGTCGTGCCCATTCAGAATGCATGAGTAGGGTCCAGCTGCAGCCCCGGAGAACAACACCCTGGCGTGACAGAACACCCTGGCGTGACGGAAGTACTGTGGCTGGACGGAAGTTACCTCCGATTATTTTCTAGAGACAAATAAACGTAATTATCGCTTGAATAACATAACAAAGAAATAAAAAAATATTTCGACAAGTTAGTAATCATTTTTTATAGCTTAGAAAAAGGTTTTTTTATTAACGTTATTCAGCCCCGGAGAACAACACCCTGGCGTGACGGAAAGTACTGTGGCTGGATGGAAGTTACCTCCGATTATTTTCTAGACAAATAAACGTATTTATCGCTTGAATAACATAACAAAGAAATAAAAAAATATTTCGACCCGTTAGTAATCATTTTTAAATATCTTAGAAAAGGTTTTTTAACGTTATTCAGCCCCGGAGAACAACACCCTGGCGTGACAACAACCCAAGCGCGAAGGAAGTACTGTGGCGTCACGTGACGGAAGTGATTTATTTAAAAATCAAATCGGATACCGAAGATGAACGATGGAAGTAAGTGTGACTGTAGATATGCTTAATATATTGGGTAATATTTATGTTAAAGTCTTGGATGGGTATGTTTTTTTTTTTTTTTTTCAACAAATATGAATATACACCTCAACCCCAATATGAACTAAATATGTATAATTCTTGCAATCATTTCTCCTTATTTATTCAGGCACGGCAGAAGGTTCGCACATTTCACAGAGGAGGCCAAAGAAATGGCGGTTGGACGACTTCAACCAGTCTTCAGACTGAAGCGAAAAAGAGAAGTGAATGACGTTTCTAATGACAGAATACAAATAATATATTGTATAGGCTTAATATTGACTTGACTGTTTGATTCTTTTTGACAGTGAGTTGGAGTTGATGTGGCGAGCGCATTTGCAGCATTATTTGTTGAATAAATTGTGAGGAAACTTTGGTTGTGGTTTATTCTTCACTATGTATCTTTATATCAAATTATGATGATATACTTGACAAAAAATGTAATTAGATTCTATTAGACATATTAAAACAATTACTTAATTCTAATGGTAAATTACTTAATGAGTAAAGTGTATAATACACTCAATTCCATTCAATAATTGTCTACACACTGAATTAGTTTATTTGTCTAAATAACGTTAAAAAAGGGGCTATAAGCTATAAGCTAAGCTATAAACTTGGTTTACTGACATGTCCATAATTATTGTTTTATTATTTTAATTTTCTGGTCTAATAAGTTCAATAACGCAAAGAATGCTGAGGTAGGCTATTTGTCTAAATAACGTTAAAAAACCTTTTCTAAGCTATAAAAATGGTTACTAATTGGTCGAAATATATAGTTCAATAAACTCAAAGAATGCTGACTGGGTATTTGTCTAAATAACGTTAAAAAACCTTTTCTAAGCTATAAAAATGGTGTTACTAACGTGTCGAAATATTTATTTCTTTGTTATGTTAATTCAAGCGGTAAATACGTATATTTATCTATAGAAAATAATCGGAGGTAACTTCCGGCGATAAATACGTTTATTTTTCTCTAGAAAATAATCGGAGGTAACTTCCGTCCAGCCACAGTACTTCCGTCACGCCAGGGTGTTCTGTCACGCCAGGGTGTTGTTCTCCGGGGCTGCAGCTGGATACTATTGGAATGCATTGGTTAACATTTCGTGATGCGTTCCACGAAAAAAGTCGAAAAATCGTACTCTGGGACACGATTCAATAGATTAACGTTTCGTGCGCATGAGCACGAAATCTCGTGAGACCGGGTTGCACAGTCACACACATTCATGACAAGCTCTGTCTCTGCATTGTTCTGTCTGTAGTTGAAATAATACCTTCTTAAATTGAATTTAAACTGGGACTGAACCTCTTACCCCAGTATGCTGCTCTTATTCAATTGATGCAAGTTATGGGGTAACACTAGCTCACTAGCTTTTTTTTTTTTTCTTTTTTTTTTTTGTTGTTAGACGAGACCTCGGTCTTGGTCTCGTCTCGGTCTCGTCTCGACTTTGTCTTGGTCTTGACTGAGTCTGTCTTGGCCTTGGTCTCGTCTTGGTCTCGGTCTTGATACCCTCTGGTCTTGGTAGTGTCTTGGTCTCGGTTAAGGCGGTCTTGACTACAAGTCTACGATATTGTGAAAAATCCAACTGTAATCAGGAAACGCGGGTATAGTCCCTCTGTGGTATAAAGGCTGGGACGAATTTCGAACTAGAAAATGCATTTCCTGCATAAAATGCGGTGAGTGCTGTAGTGCAAAGTGAGGTTGAAAATATGTTTTAATAAAGATAGTTTAAGACGTAAAGAGATGTTGAATGGCAAGTGAAGGGATCAAATGAAGGGATTTGAACTTTGAATTCGAGTCTAAATGGAGTAAACAATGTAAACATGTAGGCCTACACCATTTAAGAAAATGTAAATGGTTGGAAACAAATAAAGTGACCGCTGAATGAGAAGCGCAAAGCATTCAGCGGTGCTCTGAAACGTCACTGCGTGCGCAGTGAATGGGGTCTCTAGGTAGGAGGAATGAGATAGGTCCCAAAGTTTGTAGAGAATAATAAAGAAATTTACAAAGAAAGAAAGAATAAAACCTAAGAAGAACAATAGTTGAACGCTTCATGCAGCGCTATGCGCAGAGCTTTTGGCCGTGATACAATAGGCCGATATAAACAATTATATTATATTATCACACGCACACGCACATGTAGGCCTACATTACACGCACACACGCGCACGTAGTGCAGGGCAATACATTTGACCTTGTTTCAGATTCTTCAGTACAATTCATTTTACATTTCTGCATTTTTAGCAATGCTTTGCGCTTCTCATTCAGCTGTAACTTTAGTTGTTTTCAACCATTTACATTTTCTTAAATGGTGTGCATGTTTATATTGTCTACTCCATTTAGACTTTTGAACTTATGTTCAAATCCCTTCACTTGATTTAAGCATCACCATTGAATTTGTTAATTGTTCTAATTTCTTAGGACCTCCTACTTCAACTGTAGAAGTAACGTAACTAAATCAATTTTCGGCCTTTTTTTTTCGTTCAAACCATTTAACAAATCTACGCACTTGTATCTATTTAACGTCTCTGCGTCTTGAACTATCTTTATTAAAACATATTTTCAACCTCACTTTGCACTACAGCACTCAATGCATTTTCTGTAGGAAATGCATTTTCTAGTTATAAATATGTATAATGCATAACGTTATCTGGCTCATATGAGCGGACTAGAATACCTCCTGTTGCCAAGTCGTATTAGGTCCCTCCTATTTACTGGAGTAGTGAACAACGTTTCCGTTGCATAAAAACCTTACGGGAGGGTAATGCATAAAGCATTGCTTTGTATAATCTACCAGGTGAATGTACAATGGCTCTTGGACCAGGCACTCAAACAAATGGGTTGTTATTATGTTGTTGCATATTTTGGTTTAGGACACCATCAATATTTGGAATAGGTTAAATATTGCAAAAAGCCTGATACATAGCTACTTTGCAGAAGTTGCTGAGCTTTATTTTGAAACAAGATTTATTACTAATGGTCTAGAGTAGACTATTTTAAAACAATGCTTTTCCCTCTGAAGGCCATGGCAGCGATGCGTTCTGGATGAGCGTGTTATGATGTGCAGGTCTGCCATTTTCAACGCATTCCACTTCCACAATAAGGACTATTTAGACACAGCCAATATTAACTTAAGTATGCACGCCTTCAAGGCAGCATCTATGGACAACGTTGTAGGCCTGGTGATTTACTAGATTTCATGTGAGGTGTTCTACGTCTGTGAAACACCTACCCCTGGATAAAGAGGTTGTGATGCCAAGACTGTAACTCAAAGACAGTGATTTAACTGATTCTACATACCGAAAGGCCAAACTTCTGTATCTGAGGTATTAGAAACTCCTGTGTGTGTTATTTTTATATGGCAGGTCTCGCTTTACGGCAAGTGAATTGCTGTGAAGAAACCTGGAGACACTCTATACCGGACAGGTATAATATTCCCGGACGCCACGATAAACACTGGACCCCCCGTGAAGTTGTAAACATAACCCTGGAAAGATGACTTGGTCGAGCTATTCTTGATGAATAGCCGCAGTCTCAAAATAAGGACGATAAAGGAGCAGGCAATCGCCTTTGCGCACAAAGACACCCTTATGCCAGGCCCGGTTCGGATATGACAGCGTAGAAAATGCTTTCAAAATAAAAGTTATTGTCATGCGCTCCCCTCGGGCTAGGATATCAGTCACATGCTGCTGCGGGACCGTCCGAGAGGAGAGCGAGAACACAACGGGACAGAAGGCCTTTATGGAGCTCAACACACCATCCCTTTCACAGACTCACATGTGTAAAAGTATTTGCTCTGTATCAAAGCTTGCATGACACCTCTTAATCAATTCTTGTTTCTACAAATATAAACATGTGAACTTAACCACAGTGTTAATTTCCCCTTATCTTCATGCCTTAGGATATATTGGTAGACCATATTTATTTCAAAGTGGTCCTACATTACTTACTGGATACCTTTCCCAGTATTTGGAAATAGGACGTTGTCATCCCTTATGTTAACTTGTTTAATTGATTGTTATTTTTTTTGTATTAAATCTAATAAGATGCAACGGCATCTTTCAATCAAGTTGTCTTAGGTGCATCCTCTTGTACTAGGCTATGCAGAATAGGCATAGATATTATAATATTATAATATCCCTAGACCTAGAGGGATTGACAGGGTGTCGACAAGAAATCCTTTTTTATAGCCACAGGAAACATGACGTTGTGTGCCAATGTTTCAACCTGTTCCACAAAATAGTCCTTTTTCTAACACTTGAAAATCTGCACTCACATCCAAATGCTCACACGCACCTCCTCCAAAGGCATATGGTTTACGCCTTTTATGCAGTACTATTCATTCCGAATTGTGGCACATAAGTTCCTATTGCATATTTGATTGCCATTCTTAGTGATCAATAAACCCTCTCTACTTAGTACGGCCTCATGTCCACATCTCTATTTCTCCTTGCGCCTCATGTCCACCAGATGGCGCTGGTTCACCATCTTCTTTCCCGAAGGAAAAACAAACCGTGGTCGAGGAGATAGTGATGTTGCAGATGTCAAATGACAAAACGCCGTCTTGACAGTGCTCGCTGTTGGTACACTGGTGTAGTCCACACGGAAACATATCCAAAAGGACACCGTCGACATGCTTTGTGCTGAGTGAGAGCCACCCTACGGTAAGATGGGACTGCTGTGGTGAAGCAGTGGTCACGTTAGCTCCCAACGTTATCAACACAGAGCCACGGCTAGCCCCGGCTAGTTAGCTTTAGCTGCTGTCTGGTTATTTTTTATCTCGCTTCTGATTTTTCTACCGCCTATTATACGGTTATTTTTGGGGGCAATCTAAGTGTAACATTGGTATGCAATGGCAAGCATTAATTGGTGATGTTTGGTGCTAAATGCTAGTAGCACTAGCGTGACAAAGTCCAGCATCGCCGGAGAACCCTGGGATCTGATTGGTTGAGGTCAGTGGTTCGATGGCCGAGACTCCAGCCTGCTGGATCGATAAGGCAGGGTCCTGTTGTTCAATAGTGGGACATTGGTTAGTTGGTGAGACTCGTGAAGGGAAACCTCTTGGTGTATGAGATTATCAACATCTGGACCTGATCTATAGGTTAGATATGACCTGATTACCTAATATTTCCACTTGGGTGGTTAATTGTTGTTGTTGAATGAGTTAGGAGATAACTGCAGCAACGGGTTTCCCTTAAGGGATTGATTTGAATTAATCCAATCCAATAACAATATGGACTATAAAGCATCAAGAGGCTTAATCAAAAGATTGATAACAAAGTGGTCTTTCATCAAAGCAAGCTGGATAGATATTAGTCTATTTCCAATTGTGTTGATAATAACTAACCCTAACCTTTAAATATAAGAAGTAACTTGCTTAATGTTGATACCTAATAATGATTTAGACCAAACCAACCACTGGACTTGCGCCCGGGCAACCGTACATTAACTGACCACAAACACTCCAGTCAGACATAGATATAAACCCGTCTAAATAAGTGGGTCAGCTGTTCAAGGGAAGTGCAGAGCGAGGCATTTTACTGGCTGCAGAGGTGGATAATGCTGTAGACCAGGGTGGCACACACACCTCAAATGGATCACCTAATGCAATCATACTTTAATATCATAGTTTTACATCATACAAAACTGTTATTCCACTGTCATCCAACTATACAGTCTGTGAAGGGGTTTCCTGGATTGGTGCGGGACGGACCAATAATAACCTCCATTGATCAACAGTAACGGCCGCAGCCCTACATCTATAACTGTTTGTCTGTGTTTCCCTTCAAGATGTAGTCATCGATATGGCGTATGACGAGAAACTTGCCAGTTTTCGACAAGCCCGCCTCAACCCCTTTGACCGTGGTGAGGAAGAGGATGGAGCCGAGGACGGCAAGATACCTCCACGCCTGGGTGAGACTCGTTAGCGCCCTCTAGTGGGAAGCACAGGGAGAAGCACCCGCCAGCTTTAATATTGCCTATGACGGGTCTAATGCCTTCATGGATGCCCTTTTAAATCCAGCAGGCCTCCACTTTTACCATGAGGGTGTGAGTGTTAATTTAACTTTCACTATCCTGCAGCCGCTTTTATGAAAAGCATCTCAATGGGGAATTTAGATAAAATAAGCCTAATTATCCTATCCTGCTCTTCCTGTCTTTTCTTCTGTGAAAACCTGAGATTGTCATTTGACCCAGTTGTCCTGTGTTTGAACCATAGTTTGAACTGATGTTGCGCCCTGATTAAGTACCATGATTAACCCATTTAAGATGGCTTCAACCATGGTTTCAGCTTTACTTTGTGCAGCTCTGAAATTGTAATTCTACTTATCTAAACAAGTCCCCCTGGGCCAACTCGAACTATCTCTTAAATGCAACACAATTAGCGAGATACATGCTAAACGGGATGTGAAATAGATGTTACATTATTTAAATTTTTCAAAGCACTTTTCATACCATGAATCCAGATTTTCTCATTGCAATATACATTGCTGAATAGCTGCATGGAGAATACTCCATTTATTTGGTGATTATTGTCAATTGCCCTTTCCGTGCATCACCATATTTATTACTAAAATGGTGCATCTGATCTAAAAATATAGACTTGGATTTGACCTTAGAGCTAATATCTAGCGATCATCTGTTGACTCGTGTTTGTGGCAACACATTGGAGGTAGTGGAATGTTGCGAGGGGGGGGGGGAAGTGAAAGAGACGAACATGTCTGAATTTATCGCTCTACTTGTCAGTCGGCTGGAGTATCACTGAGGAACTGGAATCTCTCGGCATGTTTTCTGTAGAGCTGAATACAGGTAGCGACGCACATTTGTATACCTTTTCAAAGTAAGAAACTTTTATAATGCTTTATTTGATTGGCTTGTAGTAGACTCGGATGTATTCACTTCATGGCATTATAGAGCGAAATCAATACAGTTGAAAAACTAAAATTGCACTCTGATAGCACTATTGAATCTGTTGGCTATCGGAGAGGCTATCTGTTCTGCTTGACTGTGCCTGTCTGTGTGAAACAGCTTTTGTTGTGCCGCTTTGCTCCCGACTCATTTCTGACCAATAAGGGCTTCTCTCCTCTGATTGGCTCAAGGAATCCTTCTTGTAGAGAGAGATGTAAGAAGATGTAAGAACAGAGGGAGGGTGCCTTTTTGTGTGTTTATTTACCAAATATTCCTGCTTTAAGCATGTGTATAAGATTAAGGTAGGCAAAATCTTAAGGTAAAATAGTTTACATACAATTTTAAAGTCGTCCTACATCATTTTAAACTAGCAGCAGATCCTACCGGTAATGCAGTCGGAAAACAAAGCACAGAGAGAAACCTGTGGGTCCTCCTTCCTTATGGGTGTGTGCATTAAGCACCTCTAATCCCTCCCCCAACAGCCTTACGTAATTAGTGGCTTTCCTCTCCAACCTCCTCTGTGATTTGTCGCAGTCCACAATTGAGCAACTGCAGTCACGTGGCAGGAGTTACACTTTGCTCGGCCCACCGCTCTCCCAAGTTGTGCCTCCTGAGAGCGGTGCGTGAGGCTTGCGTTCTGCTCCACTTTCAGAGGCCAAGTCGGAGCTGTACTGCTCCGAGGCTCGGACGCACTGCTCGGAGCGCACCATGGACCTGGGCTTAGCCGAGGACCACTTCTCCAGGCCCGTGGTAAGCAGGGCCATTCATTGTCCTATACTGAGCGGTGAACGTATAAAGTAGTGCTTGAGTGACTGCATGTTTGCCTGGCTGTTGCCGGACCAAGCTCAATCCTCGGTTGCAGGTTGGTGTGGGGAGGCTGTTGTCATTGGTCCTGTAAAAAACTGACTCTGTACGCAAATGGGCTGCTTGCCGTGATGAACAAAAGCCAGCTTGGTGATTGGCTTCCGCAAAAGCGTATCGGAGGCGGAAAGAAATGTATTGCTCCTCTGCAGAGCCTTTAGCAGAATCGCCGGCAGAATGGGCTGGGGGTGCCCAGTCTAACTGCGTGTGTGCCCAGCTGACCCCCCCCATCCCCCTGGTGGTTCTGGTTCCCAGGGTTCCCTGGCGGCCTGCGACGTGGAGCAGCTAGAGCAGGCCATCGAGGAGTGCAAGCGGCTGATCCTGGAGCTGCCCGAGCACTCCGAGCGACAGAAGGACACGGTGGTGAAGCTCATCCACCTGCGGCTCAAGCTTCAGGAGCTCAAGGTGCGGAGGAGAAGGAGGAGTAGTACGGGTGACTGAGCTGTGATGCCCAAGGGAGGAACCTCTTGTTCCTCTTGTTCCCCCCCCACCTGGGGGAACTCGCAGCTCCTCGGTTAAAGAGAAACCGAATAGGAGAAGCTGTGAATCAAGAAACGATTTGTAGGTAGAGCAGGTTTTAAACTTTTTTTTGTTTTGAAGCACATTTTTATTCCAGGGGGAAATCGAGTTTAGTGCTATCGGACCCACTTTGCTAGTGAGATGTTGAGTGTGGGAGCCTTTTAACAGCTCTTGGCTATGCTTCAAAACAATGTTATTTATGCATTTGTCGGACCATGCAAATGTAGGCTCCATCCGCAGACCCTAGGGAAACGTTCAAAAAGCCTGTTATATGAGCCAGTAGAGAGTTCTGCTACATCATCCTATGTGGTCTAAATTAACCAAACAAGGGTTTGTTCTTGGTTCTGGAGCTCACTGTAATAATGCGAGTGCACTAAATTGCTCACTGGTCTTGAAAGTCCTTCTTTGGCCGTTATTCGTTCCTCCATCCGAATTCTCTTCATGGAACTTGTTAACAGTTTAACCATACACAGATATCACGTGAAATAGGGCTAGGGTTACCTAACGCTAACCCTAACGGCCCAAGGCCAAAGTTAAACAACGTGATATTATTGCCTCCAAAGTTCAAAGAAAACGGATACAGAATAACGCCAAAAAGCTGCATGTACGAAGACTTCCTCTTCGAAACTAGAATTAGACTTTTTGGTTCTGGCCAACGGGTGTCTTAGGAATGATGGGAGACCATCTGTTCACGTGACATCACATGTCTGTCCCACACTGTTCTGCCCCACAAACCACGATGGTTCTCGAGACACTCATCTACTTTCTGAAATAACAATGTAATCGGGGCCAATCAGGAGCTAAGTGGTGGTTGATGACTTAACCGGGCCAATCGGGGACAGCATCGTAGTTGATCTGAAAAAACAGTAACAGCGGCTCCCAAAACAAAACCTTTAGTAGAGTAAACCCAGCCATTGTTTATTAAACAGAATCAAGATCAGCACAAGCAGAGTTTCTCTGTGGAAAATACCTTTTCGCTCTTCTTCTGACCTGTAATCTTACGCTGATTGGCTAAGGGGCTTGTCTGTCAATGCAAGTACTCCCGCCCACTGTCATCGGCTCCAGCCGGCGGTCCAGACTGAACCGCGTAGCCAAGCACCATCTGTGGGGGTCACGTGATCCGGGCGTGGTCTCCCGGCTAGTCTCCCGGCGTGTCTGACTTGTGTGGGCGGCGGCCTGGCCCCTCTGCAGGAGCCAGAGGAGGAGGAGCCTAACCTCAGAGTGCTGCTGGAGCACCGCTTCTCCAAGGAGAAGAGCAAGAGCGTGAAGCAGACCTGCGACAAGTGCAGCGCCATCATATGGGGCCTCATCCAGACCTGGTACACCTGCACAGGTGAGCCCCCGGCTCACCTCACTGGTTATTATGGGAAGTCGTGAAATGAGGATGAAGACTCCAGGTAGCAATTATACTGATCGTAGTTGTAATGTGTCAATGCTTACTTTAATGCTTCATAACTTTGTCGTGGATTTTCCTTTAGAAATATTGAAATATTCCCTGATAAGTCAATATATTGCTGAAACGTTTCAAGAGTAATTAATGGGTTCTCATTAACTAAGTGAGGTACTAACAGTGAGTGTAGTGTAACGGTGGACCGGTGTGCACCTGTGTGCGATGCCAGGCTATTAAAAACCACGAGTGACGTCGAATCCGTTGTTTGTCTGGGCTCCTTCTCAGGCTGCTACTATCGTTGTCACAGCAAGTGCATGAACCTGATCAACAAGCCCTGCGTGAGGTCAAAGGTCAGCCACCAGTCGGAGTACCAGCTCAGCATCTGCCCGGAGATCGGCCTGGACCGGCAGGACTACCGCTGCGCCGAGTGCCGGACGCCCGTCTCCCTGAGTGAGTGCAGACAGACAGCACGCAGTACAGACAGACAGCACGCAGTACAGGCAGAACGCAGTGCAGACAGACAGAACACACGCCGTCTCCCTGAGTGAGCACAGCCAGACAGACAACACAGGACAGACTGACAGAACGCACGCTGTCTCCCTGAGGGGGTACATAACACACTGCTGGCTTTTCATGTTGAAATATCATGTATGGCATACAATCAGATAGATTATATAGACGTTTTATTAGGGCTGTGCGAGGAATCAGGTGTTTTCTTTGGAGAGAAATGCAGAAAAAAACCATTTTCGAACTCCAAAATAATCATTTGAATAATCATGATTTCAATTTTGACCGAAATAATCGTGATTATAATATTTTCCATTATCGAGTAGCGTTACGTTAAAAAGGGTTTTTCGGAAGTAAACCCGCTGCCTGTATCCCGATATTACGAACCAAACCCGCAGTTGCATATAGGTCGATTTTGCAAAGATAAAGAAGAAAAAAAAACTGCAGTTTTCATTGATTTGCATCCGATTGATAAATCTTGAAGTTACTAATGCCGTGTCGCGAGGTAATGCCCATATGCTCAATTCAGAGTTTAGCGAGTAAAAGAAAACGTAGTCTAGAAATAAACATCGTCATCATTTCATAACCAAGTCAAAAACAAGGCAAGACACAATATGCTCTCATTCCATGAACGATTATCTAAAGCCTCTAAATGCGTCTGAAAGAATCGCTTGCAAAATAAAAGATGCCTTGTTTTCTAAATCTGGCAAAGAGTTCGGGGTTTGACTGAAGCCTTAAAATGCGTTGCCTCCGCTCCAATTAATCACGAGCGCTTCCTCAACCATCAGTTGACCGGCAACGCAGAACGCCACAAAGAACATGGAACGACTACGTAACGCCAGCATTGCCCAGTACATGTGATTGTTTGGGTCGAGGGCGAATATGTGTGATAAGATACGGCTTATACTACGGAGGGGCTTATTTTAGTATTTTGAAACATAAAGCCCAATTTTTCCGCTCCTGCGGCTTAAAGAAAATGCGGCTTTATTTTTGAAGGCCTTATTAAGAAGTGTAGTGATTTTTGGATTCAAATGATCTTTGGCGTATCCGCTCAAGCTCTGGTTTGGTGTGTAAACAGAGCTTTAAGACGTGTCTTGCTGCTCCATATAGTACATTTAAGTCAGACATTTTTAGGGTTACCTCAAAGCAGCGCTGTAGTACGCTGTCATCATGTTTGTCCTGTCCCATCCTGTCCTGTAGGGGGCGTGTTCCGAGCGAGGCACGGCAGTGTGATTACACAGGCCAGTACTACTGCAGCACGTGCCACTGGAACGACACTGCCATCGTCCCTGCCCGGGTCATTCACAACTGGGAATTTGAACCACGCAAGGTACCCGGGCTGACACAATGGGCCTAACACACTGGGCCTGTGGCACTGGGCCTGTGGCACTGGGCCTGTGGCACTGGGCCTGTGGCACTGGGCCTGTGACACTGGGCCTGTCATACTGGGCCTGTCATACTGGGCCTGGCACACTGGGCCTGTGACACTGGGCCTGTGACACTGGGCCTGTGGCACTGGGCCTGTGGCACTGGGCCTGTGGCACTGGGCCTGTGGCACTGGGCCTGTGGCACTGGGCCTGTGACACTGGGCCTGTGACACTGGGCCTGTGACACTGGGCCTGTGGCACTGGGCCTGTGACACTGGGCCTGTGACACTGGCACTGTGACACTGGCACTGTGACACTGGTCTTTCACACTGGGTTAGGGTTAGGGTTAGAGTCACACTGGGCCTGTCAAAGCATGCGTGTTCGTTTTGAATCCCTCTTCAAATCGCGATTCCAAAGAAAGAGGAAGAGGAATGTTCTCTCCATCCAGACAGACGGGAGTGGCTGTGGATAAACAAGATATGCAGACGACCGTTCTCAAAAGCACCACCGGGGCCGATAATATGATAAGAACCCAAATAACCTCTTCCCTGATTAATGACGTGCTCGCTGGATCAGCCAGAAACTAAAACAAATGTATCTGTGTGTGTGTGTGGAGGTATTGGAGAAGTATAGGGAACGTGAAGGTTTGTCACCTCGGCCTCCCATCTTTTGAGACGGACCCGACACGATTAGTATGTTCCTGCAATAGAGGTGGCTGCGGTTAGTGTTCAAATCTATGAATAAACTAGGGTCCTACCTCTATTGCTGGAACATACTATTTACCAGCAGGGGCCTCTAAACATGTCCTTTCACTATAGCCTTTTAACACCGTGTGACGTTGCCTTCACATTCCCTGGAGGAAGATACAAATGAAGTGTGTGTGTGTGTGTGTGTGTGTGTGTGTGTGTGTGTGTGTGTGTGTGTGTGTGTGTGTGTGTGTGTGTGTGTGTGTGTGTGTGTGTGTGTGTGTGTGTGTGTGTGTGTGTGTGTGTGTGTGTGTGTGTGTGTGTGTGTCTGTGTGTGTGTCGCCAGGTGTGTCGCTCCTCCATGCGTTACCTGGCTCTGATGATGTCGCGGCCGGTGCTGAAGCTGAAGGAGATCAACCCGCTGCTCTTCAACTTCGTGGAGGAGCTGGTGGAGATCAGGGTGGGTGGGCCATGGTATCCCCTTCTCTGCACGGCCTCTGTGCCAATGGAGCTGCAGGGCTTGGTTTAACCATTTGTTCCCCATCCGGTTGTAAAGTGAGGTTTTTAATGCTGTCATTTATCGTATTTTTTGTCATGGCTTTTACTGAAATTGCTTGGAAGCCCGGAACAGTGTACACTTGTCAGAGTGCTATGTTTCAGAGCTGGGACTGCCCAGAGAAGCCGAATGCTTCTGCTTTATCACATCCCATTCTATCAGGCTGTTTTGTTTGTGTCCTTTTTGTAGGACAGGACTAATATCTAGATCTTACTGTTGAATAGCAAACATTGATATCAATGTAACAATACTACGCATTATAGCATTTTATTAAATAAACCAACGTACAATCATACAAACGATGTCCGGTGGAGTGGAGCGAGACTTTGGGCTACACTTTTAGAAACAAGCCGCAAAGCTTGAGCTAAAAAGCATTAGAAATAAAACATTTGAACACTTATTAAACTTTCATTTTAGAGAGCACATATCTATTAATATACAATACATACTTAATATAATGTAATGTTGGCTAAAGAACAACAACTGACACTTAGATAGTTGGCATTCACAGATATGAAGGCTTTAATGTATTTGCTGGCTCGATGGCTCACCTTTGTTCCGCTGTTGCCCCTTGCAGAAGCTTCGGCAGGACGTTCTGCTGATGAAACCTTACTTCATCACCTGTAAGGAAGCCATGGAGGCCCGCCTGCTGCTTCAGGTGAGCCGAGGACCCCCGTGTCCCACTGTGTCCCACTGGGATGTACACACACTTTATTTGATCAAAGTACCAGCGCCAAGAACTGTGACTCAAACACAAGCTCTGTTGGCTGTGCAGTGAGCACATTCCCCTCGCTGGCTTGGTGGACATTTTGTACTAACTATCAGCATCGTCTTTTGTCTGCATGCTAATTACCTTAACTAAGGAACAGTCCTTTGCTTATCGTGTGATCTCATTTACTCTGATTCATGTACCGGTTTGTAGCTATTGAGTGAAACATCAACACATAATGCAGTATACTGTTACCGTTCAGCCAGAGCACTGTGTTTTTTTCGAAAATAAAAAACAGTAAAGCTCTTTTCTTTTAAGCCGCAGGAACTATATAATTGGGTTTTATGTTTCAATATACCCGCTCCATAGTATGAAGGCTTAAGGCTTGCTTATGGCTCCATGTCGACGCAACGCAAGGGGGTTTACGGACCCATTACCTCCTTGCGGACCCACTTGCTTCCAGGGCAAAGGCCTGACGTGCGCCTCCAAAAAATGTTAAACTTTCGTCTTTGAGACTCAGCAGCAAGGGCTGCTATTGGTCCGCTCACTAAACCAGACGCAGAACCAAAACAGGTTCACTACTGCGTCCCACTGCTGCGTGGTCCTTAGGTTGCGTTGACGTGGAACCATAACTAAGCCTTAAGCCGTATCTTATTACGCATCTTTACCCACAACCCTAACATGTACCGCCCCCTGCTGGCATGAAAGCCTGAGTAATTGTTCTGATATGACCGTGTTCCTTGGGGCCGCGACTGCGCCTCGTTGCCGGTCAACTGATTAGTAAGCGTCTGTGATTATCTGAGGTAACGCCGATGCAAGCCTCAGGAAAACCCAGAACTTTTTTTACCAGAATTAAAAAACAAGGCACCATTTATTGAGACACAGAGTCCTTGACCTCACAGACTGAGAGCACATTGTGACAAACAGCCTTCCTTGTTTTTTAGTCGGTTATGAAGTGATGGTGATTTTTACATTTTTACAGGGGAATCTTTGTCCCGCAGACCTCTAATGTGAATCAGCGTATGGGCTTAGCGTTGTGACGGCATTAGGACGATTTATCACTCCAACACAAAACACTTAAAAGCGCCACCGATTTTTTTTCTTTTTCTTTGAAGTCTTTGTGTTTGCAAAAATGGACTTATAAGCCGCTCTGGAAAATAAGCTGCAGCGACCCTTTTGGCTAGTCAAATTGAGATACAAGCCGTAGCTTTATGTCTGACAAATACCTACTACTCCACCCAAAGCGTAGCTACATGTGCCAAACTAGCAGGTGGGGTTACCTCTCCCATGATGACGTCTGGATGCAGAGTAGCATCCAGCTGCAGCCCAGGGCCTGTGGTGGGGCGAGGGGCCTGTGTTGTGGCGAGGGGCCTGTGGTGTGGTGAGGGGCCTGTGGTGTGGCAGGTCGACTGGGGCAGCGAGGGGGCGACTGTTACCAAAAAGTAGAGCTGTCCCACCACAGGCCCTGGCTCCGGGGCTGCAGCTGAAGGCTATTGTGGAAGCCAGACTGCGGGTCCCTGCTTCACCTTTTTCCTGGGGTCACCCTTGCCGACTCTCTTACCCAACACTTTCCCTGTTCCCCGTGGCGTCACAGCTCCACGAGCGGCAGCACTTTGTGGAGAACGACGACATGTACTCACTGCAGGACCTGATCGAGGTGGCCAGCGGCCGGCTGAGCTGCTCCCTCACGGAGATCCACACCACCTTCGCCAAGCACATCAAACTGGACTGTGAGGTGAGGAGTGGGCTCCCCCCCAAGGCCCACGGAGGCCCCGTGTGCCTGGGTGATGCGTGGTTGTGATGAGGCACTCCTCCAGGGAAAGAGGGAGGCAGGGTTTGGGTTACAGTTGAGGTCACGTCCTCGAATTGAAGCATCGTTGACCATGAAATATAAGAACATTTATTGCATAATTGCTTAAATGTTTTGTTAATGATGTGTTCATCATTTACTCAAAGTTAATAAATGACTATTGACTGTATGTTATTGAATATATCGTGTGTGTGTGTTGTGTGTGTGGTGTGTGTGTGTGTGTGTGTGTGTTGTGTGTGGTGTGTGTGTGTGTGTGTGTGTGTGTGTGTGTGTGTGTGTGTGTGTGTGTAGCGCTGTCAGGCCAAAGGCTTTGTGTGTGAGCTGTGTAAGGAGGGAGACATCCTGTACCCCTTCGACAGCCACACATCGGTGTGCCACGACTGCTCCGCAGTATTCCACAGGTCAGCCTCCCAACACTCCCATCACTCACAGTGTGACACCACAACACACATACATGTTGACCACAAGGAGGGGCCACTAAGGGTGTTGGACTTCCAGCCGGAAGGTACAAGGTTCGATTCCCCAACGTCCACAGCCTACCTGTAGGCATTCTTAAGCAACATGCCCAAGGGGAAATAATGTACAATTTCTGAGATCTCAGGGGTTATTCCAGATAGATTCATGTTTTATTTGTGGCATATATATATATATATATATATATATATATATATATATATATATATATATATATATATATATATATATATATACATACAACAAGGAAATGAAAAGTAGCGGTGCCTGCAGAGATTGTGCAACATTCAAAATATTAAATATTAAAATAAGGTGACAAATAGAATAAAAATAAGGAATAGTATAACAATTGAAACATTATCCCTATATAGAATAACAAATCTGTAACAGTTTAGAAATTAAAAATTTGTAAAAAGCAATAAATATAGGTATTCTGTACAGTAAAAGGAATAATAATAGATAGTTAAAAAAAAGGAAGGAAATCTGAAAAACATTCTGCGTCGCTCTATAGTCCCGCCTTAAAGTCCCGCCAAGAAAGGTTTGGCAGATTCGAATCGAGCCAGTAATGATGTGGCCAATGCTTCTCCTTATCCAAGTGTTACCGAGCTTTATAATTATCAAGACCAATGGTGTCAACACTTTGCATGTGGCAATACTTTGTATGACTCTGAAATGACTGTCATTTCAGAGTCATACCATTCAAGGTGACATATTATACCACCGGTGTGTGTGATTAGCCGTTACAAGCCGTTTTGAAAATTTTCCTCTTCTGACATCACATTCTATGAAGCACACATCTAGGTGGACACGCCTAAATCCCCCCACTTTAGGCGTGTCCACCTAGATGTGTGCTTCATAGATCAGTGTACCAGCATACCCGGTGGAATCAAGATAACGTTGCTTATCTACCCGTCATACATCTAGGGCGGACACCCCAACTTGTGATGTCAGAAGAGGCCGATTTTCAAAACGGCTAATCACACCTGGCGGTGTAACATCTCACCTTTTAAGGAACTTAATGATACAAGGTCACAAGTCACTATGTGTCTACAGTGACATGAAGGTTGTTTCTCCACATGTGTGTCGTGCAGAGATTGTTACTATGACAACTCCACCACGTGCCCGCGATGTGCGAGGATGAGCGAGCGCAAGCAGGACGACCCTCCAGATGTGAAGGACGTGTTCACATGAAGAGGGCGCGGGCCAGATGTTACTGTGACCATTGGGGAACATTGCACTTTGTTTGGCCGCTGGAGTATTAATACTACGACTTCAACTACCCCCATGTCAACACTGAGGTGTTAGGCTGAGCTTGTTTTGTCCAAATTGTTTTTTGCGCAGATGTTTCTGGTGTTGGCGTTTCAGTTAGAGTGCACTGGAAACCTATTTTTTAAACGTTGATTTTTTTTCTTTTTTGTATTTTAATTCCTGGTCTGAGACTGGTGTACACACTGTGTTTTTGTGTGTATTTGCCTACGTGTCTTATGTACAAACCTTGTATACTTGTGGCCTGCAGACAGGTCAACAGGTCATGGTCAACGCAGGAGTTTTGTAATGTAGAAAGTGTTTTTTTCTTTTTACCGCAAATCTTTATTCAATAGTCCCAACGGCAAGCGATCAATACTTCTAAGATGAGCACACGGCTTTAAAGAATTTCTAAATTCTAAATAAAAGTAAATCATCAAACTATTTGCCAAAACGACGACATCACATTTTTGTTTTTATATTCTTTGTTTTTGCCGCCCTCTCATTCATTCTCTAACGTTGCGTGCCAAGTGGCCACAGAGCAGGATGCATTGTGTTGCCTTTTTATGTGAAACGTGTGCGATATTCTATACAGTGTCATGTATGTTTAGTGCAGTCCAACTCGGAGCAGTTTGCAACAAATTAAACCAGTACTCCTCATTCAAGTTTGCATACTCCGGCCTGACGTCTAGAAGTCAGTGTTGTTTTTCAATTGTATTCTGAAAGTCTCAGTTCAGTAGCCATCGGGTTCTGGGTTGCGACCCCCAAGTAAAGCACATTTCGCCACTCTTACGGGCGTGTAAATGATAAAAAAAATACATTTTTTTTGACTGTTTATCTTCCAGCATGTACTTTCTTCTGATAACCGTTGTAGGTGTTGATGGAGTTGTATGCGTGGTGCATGAATAAAATGCTCACCTCGAGAGAGAGAGAGGCAGTGTTTGTGTCAAAGCTGGCGTAATGTCTTGCGTTTCACCCTGATAGTTGGTTATAAAGTTGAAAAATAATTATTCAGTTCATAGATGGGTATACTTTGTCAAAATATCTGTTTGTGTTTAAGGTTTCTTATTGTTTAATTGCTGAATTACAAGCTAATCAATGTCGACTTCTAGTTTGCCCTCAAGTCAAATATACTTACTTTATAACTAAGTATATAAAATCCTATTAAATAATATTGAATCTTCACTTTTGACTGTATTCTTCACTTAAAAGAGACCTCCAGACGTCAATGGCACCTCATCTCACTGCAGATGAAAAGGCAATGAGTCAGAGTAGTCTGGGTTTGTATGCAGTGGAAGGATGCATAACTAATTGAATAGGCATAGGAAATAATATTTAAAGCCCCATTTCCACCTTTGTCCTTTATCTTGATGGGTAATTCGTATTAGTAAACGGTATGCTGTACGCTTTAAAAAACTCATATAATTCAAGCATAGGACTGCTATCAAACACATATCGTATCGTATCGTTTCCTCACCTTTTAATTGAATTAAGCCGTATCACTGAACTGTATGGGAAGCTAATGCCATTCTTGCGTTGCTTAATTAGGAGGTTGTTCAATAAATTTGGCAAGCTCTGCTTATTTATCGTACGCCTACGATGTAATAAAGCTGCACTAATCCAGACGAGAAGCCTGACTCATTATGTCGTGACAATTTCACACTTCCTTAGTTCAAAAAGAAACAGAGGGGGGCTGCGTGCACGCTGGGCTATTACATCGTACAATTAACAGTGAATCAGTGGTTTCCCTGTGTTCTTAAAATGGTGAGCGGGAGTCCCCCTAAATGTGGTGTTTCCTGATCCAGATTCTTTGTGGTTGGGCTTGTGAAACATTTCTAATTTGATCAAAGAATATTTTGATGGGTAAACTTAGCTCATGAAGAATCTGTATATGCAATAGTGTGGGAGAGAAACATTGCAGTCGTTTAACATTAACTACAACTAGTTGTTGTAGTTAATGTATTGGTGTACTCTCTGTGACACCAAGCCCCCCACCCCGCCCCCTCCAGGTTTGAATCAGTACGACGACAATGCTTTCATTCGTCACCTTTATCCAAACGAATCACACAGATATTAAATATATTGTCGCTAGGGTTGCATCATTCTCAGACTCTAAATCAAACTCCTAAGTTAATACTCAGGCATGCCTTGTGATGCAAGTGCTGTACTGTTCCCGGTTAGCACAAAAACGAGAGAATTGCATAATAATATCTGCAGTCTGTTGGCACTTTATTATATTTGTTTGAAAATGCAAAACGACGTGGTAAAATTGTACAAGAACTGAAAAAGACCCTGTCTTAACAGACCCTGAAAAACAATTGCAGCAATGACCATCTCCAATAAGAGTAAACTGGCACACTTTTGTGGTTTCTTTTCAGACAATTAAAATACTGTCAAGCATGGAGTTGAGCAGAGAGTATATTGAACGTAGCCGTCTTCATGTTGGTCATGTTAACACAGTGTGGCAAAAAACCCTCGCACGGAAATGAACCTGGAGAGACAGGAGTGCAATCTTTGTGTTTTTCGTTTTGGTAATCTTCGGCACACACACACACACACACGCGCGGAAGATGGAGAAGGTTTGATGGACAAACGTAACAAAACGAAAAGCAGTGATCCCCAGCAGTGGTTGCCTTTAAATGACCACCCGGTTCTCATGCTCTGGCCCTGTATGGGTGTTCATAGACAATCAGGGAATATCTGTTGCTGGATATTAATGCTCTTTCTAACCTCTCATTGGGGAAGGGTGTGGAGGTACAGGGGCCCAGACTGCATGCTGGCCCCTAAACCTAGACACTACTCCCATTCAGACTCTGCTGCCCACCCCTGAGAGGCCAGGGAACGGAGGGGCCATTCTCCCACGGACAACATACCCTGTTTTTAAATAAAGCCCAAAGAACTCACTCAGAGTGCGATAGAAAACCCAGTTCCTCAATTAAACAATGACTTTCCCTATGCACTTCTGTGTGTGTGTGTGTGTGTGAGAGAGAGAGAGAGAGAGAGAGAGAGAGAGAGAGAGAGAGAGAGAGAGAGAGAGAGAGAGAGAGGAGAGAGAGAGAGAGAGAGAAGAGAGAGAGAGAGAGAGAGAGAGAGAGAGAGAGAGAGAGAGAGAGAGAGAGAGAGAGAGAGAGAGAGAGAGGGAGAGATGGGGGAGAGAGAGAGGGAGAGAGAGGGAGAGATGGGGGAGAGAGAGAGAATGGACGAGTGCAGTCAAACAGATAGAAAGAGAGGGTTTGCATATTGCATGGTTCTTCTCTATATTCCATCAGCCTTGTTGCAGACCATTAGTACCAGAGCCCAAACTGAAACAGTCCCTGTAGCACAAAGGACCTCGGTGTGCGGTGGTGGTTGGGTTTTTGGGGGGGGTGGGGGGCTCTCGGTCCGACCCGACTCTGGCTGTGTCTGCTCTGTCAGCTCTCTCTCTCTCTCGCGTTCTCTCAGGGCTGCTTGGGCCGCTCCAGCTTCATGAAGGGCTCCGTGGAGTCGGAGTCGCTGTGGTGCTTCCTCTCTCGGGGGGCGTCCGCCTTGCTGCAGCGCGTCCAGGAGGGGGAGCGCATGTAGCCCCCTCGTGGTAGGATGGGCTGGTGGGGACCTGCACACAATGACGGGAAATCACACCGTGTGGGCTGAGAGGCACTGAGACGTGCAGAGAGAGTGGACTGAACTTTAAGACCTTGCACACACACACACACACACACACACACACACACACACACACACACACACACACACACACACACACACACACACACACACACACACACACACACACACACACACACACACACACACACACACACACACACACACACACAGTATTTACATGTTCTGAGCTATTACTTGATTATTCACCCTTTATTATTTCTAACCTACTTGAAATACAACTATACTCGCTTATATAACAGAAACATAAACAACAAAGATATAACACAAAGACATAACACTTGCAATATGCTGTGGTGTATCTTTATATTTAGAGAGAAATGTAATGTCGGGTGCAGGTATACTCAACACCACCAGGTGGTGGTGTTTATCCTGCCAGAGAGGGAAACCGGCCCAACACAAGGGCACCGTGCCTTTTTTTCCCCACATGATGACAGTGAATATTTGTTAAAGGGGAAGACAAAGCTTTTCTTCCTGCCTGTCATGGGACAGAAGTGTTGCACCTGAATAATGCATGAGCTCATAGAGATGCACGTATCAATATGCATAAGAGAGCAAGTGAGCAAGATGACATTATTGATTCTTCTAAGATTGATGATTGTCTCTATTAGATTTTAATGAGCATGACAACTAGCTCATCAGCATGCCGTGTGTCTTTCGTACCACACACTGTGTTTGTTGTGTGTGTGTATGTGTGTGTGTGTGGTTGAGTTTGTGCGTGTGTGCGTGTGTGCGTGTGTGTGTGTGTGCTTGAGTACTCCGTTAATGTATCTCTAACGAGTCTGCTACATTCCAGTGAAACTATCACTTTTTTATCTATCATTATTACGTGCCAGCCATCAGCTTTTTCATCACTCTCTCACACCCTAACAACCACACACATGCACGCATGCTCGCACGCACGCAACCACCTACCCACCCACACACATTGCACCCAAAGCAAATGCTTGTCTGCTCCAAATCCCCCCACTTTCTCATTCCCTTCTGTACACTTGGCTGGCAGCCATGTGATTCTACACCAAACATGTTGCTTCCTCTCTCGCTCTCCAACACCAGAGACAACGGCTTTTCTGAGTCAGGGTGACAGAGTCCAACAACACATGTAATGTTGTACTGTTGTCCTATGACACCAAAGACAACTGTTTGTTTGGTTCTTGAAACCGTCGTCTCTGGTGTTGTAGTGAGTTGGTGAGAGACGGAATAGCTAACTACACAGGTACGCATTACAAGTATAACAGCCCCATACTCTTACACTTATGGTACTATCCATTTGTATGGTAGACCGGTATGTCCGACCTGCCCTAGTGTGAACATGACGTAATTTCCTTGCTTGTAGCGTTCCCGTTTGCCTCTTTAGCAAACCAGCCCGAAAACACACAACTTTACATTGTATTGCACGCACAGCAAGACCGTGCAATACATAAATTGGTGACCGTACTAAAGTATCAATGTATCAAAGTGTGTAAGAGCATTTAAAGTCTACATTAAAATGACCAACATGGTACAAATACATAAAAGATAATTCTCTTTACGGGCGCAGACATTTTTGTTGTTGAGTCGTACGGTCAGCTTTACTGAACTTGCTCTACTCACAGAACTACGAGTGGGAGAGTTTAAAAGGGGGCGTTCCCCCGGGAAATGCTGCAAGAAAGCTTGGAGATTTACACCTTACGACTCGTACACGCGGGTGTACCATACAAATGGATAGCACCATTACTCCCACAACCACACTCTGCTCTCTCCTCTCCTGCTTTGAGTCCTCTGGCAGTGTTCTAGGGATGGATGGTGCGCTGGCCATTAGTGGCAGTGTGGCCCAAGAGAGAGTGAGCCACCTCACCGGTACCTCTATCAGTGGGACAGCAGCAGAGGGCAGACACCCAGGGACCGGTGCCAGCCGAATGACTCCTCGCTCTGACAGGCTGTTAGGGACCGTCACACTGGCTGGTCCATAATATAAGACAGTACTGCTTCAAAAAGCACAGGTCTGCAACATCAGCTCTGTTGGCGGTT
Organism: Melanogrammus aeglefinus; assembly: GCA_900291075.1. Classification (NCBI taxonomy): domain Eukaryota; kingdom Metazoa; phylum Chordata; class Actinopteri; order Gadiformes; family Gadidae; genus Melanogrammus; species Melanogrammus aeglefinus. Next base: position 252,030 of record OLKM01000385.1, on the reverse strand, counting down.
TGTTGGAAACTGTCTGACCATTGACGTCACGGAACCGGGATTTTAGTACTCCGTTGGACGCAGTTGAGGTTGCAGATTTTTTCTAAACGTGCACATTTAGCAGCAATCTCTTAAAGAAGACATTTTCTGGGTGTGGCGGTTCCCCTCTAAGGGAGGGGTTGTGGACGGCTGTGGACACCAAACAATCTCCATAAAAGGGCAGTTTGGAGCTAAGTAGGTAGGTTGAGATTCTCGATCGTTGAGTTTATCTTCTTGAAAGCACAGCTGTTTTCCCTTCAAACCAACGCTAGGTTAACCTTCATGGATATCAAGCACAGATGTTCCACTGAGAACCCCAGGCCTATTTCAGGCAGCACCTTGCTGAGCAGCCCATTAACCCCACCGCTGTCCACTGTTGTCCACTTTGCCTGCCCTCTGCTACCGTAGGGGGTTAATGGCTAACAGGTGGGGAAGCGGTATTGGATTCCCTCCTCTTTTATTCTCCTAGACACCCCCCCCCCCCCCCCAGGGGACTAAATCAGGTCAAGGATAGTCTGAGCACTTAGCTTACGACACATATTGACGTGTGTTAAAAACGTCACCTGAAATAATATCATCCTTCTTTCAACATGTTTTCATCAGGTTAACATTGGTAAGCTTCAGTTGACACTATATTGCATAGATTAGATTAACAAAGATATGGGAATCATGATAGAAATATAGAAATATTAAAGGTCTAAGAGGTTGTGACAGGCATAACGGTTATAGAAAATACTGAATGCTCGGTTCTATAGCGGCAAGTGTGAAGGGTGATGAACGCTGTCAGAACCCACATCACACTGGCTTGTGCGAGTGTGGGGTATGCAACCCAAATGTAGGGTATGCAACCAAAAATAAAACTAACACTCTGTGAATGTGTTTTTGTGTGCCAGGGGGACTACAGATGAAAAATAGCCTTTTGGCTAATTTTGGCATTTTTAACCCATGAATGTTTTTTATTAAGTTGCACTGTCCCCTTCTTAAATAAACTGAATTGAATTAAATTGAATTGAATTTTTAGCAGGAAGTAGACTTCTACCGAGTTATAGTAGGCCTACACATTTTTCTGTTCATCTAAATATAACTATACGTATACTGAATAGATACAGAAAATAATAAAAATTCCTCCTTGGATCATTAGTGAAACCCAATGCGTAATTGATGTTAGTACTGAGCCGCCCTAACAAAGAAGCAGACCCCAACGCAGTGCCTGAGTGGATGAGTGGATTGACATAAACAGAATATGAGATCAGGGGCTGTAAAGGAGGTCCAGAGAGAGGATAATCAACCAGCACGTGACGAGGGGAGTATAGGCTCAAAAACCCCAAGGGGAAGCTGCTCAGAGGAGGCCTAGGTTACCCACCAGGGACCGTGCTCAGGTTCCTGTCGGGATTAAGGAAGACTCAATTATTTAGGAGCCCGCATTTAGGAACTCTAGGCTGGATTCATCTTTTTCGATTTTTGATCTAACCTCAGCCTCCTTCCCACCCAACCCCACCGCCTCCTCCTCCAACCACCACAACCCGACTGCTCCCATCAACACCGCAATTTAAGACAACTGCCAGTGAGATTACATTTACACAATGCAGGTCACATTGGCTACGAATCACACTTGTTTTGGCAGTGAGATTCGACAATGTGTAATTCAACAACTCCCATCGCTCCTTCATTCACATCTTTATCATCCAGACGGCTCAGAAGACCGCTATTTCACACCAGTTCTGTGAAACTAAGAGCATAAATGCACATAACTAATGCCAAAATCAGTATGCGATATTGGTTGTAGTTATTCAGCCAGGTGTCCTGCTGGGAAACGACAGAGATCAGGATATTAAAGAGTGTGTCTTTCAGGGAATCTTAACGCAACCGCTGGGTCTCACAGCGCAGATAGCGGTGAGAGTTGCACGCAGACTAAATCCATTAGCACGTCTACCATCCACTCTGCTGGGTACACAGAACGAGGAGGACGGGATGGAGGAGAGTCAGCGCGTGACAAGGTCAATCCTTTCCAGCGGTTTAAACCGGTGAGGGCTCAAACGGGGTACAACAGATATTTTAGCCTGAAAACAGTGCACGTTTCCCTTTTAATCTAGCACATCACATGTTTCTATAGGTGCTCTGCCTGGTAGTGCTAATCAGACCCATTTATATGAAGCCAGTAGAATTAGGATCTCAAACTTTTTGTTGTTTGCATCCATTCATTAGTAGAGTGTGTTAAATAGTGCAGAGATGCATTCAAATGACATTGGTCCATCAATCATGTTTCAACTGTCAAACATGCATGATGTAATGTCCATAGTTCTGTACGTGGCTGGTCAGTCTCCTGACAGTAGAGAACCAGTACGCCTATCGCTCGGCAGGAGATAACGACACCAGATGTAGGCCTACAGCCTCCAGCCAGATGGTATCGCCTTGGCTGTTGTGACGGCTGCACCTGTTCCTGTAGGCAAGTGCCAGGAAGAGCCAGCCGTAGCACGTAGCACGCGTGACTCAGGGAGGCCTGAAGGGAGGCATGCCTGCTGTTATGTAACAGATGAGACCATGTCCTGGGGATCCTTTCTGGGCTAACAGCCACCAGCGGAGAGCAGCTTTGTGGAGGTGGTTGGGGGCGACACATAGAGGGGTGTTTGAAACATGCTGGTGTTGAGTCTGTGATTTAAGGTGCGAGGGAGGTCTGTGTTCCGCCAGGTTGTGTGGTGGAGGAGGGTGATGGGATTTGAAGAAAGGCTGTGGATCAACTCAGTTCAAATAGAAGTAAGAGAAAAAAGGGTATTAAAGAAATCTCCTCCAAGGTGAGGTATGAAATCATTGAAAGCGAGAACTTGTTTTATGATTTATAGTCGGTTCATATTGCCATTCAGTGTGGGTGCTATACACATTTGAATATTTTTTTTAAACAATGGCTGGACAGTATGACAGTGAGCTCAAAAGTTATGCATTAAACATACAATGCTACTCTGGGCTGAACTGCCTCAGCAGAAACGGCTCTTTGCTGCAACATGGCGAGTTGCATTGTTTGTCATTTAATTATCCACTGCACCATAATATGTAAAAAAGTATTTTGTAGTTATTATCCAGAGCATAAATATATGGAGTCACCCACTATAGCAGCTGATCCAATTTAAACTGCCACAAGGCAGTTTAAATGTATAATTTAGCAAAAAAAGATTTGTAATATCCACTCCCTTCCTCCTTAGCATGGTATTTTTAGAAGCACTAGATTATGATGGACCTATATTCCTGGTGCTAGACTTCTCATTTCCAATGTGTACGCAGCAGAGTGCTGATCCTCAAGGCAGAGAACAGACGGCTAATGGGCCCCATAACTCACATATAACACGCCGGTCCACACACGACTACAAAACATTGCGGCGACGGTAAACAAGGAGCATCCAAAAATGAAGCCAAAGGATGTGCGTCTTCATTTATCTTTGTCGTCGCGGTTGTGATGTTAATGATGATAAACGATGCAGGGAGGCACGAGAGGGCTTGAAGGAATAGGAGCAAGGGTGGACTGGTGTTTTTACGCTAGGTAGCTGTTTGTATGTTTACATTGTCTCCCGACTCAACGGGGGGGTGGGGGGGTTCTACTTCTATGGAGGTGCGCAGTGTGTCTCTGGGTAGCACACAGTCACCCGCAGAGCTCACAGAGGTCGTTCACAAAAACAAAACCAACATGGAGGCGGCCACCACGTAAGGGCTGTGATTGGCCAGGTTTTCTTTCCAGCCGTTTTTTCCGGTTTATTTCTGCCAACATTGAAAACAACATGGAGCCCATCAAAAGTAGACTCACTGAGGCGGTTGTCAAGTATGGGGATTTGTTCTCATCCTGTCATATTTGTGTGTCATACTAATGAGACAATCACATTATAAACATCACCAGGTGTCACCGACTTTGGGGAGCGAGACATACTTTTCACCCGTTTATACGTAGAATCGCAGATGCAGATCCGTAAATGCATACCCCTGTGTATACTAACCACACATACGTATATCCACCTCTATCATACCTCTACCTACCTCTATCATACCTCTACAGTATCATACCTCTATCACACCTCTATCATACCTATATCATACCTCTATCATCCCTCTATCTACTCAGATTCATCACAAAGACAATCATGCATACTTCTATCTACACCCATTCATCACGCTGGGGTCACTGAGCCTGAGCCAGTGTTGACGGGAGTGATTTAGACATCCTGCGAGTCAGGATATTTTCTCCATGGTTCTCCATGGTGTACGGTGGGGGACAGCGTTGCCTGGTATCGTTGTGATGAACTGCAGGGAAAAGTGGAGAAGGCAGACTTGCCCCAAGAAAGCCTCAGGGTGAATGAAATGAAATGAAGAATCAAAAAATCATTACACTTCAGCAGCCTTTGGGTCCTGAGTATCTCTGTCCCAGCAAAGTGCCGAAAACAGGATACTAGCAGTCTCAACCAACACAGTAAGCAGCAAGTGGCCTAATCAAAGTATTTCCTTGAAGACGGCGGGAAATGTAATGTAGTACAAACAATTATACCTTTTTGATCAATACAATAATTTGATCAAGGGCTGTGGCCTGAGGAACGGCGTGACTAGAATATTCCAAAGACCTGCCCTGAAGAGCGGGCCTGACTTCAGATCGGTCACTACTATAAACGTGATAGTACCCTACAGAACCCTAGTAATACCCTAGTAATACCCTAGTCATACCCTAGTCATACCCTAGTCATACCCTAGCCTATTCTAGAATGTGCAAAGTCCTGGATGTTAGTCTTCCCTGCCTCAAAATCTCTCGTCTGCGTTTATTTTACCCCAGACTAGATGTGGATCTGCAGCATGTTTCTCCCACTTCACTAGGGCTCTCTCTTTCTCTCTCTCTCTCTCTCTCTCTCTCTCTCTCTCTCTCTCTCTCTCTCTCTCTCTCTCTCTCTCTCTCTCTCTCTCTCTCTCTCTCTCTCTCTCTCTCTCTCTATGTACCTGGTAGTCTCTCGTCCTCTCTCTCATTACCCCTATGATGCTCTCTCAGTCTTCTCTCTCTCAGTACCCCCTGGTGCTCCCCTCGTCTTCTCACTCGCTCATTAGCCCTCTGGTGAACTCTCACCGTCTCTTTCCCTCTCCCTCAGTACACCTCTGGTGCTCTCTCGCCCCCTCCCTCGCTCTCAGTACCCCTCTCTCGCCCCCTCCCTCTCTCTCAGTACCCCTCTCTCGCCCCCTCCCTCTCTCTCAGTACCCCTCTGTCGCTCTCTCACAGTCTCTCTCTCTCACTAGCCTTTTGGTGCTCTCTCGCCCTCTCTCTCTCACTAGCCTTTTGGTGCTCTCTCGCCCTCTCTCTCTCACTAGCCTTGTGGTGCTCTCTCGCCCTATCTCCCTCTCACTAGCCTTGTGGTGCTCTCTCGCCCTCTCTCTCTCAGTACCCCTCTGTCACTCTCTCTCGCCCTCTCTCTCTCACTACCCTTCTGGTGCCCTCTCACAGTCTCAGTACGCTAGGGGGCCACAGCAGGTGGTCAGTGGAATCAGTGGAAAACATGGGTGTGTGAGGATGTGTATGAGGATGTGTGTTAGGATGTGCGTGTGTGTTTGTGTGTGTGTGTGTGTGTGTGTGTGTGTGTGTGTGTGTGTGTGTGTGTGTGTGTGTGTGTGTGTGTGTGTGTGTGTGTGTGTGTGTGTGTGTGTGTGTGTGTGTGTGTGTGTGTGTGTGTGTGTGTGTGTGTGTGAGGAATGAAGAGAGCACAAATGAAAGAGAGAAGGGGGTTAGTGTCTGTATTTGTGTGTATGGATATGTATGATAATGTACGTGTTTGTGTGTGTGTGTGTGTGTGTGTGTGTGTGTGTGTGTGTGTGTGTGTGTGTGTGTGTGTGTGTGTGTGTGTGTGTGTGTGTGTGGTATATATGTGCAGGCGTGTGTGTTATGATTATGAGCGGTGAGCGCAGGCGTGTGTATGATTATGAGCGTGAGCACACATGTGAGTCTGTGTGGTTTAGCGTTCAGGTGGGTGTGTGTATGAGTGCATGTTCGTGCGTGTGTGTGACGATGTGTTTATGTCTTTGCGTCTGTGTGTGTGTTTGTGTATATGTGTGTGTGTACATGTGACAATGTGTTTATGTTTGTGCCTGTGTGTGTGTGTGTGTGTGTGTGTGTGTGATATGATTTTCGTTTGTCTGTGCATGTGTGTATCTACGTGTGACGATCTGTGTTTGTCTGTTCGTGTGTGTGTGTGTGTCTACGTGTGAGGATGTATGTTCATATGTGCATGTGTGTGTGTGTGTGTGTGTGTGTGTGTGTGTGTGTGTGTGTGTGTGTGTGTGTGTGTGTGTGTGTACGTGTGATGGATAGAGAAAGGCAGCAGGAGACAGAGGAAGTGGGGGGAGGGGATAGAAGGACAACACCTTCCTCATCCAAGCTGATCAATACAACCAATTTCCTGTCTCGCTGTCCACTGTATGTGACTCTCTTCCTGCATGGAGGACTTAGCATTAGTCAGTAACATACCAAGTGTTATTCCAAAAGTAGGCTTCTAACTCATCTGACCCACTGAACTGGAAATGCGTATTTTATGTGTAGATAGTCGGTCTCCTGTATGACCGCGGGGGGTTGGGCGGCTGAAGGAGAAGAGAGAGAGAGATAGGGGGTCGAAGTCTTTCTTCTCTGCATGAGGAACTCTGCTCATCAATTAAACATAGCACTTTTTTTGGTTCTTTTTTTTGGGGAAAGCGTGGGGGAGGTTAGCATTTATGCGGTCGCCTGCTACTTTGAAGTTTAATTTTCTCCCCGCGTGCTAAACTTAATTCTAGCACACTGCTGTGCTTTGTTTCATATATCGTTCTTCTTTTGTATCTTTGCTCGCCGACGGCGTGTTTGTTTACTCACGTGTATTTCCCAGAAGAAAGAAAGAGACCCTTCCTAATAAAAGCTTTACACGTGTGCTACACATGGCTCCTGCTACAACAGGCCCCGGCAATCCAGTCCAAACACGCTGCATGGATCCCAGGGAGGTGATTGGTCTTCTCCATTGACCCATGCTAATGACTCAGGCTCCGTGCCTGGATCCAACCCGGCGAGGAACCAGCCACCATTAGCACTAACCCTTTGGCGTTCGGCTGCACACCTCAATCTCTTCCTGTGAGTCATGCGCAGTGGCGATCAACCCAGAATGGAAACTTGTGGATTTGTTCGTTTGTGAGCACTATTGGAGTTAGCACTTTGAGTCTGCCTCTTGTATGAAAAGTACTATTTAAATAAAGTTGCCTTGCCTTGCCTGAAGTACACAGATAGGGCAGTTCGTGTGCTCCTTCTTGTATTGGACAAAACAAAGATGGAGCTTTTTGAGGTGCGTATTTGGAATATAAGGGATGTCAATGCCTCACCGACCGCCCACTTTCGGAACACGTGTGAACAGCGAGAGGGGTGAACAAACATCATGGCTTATTTACATCTCAGACATAGACAATGCTCAACAATTAATCTGGGGTTTGAGCAAACCGGCCAGACCCTTTAACCTGTGAGGTGTTATATGGACAGGAGCATGTCCTCAGACCACTGGTGCGGTGGCCGGTTCGATCCCTGCTTCCTCTGGGTTCAACCTGAGCGACTCTAAAGCCTACCGACCTCCAGACGAGCTAGCTTCTCCCGTGATTGGCTGACACTCCGGTGGACAGGGGAATCGGGAGGCTTCGACTGAACATCGCTTTGCGAGGCCACAGAGGTCAGAGAGGTGCTTAAGCTGCCATTAATGTGAATTATAGCTTCATATGAATGATGACGATGATGTGATGTGCCGTCCATTATTCCATTAGGAGGCCTTTCGGAAACCACAATAAGACTGTGGGGAGTGAACGAACAGACGGACGGATGGAGGTTTGCTTTATTCATGAGGGCCTACCTGCCGGAGAGTCGTTGTGGTTCTCGTCATCCGAGTCGGGGAAGACTTCGGCCAGTTCCTGATCAGACATGTCGGTGAGTTCAGTGAGGTCCAGGAGGTCAAAGTGCACCTCCAGAGAGGACACGCTGCTGAGGGGTTCTGGAGGGGCACAGAGAACACAACACTGTATGGTTACAGAGCGCAACGCAACGCTTTGATCGAGAGGGAAGGCAGAAGAGGCATGCTTTTCACCAAGAGAGGTGAAAAGAGAGATACACGCGGATGATGCCGATATGAAGCTAGATAATTTATTCAAATATGTGTGCTGCTGTAATGCACTTATTAAAATGCACGACGGGGTGTCTGAGGACATCAAAGGATTTCCATCCGGTGCTGTTCTGATGGGTGACCCTGCCGGGGTATTTGGCGGTGTCAGCTCTTATGCAAATGCAGCTGAAAGAAAATAAAAAGCCAGAGCTAGGGTCAGTGGCGGTCGAGTTCCCCATCCGCTGCCTTCCGTTGTGTTTCCATCGCTGGTTTGAGAATCCTGTTTGTTAGGTTCAGATGTGGTATGTGATATACAACACAAAGGTTCAGGAGCACGGATAGGGTCGTTAACAGGTTAGCATTAAGAGCTAACGTGGCCAGCTGCATGAGAGGTCAGCTCTCTCTGAGTCGTGCTTGGTCGACATATGGTCTGGGAAGGGTGTTGTGCAACGGGCTGATTATGGTTCCACGCCGACGCAACGCTAGGGGGTTTACGGACCCGTTTCGTCCTTGCGGACCGTCCTTGGGTCCACCGCAAGGGCCTGACGTGCACCTTAAGGTGACCAGCAGAAAGGGCTGCCACTCAAACCTGATGCAGAACAGAAACAGGTTCCCGATTGCGTTGAAGCGTCTGCGTGGTCCTTGCATTGCGTCAACAGGGAACCATAATCAGCCCTTTAGTCTTGCTAAACAGTTGCTACGGAGAAGCAGACCTTTAAGGACCCAATCTATTATTTACTGTGTATTTTAATGCATCCACATCTTGAATGTCATACAGGCCTAGCATGTGTATATATAGGCCTGTTTTGAGGTTAACCTTGATATTATTCATGAAGTGGTTATTGTTTGGCTGAATTCTGACTGCCTTTTATTTTTATTCTATGTTGCTTGCTGCTGTGATGTTTTCCCTCTGTCCTTTTTCCAGAGCAAACTTTGATTTAATTGCAACAAAACTAGTATTTTTAATGGTAAGTCATAACGGATAAATACGTTCCATTACTTAATCCTGAAACTATAACCTACAGAAAGTTAAGCACCAAATGATCAATGAACTCATTAAAATATGAGCAGAAAGCTCTAGCGGTGTGTTTTTCCATCAGTAGATCAAAAAGGTATTTCATCCGTTTTCAAGTGTGTTGGGGTAATATTATAGAAGCATGCATACACCCAGCGTGGTGACAAGAGAAGACGAAAGAAGAAGAAAAAACACATCAGAGACAGCAGAATGAGGAACGTCGGTTGGCCTGAGCGTCACTGCTCTTTGATTTGTCTTTCGTTTGTTAACAAGCTGTTTTGAGTTGGGTCTTCTCGTTGTTGTGTAAGCTAGGAGCGACATACATGCTTCTAGATTACATATTCATATCAAACGCTCCTTGCTGGAAGAAGGACAATGATCCATTGCTCGGTGGTTTACACGCATGAATAACCCGATATTATAGGGGTCGCGCGGGTTATGTATGTAACGGTTCATTTCTGAATGTCACAGCAACAGAAATGCAGTAGGGCTGGGTCCTTGCAAAACCCTGTATCCACCACACACGTTTGTTGTGGTAATTTGAATAATTGGCACGCATAAGATATGTGAGTGTAGGTCAGAGCGGTGTATGGTGGAATGGTTTCCCCCAGGCCCCCTATTAAAGACAATACACCCCGGGAGAGGAGGTTGACACTAGGCCAATGAGACAATGAGGATGAAGGAAAATAGATAGCGCAAAATAATGAGAAATAGAGAGTTTGGCAGAGGGATAAACAAGGTAACTTTTGGCAATTATCATTTTTCTTCTTACAGTTCATTCCTCTCAAACTTCGACTTCCAAAAGGGACGAAATAAGTCAATCCAATTCTGAGCAAGGGTTCAATATCATTCTTTCGCGATTGAGTTTCAAGAAAGAAAATGAAATAGAAATGGAAATACAAGGGCTGACATATTTAGTGGTCAGCAGCACTCAGCAGTATAGTACTTCCTTTGCTGTACTCTGAATACAAACTGTGACCTTATTGAGATTGTCAAAGCCCACTCCAACAATCATACATCAGTCGTAAAGCGGAGATCGGTTCAGTTGCCATGTCGGGTGCTACTTATGCCATTTCAGTTGGTGGGCTGAGAGATTGGGGGAACAAGGAAAGCCTTCTCCTGAGAGCTTCTAAGATGGCGGTCCATCGCCACCTGTCTCTTCTTCATCTCCTTGAAGATGCTCTTGGCAGGCTTGACGGAAATATTGGGATGGGAAGTGAAATATGGCGAAAAGGGTAACATAGATGTAAAAGGCAAAAGCAAGTGATGGAAAATAAAAAGAAGAAGCAGATTGGGTTATGCTTGTATCCCCCTGACATCGTCTTCCCTGTTTGCTCCCACACCCATTTCCCTTGAATAATTGATCAGCAACACGTATTCCCACTCTGGTAGAGCGGGGGGGGGGCAGACAGACAAAAACAACGCCTCGATCTCGGCCTCAATCAAGGACGGCCTGAGAGCTCGCTGGGGAAAGGTTGTCAATAGAGAGTTTACACTGCAGGGCAGAAATAAGACAGACTTGCTGCTATGCACAGATGGGCAGGGTTACTCTGGTGCACTGTGGGTAGAATCTGAGTTTTCCAAAATGTGCATTGTGTTTTGATTAAAGGAGACATATTATAGTCTTTTCCCAACAAGTAAACCTAGTATTTGAGTTCCATTAAACATGTTTTTGAAGCTGTTTGCTGAAAGCTTTTAGGAAAAAAAATATTGTCTACCGCTATTCCCCTCTGTTTCAGTCCCTTCAGAATGCGCTGTTTCTGGTGTCTGTAGCTTTGATGCAAATGAGCTGCTGCCCATTGACCAATGAGCTGTCAGACTGAACCACAGCATGGAGGAGAAGGGGTTGTTGCCGTTTGCTGGGAAAGAGAAAGGGATTGTACTCCCGAAGCTTAGCTGCAGGGCTAGTGCCCCCCGCCGGAGCTGCTAGTCCGCTGGTCCACAAAATCGTAGCGATGCTCTGATTGGAGGGGAGTGGGGAAGTGGGAGGTAATATTCAAATGTGCCCCCTTCCTACGTAGGATGACGGCGCCGATACTGACTCGCTCGTTTGGTAGGTGGAGGCGGGCTGCTTCCAGAAATCCGTATCTCACTCAAAAAATCATGTACAGACTTATTTCAAAGTTTGTATGCGTTTGGGAGCACCATCTACCCACAACAACAGCCCAAATCCCAGGAAAAGTGCTGTTTTCATAATATTTCCCCTTTAAGCTCTTTTTCTGTTTAGTGATGAATTAAGTCACTGCTGTTATATGGACCGAGTTCATTAAAATTGTTTAGATTTCTAGCTGACTATTTGCTTTATGCTGTGGGTTCTCCCTGATTTTCATCCATAAATTTGGAACATAATTAACAAACTGAGGAAGAACGTACTTGTAAAAGAGAGGATATCGGTTTCCATCGGTTTCATAATCCATCAGGATTATGGGATTTGTTGTCAAGCCAGGTACACTTTATCAAGGAGAGAATGGATTTTAGGGAAGGAAAGCTTGTCAACTGGATTCTAAAAGTCAAAAATATAAATGAACCAGCATATACTAGTACTCTATTGTATTATATCTACTCCCTGATAATAGTTGAATCTTTGAGAAAGATGATTTAAGATAACCAAATTCTGACTTAATTTCTAATGCTAGATACTTATTTTCTAAGATTTTAAGAAATAATTGCATGATAATTACAGTTAGGGTCGCATCAGAGTATCAGAAAATGCTGATTGTTGCAAAACTATAAAGAGCATTGTTGATTTGAAGGAGCAGAACAATCCCAAATATAATCAGTAGTGGTGGTAACCTTTCTACAAATGCAGTTACTAAACTTTCCCAGTTCATTCGTCTCTTGCTGTCACCCCTCATCCCTCAACATAGTCAACATCCACTGGAGGAGGCAGAACAAGTGGTACCACAGCACAGAGCAAGACCAAGACACGACACCAGTTAACTGTGTGTGTGTGTGTGTGTGTGTGTGTGTGTGTGTGTGTGTGTGTGTGTGTGTGTGTGTGTGTGTGTGTGTGTGTGTGTGTGTGTGTGTGTGTGTGTGTGTGTGTGTGTGTGTGTGTGTGTGTGTGTGTGTGTGTGTGTGTGTGTGTGTGTGTGTGTGTGTCTGTGTGTGTGTGTGTGTGTGTGTGTTGTGTGTGTGTGTGTGTGTGTGTGTGTGTGTGTGTGTGTGTGTGTGTGTGTGTGTGTGTGTCTGTCTGTCTGTATGTGTGTACGTGCGTCTGTCTGTCTGCCTGTCTGTCTGTCTGGCTGTCTGTCTGTGTGGGTGTGGGTGTGTGTGCTCCAGTCAGTGTCTTTCTGATCAACGCTGACACACCGTACAGACGCCCCAGTGTTATGGGGCCGATGCACGGCGCACAAAGCTATTTCACTGGAACGAGGGGCGCGGGGGGGGGGGGGGGGGATTGATGCTAATACGAATAGCTTGGAGACCGCTCAGCCTAGCTAGTGTCTCAAAATGTGCAACATGTCCTGGAGGAAGAAACACGTGAAGAATGCAGAGTTTTGCTGGGAGCTGCTGTCATGTTTGTTTGTAAAGACGGTGGTATGAATCTTTCCATCAAGCCTAAACATGTTCACTGCTCTTATGCCCCTTCATCGCTCTCGACGCCATGTGATCAACAATAAATTCACTTATTGTCCATCGATTCTACGTCTTTAAGGCCCACAATAGAAGCACTCACGCATCCACCCTCAGGACGTCATCCTAAACACATGATATGATTTGGACGTCAATCCCATCAGCAATCTATTCATTCATTCTTGTGTTTGGATCTCCCAACATCCCTCCAGCGTCCTGTTTCCATCGCGCTTTCCATCACATGAATTCACCCCTCCAACATTCCCTAATTCATCCATCCTTTTGCCCATTTCTTTATCCAACCATCTCTTCCAACCACCCATACTCATATCCATCCATCCATCCATCCATCCATCCATCCATCCATCCATCCATCCATCCATCCATCCATCCATCCATCCATCCATCCATCCATCCATCCATCCATCCATCCATCCATCCATCCATCCATCCATCCATCCATCCATCCATCCATCCCTTTAGTCATCCATCACTCAAATCTATCTCCACCTAGACATCCATCCATCCATCCATCCATCCATCCATCCATCCATCCATCCATCCATCCATCCATCCATCCATCCATCCATCCATCCATCCATCCATCCATCCATCCATCCATCCATCCATCCATCCATCCATCCATCCATCCATCCGCTCCCTGAATCCATCAGTCCCTCAATCCAACCAACCCATTTGGACCCTTTGTTTTTCCCATTGTGCCGGCCATCCCTCCTTATCCCTGTACTCACGTCTCCTCTCTTTGACGTGCAGCAGGCTGGCCGTGTGTCCGGAGAGACCCCCAGCTTCCTCGTCACCAAACGGGTGGTGGAACAGCTCTTTGGACAAGTCCCCGGAGCTGGAGGACTTCAGCAGTCGCTGGATGTCTTTATTGGGCTCTGGGGGGGGGGAGAGGGGGGAGATAATCATATGCTTATACAGTAACATATGAACTCATACACTATCAACACATTGTCAACACATGGGGTATCTTAAGGACTGCAGTTGTCACAAAATCATATTCACGCTTATCATCTATGTGTTTTCTCCTTTCTCCTAAGACAACCTATAAACAGCTTGGTATTCTCTGATTACTTTTTTCTGTTTTGTATTCAATTCCATGTGTCTCTGTCTTCTTCCTTATTAATGTAAGGCAAACTTTGTGTGTGTTAGTGTGTTTGTGTGTGTGTGTGTGCGTGTGCGTGTGCGTGTGTGTGTGTGTGTGTTTGTGTGTGTGTGTGTGTGTGTGTGTGTCAGGTTTCCTATTTGCTCATGTTGTTTCAGATAGTTCCTCAGATCGTGTTCAGAGAGTTTATTCTCAGCTAGAGATGAGGAAAAGTATAATTTGTACTGAGCAGATTCCCAATTTGTTCAACATCTCCAAGTTAGCTATTCACTGGTTGTGGACAATTAATTGCTATGTAAAGAGAGAATGACAATTATGCTGTGATTAATCTCTTTCCAAATAACCGTTTTAGTCAAATCAATTAAAAATGAAAAAGGTAATAACTGCTCAAGCGACTGCGACTAAATATTGCAATCATTTAACACATCTTTGATGATGTGCTGATGAAACATCTGTTGGAGTTCATTTCTGCGAAGGGGGACACAGCACGATTTATTTCCGTCATAGCCTCATAGCCATGTCTTCTGACTGAATCCTTTTTTTTTAATAAATGAACCAGACCCATGATGCTGTCATTCTCTCCAGCTGGCAAGCAGCAACTATACATGAGCAGAACAGGGCTTCTCAGCACCTTGTCAATTAACATCTTATCAAAAAACTTAAAATTAATCAAACAATAACATTACATTTTGAACATAATGAAAATAACGATGGGTGGGGAGATGGGGTCAGGTGTGTGTGTGAAGTTCTCCCACACGACCCCTCTCTTCCGGGACCTCCACGGAATCCACTGGCATACAAGGCAGTCGATGGAACTGCCCCTGCCTACCTCCAAACATTGCTAAAGCCACACACCCCAGCTCAATCCCTCCGTTCAACTATCTCAGCTGGACGTCTGGTATCGACATCGCTAAGAGCTAGCATAGGTCGTTCAGCAAAGTCACAACTTTTCTCGGTTTTGGGACCTCAATGGTGGAACGAGCTCCCTGCCGTTCTCAGGACCGCAGAGTCGCTCGCTATCTTCCAAAAAAGACTCAAGACTCACCTGTTCAGAGTCCATCTCGACTGCATAGCCACCCTCCCCCTTCTGGCCACCATTGTACACTGTATTGTATTGTGTTGTATTGTATTGTATTGTATTATAGTACTTAACTGTGTAGCAACTACAGTAGCTGCTATCATTGATTATTATTGATGATTATTGTACTTGCACTTGGTTCTATGAACATCCTTTCTGTACCAACAGCGATATATTATTGCACTTCTTATGACAAATGTACTTATTGTAATTCGCTTTTCATAAAATGCCCTAAATGTAAATGTAAATGTTTGTGTGTGTTGTGTGTGTGTGTGTGTGTGTGTGTGTGTGTGTGTGTGTGTGTGTGTGTGTGTGTGTGTGTGTGTGTGTGTGTGTGTGTGTGTGTGTGTGTGTGTGTGTGTGTGTGTGTGTGAGGGGTGGTGAAATATTAGACCACAGAAGTAGACTACAACATGATGGAATCTGGTTTCATGTTGTGTGCCAACCGTTGCGTATTCTGTTCTAGCTATTGATTTATTTTCCTAGCGAGGACCGAAACAATTTGAGGACTGAAGGCTCTGCCACACCCACTGATGAAATGGGCCGCTGCCTTGCTCAGAAACCAATGAGTACTGTCACTCAAAACCCTAATTTGAGATTGGGCTCCTCTGAATATTCTTTTTCCAATATGTCATTATAATTATAAATTGGACGTGCTGTATATTGCTTCCCTAGGAGTCCCTGTGTGTATAGAGTAATTGGTCTCAACAAACAGGCTATCTTAGCGACTGACCTCTAACCATCTGTTCAGAGCATGTGGGTTTGTGTGTGTGTCTCTGTGTGCGTGCGTGCGTGCAACAGACCTTTAGCACACAACCTGTACTGAGAGAAACGCAAACATTGCTTTAGGAAAAGGCACAATTGGGGACCACAGGTGCCATTATAAAACAGTCCCTTTCAGGGCTAAGGCAAAATCCCTCTCTAGCTATCACGCATGACTCCCTCTGAATCCGCTAGGTTTAAGGTCATCAGAGAGGGAGAGAGACAAATAGAGAAGAGGACTGGTGAGCGGGGACAGAGAGAGGGAGAGAGGGAGTGAGAGTGAGAGAGTGAGAGTGAGAGTGTGAGTGAGTGAGTGAGTGAGTGAGTGAGTGAGTGAGTGAGTGAGAGAGAGAGAGAGAGAGAGAGAGAGAGGAGAGAGAGAGAGAGAGAGAGAGAGAGGAGGAGAGGGAGGGAGGGAGAGAGGGAGGGAGGGAGGAGAGAGAGGAGAGAGAGAGAAGAGGAGAGGAGAGAGAGAGAGAGAGAGAGAGAGAGAGAGAGAGAGAGGAGAGAGGAGAGAGAGAGAGAGGAGAGAGAGAGAGAGAGAGAGAGAGAGAGAGAGAGAGAGAGAGAGAGAGAGAGAGAGAGAAGGCTGCCAACAGTTTAATCAAACTCTGTATCTTGGCTCGATAAATCAATCTTGCTTGGGCTAGGAGGGAATAATTAACAACCCCTACACCATTTTTTAGGGCCACCCCAATGAGCTTTCCTCTTGTTAATCCTTCAGCTGTTGATTCAAACAATTTATCAAGATTTTTATGTATATCTGATAGCCAAGTTAACAAACATCATCTTGATGCTGTCCTATAGTTTAGCTGTTTTAAATGCATTGAAACAAGTGTAAAACAAATAGTTTGGTATAATCTTAATAGGCTCTGGTAGTGTGTCTTTGCACATTGTACATTATTGAAGAGATAGTATCACTTTGAAAAGTCTGATATGGCTGTTACATTGTATGTAAGAATGTATTCACCCTAAAAAGTGACTGCAACCCTTTTGTTCGAGTATTTTGTGTCTATTAGCATTCAAACATGAACACTTTCTAAATGACCCTAGCCTTGCCAAGCCCATGCTAAGCCCTGTCTTTTCATCTAAGCCTCAAACGTCTCAGCTGAAAGAGCTGACTGCTGGCTTCAACTCCATTTGGACTCATTACACGATGCAAACCTTTGAACCAGTAACCCAGTTCCCTGGATAGGAAGGAAGGTGTTGAATGCTCTCTTTAATGCGGGGAGTGATACTAATTTGCAGACAGATCTAACAAAACAGAATGCCTCTAATTGAGGACCATGGGAGACTCTTATAGGTCAGGGTCTCATCGATCTGGGCAGACAACATCTGGACTCAAACAGCAAAAACCCAGGGAGAGCCTTTGGACATTTCGACAGCCATACAATTATGACGAAACATACTTATTTAATTCTGAAGATTGATGCTGAATACTCTTGATTAGTAAAGACCACTAATACAATTTCTACCGGGAATAACACATTCGAAAAAAGCTTAACTTTATAGAAGGCGGGTTAATCCCAGCACATGTTAAATGTGATACAATAAGGGAGACAAAGCAGAAGGGTTAGCCACTACACTAGTCTGTGTTAGTTCAAGATCGGTGAGCGGTCACGGTCACGGTCGCCGCGGTGGCGTCTCTTACCTGGACTCCCAGCCCCTCCCTGTGGCTCCATCCAGCCCAGCGGTGAGTGTCTCGCTGCTCACAACAATAGCATCAGAGAGTGTGGAGAAAGGAGGCACAGATGGTGGCAGACAGCACCGAAACAGCCTTTGTGCTTGTGCTTGCGTGCGGTTGTGTGTGTGTGTGTGTGTGTGTGTGTGTGTGTGTGTGTGTGTGTGTGTGTGTGTGTGTGTGTGTGTGTGTGTGTGTGTGTTAGAAAAAGACAGACAGATTGAAAGAGAAACCCATGAGAGAGAGAAAGGTGTGCCTGTATATGTGTGTGTCTGTGTGTCTGTGTATGAGAGTGAGTGTGTGTGTGTCTGTGTGTGTGTGTGTGTGGGAGTGTGTGTGTGTGTGTGTGAGTGTGTCTGAGTGTGTGTCTGAGTGAGAGAGATAGAGGGATAGGCTCCGGTACTCCCCAGTTTCTGCTGCACGCCCTTCGTTGTCTGTGGATCTAGATTCCAAAGACAGGTGCTCCCACTGCACTCACACACTGAACCTGCCCGGCATGGCTATCAGAGTACACTGGAAACACAGAGCGCACCACCGCACTGCCAGACCGGAGAGAGAGAGAGAGAGAGAGAGAGAGAGAGAGAGAGAGAGAGAGAGAGAGAGAGAGAGAGAGAGAGAGAGAGAGAGAGAGAGAGAGAGAGAGAGAGAGAGAGAGAGAGAGAGAGAGAGAGAGAGAGAGGGAAAGAGTCCGACAGAGAGAGTGATGGGAACGAAAGCATCACCCAGCAGATCTCGAAGCTACTTTGTTCAGTAAGCGTAGCATTGTTGAAGAGCTTGGTGGCAACATAATGCAGAGAGATCCAGAAAGGGAGAGGCAATGGGAGGGAGGGAGGTAGAGGGAAGTGGGGGGGTAAGCTGGCACCCTGCCCAGACTGAAGCCGAGACAGAATGGGGTATCAGCAAAGGCTGGGGGCACAGCAAAAAAAGGGAAGGGTTTTGTGTGTGTGTGTGTGTGTGTATGTGTGTGTTTTTTTTTTTTGTGTGTGTGTGTGTGTGTGTGTACGTGGTGCGTGCGTGCATACGTGTGTGTGTGTGTGTGTGTGGGGGGGGGGGTCAGTGTGTGTATGAGCTATGATAACCAGAACATCATGAATGTGTTTCAATTAAACTATATAATATTGGACCACTGTGAACAGTGGTAACACTCTCCTTTGTTATAAGATTTTTCGGCTCTCATTAGTTGACTAAAGGTGGCCCTCTAGTGGCTGTATGAAAGATCCCATGAATCTTGATAGTCACGTGATAGCGTTGCCATGACAAAATGTTGTTGCTTGAGTTCTCCGTGTAGGACCTCTTCTGCAGCCATTAGACTAGCTTGCAGAAAATATATAGAAACGTGTACAACTGTATATTCGTGGTGAAGCTGTCCCTCGTAACATTTGGAAATGGTGAGTCAGTTTATTTTAGTCGCTTTATCTCAGTGAAGTGAATTACTGTTAATGAAGTTCTTAGCTAGTCGCTAAACGCGCTGAAGAGCAGCAATGTGTCTGGTCTTCACTGCTTTATCAACCATACAACGTCCCTCTGGTTGGTCATTTTAACAATTTTTCCTCGCTTATTATCAAATGCATTCATTGTGTAGACATAACCTTGGACAGCATCAATAGTTGAAACTTGGACGCCGATACTACATGATAGCAAACGATAGTCCCCAAGGAGACCACTATGTATACAGTCTGTGCAACAAGTGGACAACCATGTCCCGCTGGGTTCAACATCACCATCGAAACACTGTTCGTAACACGTCTAACTTACTGCTGGGTTTTCATCACCAGCCACCCAAAAAAACAGCCGGCAAGAAGGCGGCCAAAGCCAAGGCGCCGACAGTCATCGATGGCCTGGCCGCAGAGGAGATGTCCAAGGAGCAGGTGAGAGCATGGGTCGTGTTCTCCCCTAATCTCTTTTAATGTTTTTAATAGAATGAATCTCCATTTTCCTAATAGTACCATATCTTGTATGAGACGCATGTACTTGTTTTGGCTTGACTTAACGTGGAAATAGTTTCTAGAAATCGCACACACTCACACTAACATTATTTACATTGGTAGTTGGAGGAGCACATTGTGCGTCTTCGAGAGGAGCTAGACAGAGAACGGGAAGAGAGAAACTACTTCCAGCTGGAGAAGGACAAGGTCCACAGCTTCTGGGAGATTGGCAAACGAGACCTGGAGGAGAGAAAGGCGGAACTCAGGAACAAGGAGAGGGAGATAGAGGAAGCTGAGGAGCGGCATCAAGTAGAGATCAAGGTGATTGATTCACACACACACACACACACACACACACACACACACACACACACACACACACACACACACACACACACACACACACACACACACACACACACACACACACACACACACACACACACAATTCAACTTTTTCATTTCTTTCAAGTAATAGATCAAGCCTCTTCATATGCTTCATTTACTACAATAAATACATGAGTGACCACGTACAATCATCCCCTCAATGAAGCATGTACGTTGGATCAGGTGTACAAGCAGAAGGTGAAGCACCTGCTGTACGAGCACCAGAACACCATCTCAGAGCTGAAGGCAGAAGGCGTGGTGGCCACCAAATTGATGGAGGGCGAGCATGGAGGCCTGGAGAGTGAGCTTCGCAAGGGTGTGCGTGCTCTCAAGGTGGATCTCAAGGAGCAGGAGCTGGCCAACGAGAACGCCATCAGAGACCTCAAACTGGTGAGCATGCAGTGACTGTGGAGCATACAGTTAGTTGTTTTCCCTTTTAAGCACTGCAAACAAACATCTAAAAATATCGCTTTTATTTCAACAGAAAAATGACGAAGAACTGACTGGAATTAGAAAAGATTTTGAGCGGCAAGTCAGTGGTATGTGACGTTTGTGTTTTTCCGATGTGTAGTTGGTGTCCAGTTTGAAATCGTCTGATTTCTTATATTTCCTCAAGCACGAAAGAATACATTCTCTTTCTGTTTGTACTGCTTGAGCAGAAGTCGAGGTCCTGTACGAGAAGAAGATGCGAGTGCTGCGGCTGGAGCAAGACCGCTTGAGGAAGAGTGATCTCCACGAAGTGGAAGCTCGCAAGAACGACCTCATCGCCACACTCATGAAGAACCACGAGAAGGACTTCAGGGAGATCAAGAACTTCTACAACGACATCACACAGAACAACTTGGCCCTCATCCAGACCCTGAAGGTAGGAGCTACGATGTTGGGATGTAGCTCACGCCCAGCTAAAAGGATATGTGTTTGATCTTGGGATAAATAAAGTTGTCTGCATCTGAATCTGGCAGGTGCCCAGCCTGGAGGCATGCCTAGCCCATACCTGCTTATTTTATAATAATGAATGTCAACTCTGCCACCTCGGTAGACCTAATGCAGAAAAAGTAAATCACATGCACGCAGCTGAATTGCGTTCAAGTCAAGACACACAATCAACACCACCACTAAGACACTCACGATGCATTGTCCGCAGTGCAATGCTTTACACACGTTGCTTTCATAGGAACAAGTGGAAGAGATGAAGAGGAAGGAGGAGAAGACGGAGAAGAGGATGGCGGAGGTGATGGCGCAGAACCGGCGGATGACAGAGCCCCTGCAGAGGACCAAAGAGGACGTGGCTGAGCTCCAGAAACAGCTGGCCCACTACGAGAAGGACAAAGCCTCTCTGGCGGTGCGTGTTTACAACACTGAACTACATGTCTGGCTGGCCTGACATGAAGGAACACTTAGGGAGACTTGGGCCAGTCGTGGAATTAGTTTAGCCAGTAATTCTATTTTCCAAATAGAAAAGACTGTGAGGTCATTTGTTTTTTGATTTGATATTCGCCCGCGTTGCAATCGTCTTGTGTTGTGTCGTATCCGTGACAACAACCAGTGGCTAAATCGATGGTGTCACTTCTTGACAGAGTGCCAAAGCGCGTCTGAAGGTGGGAGAACAGGAGGCGAAAGATCTCAAGTGGGAGCATGAGGTGCTGGAACAGAGGTTCACCAAGGTAAGACACCACACTGTGTGTTTTTACTTTGACCCACTTCGATTGATTAACATACGTACAAAAAGAATGTGTCTGAGAAACGTGAGAGATGGTTACCAATGCATCTGTGTTCCAACTAGAGGCTCGGATCTACTTTAAGGAGTCGCGTCACAGACACCGATGATCGGGAGAGTGTGTGTTTACGCGTGTCTCACCATGGGAACGCGTTTTGTACAGATCCAGGCGGAGAGGGATGAGCTGTACACAAAGTTCACCCAGGCCATCCAGGAGGTGCAGCAGAAGAGCGGCTTTAAGAACCTGCTGCTGGAGCGAAAGCTGACCGCCCTGACGGACTGCCTGGAGAAGAAGGAGGCTCAGCTCAACGAAGTCCTCTCTGCCAGCAACATGGACCCCATGGCCCTGGGCGTGGTCACACGCAAACTCGAGGTACGTTTATTTGTATTTATTTTGTCTCTTCTGGTGGTTCGTTGCACAGAACCATCTGGGAATTTGTCCTTGGATCTGTTTGCATAAGGGCAGGCGCTTTCAAAAAGTGCCAGGCAGGTGATTGGAAGAACCATCTGTCCATCACCGACCTGACGTATCACATAGATCCCGTAGTTCATCGTAGGATGCCGGTTGGTTCGAACCGCTGTAGTGTGGCCACAAGCCTATAACTGGCAGGATTGGTTGTCGTGATTTCGCCAACAAGCTGCACTGCAAGGTTTCACCTTACAGTTGTGGCAACGAATCTGTAGCCATAAAGGAAACAGTGTAGGTCAGTAAATAGGTGTTGAGGTACACATTATGTATGCCTGTGAGCTTTCAGTGTTTTCCAACAAATAGGTAGACGTGATAAAGGGAAAGTAGTATCTGTCATTAGTGCAAAACTGTGGAAATGTGACCTATTTGTTTTTCTTTTTTGAACGACTCGTTACTGAAAATTCTGCATACGTTTTTGCCCACAGGAAGTATTAGACTCCAAGAATATCGCCATCAAGGATCTGCAGTACGAGTTGGCCCGAACGTGCAAGGTGAGCCTTCCGTCGATACTACCAGCATCGATACTGTTTGTTTGTGTTCGGCTCTGAACACGATCTCTGTTGTGCCCAGGCCCACAACGACCTGCTGAGGACCTACGAGGCCAAGCTGAGGGCCTTCGGGATCCCTGTGGAGGAGCTGGGCTTTACCCCCCTGGAGAGCACCCTGGCCGGGCAGACTCTGGGGCAGGGGCCGGCCGGCCTGGTCTCCCAGACCAAATGACCTCAAACTGTGTTGCTCTCTGATCTGTGATAGCTCAATTTATATTTATAAAGATTTGTATGTGTGCCTTTGTCCGATTTTCCTATGGATGTGACATGAATGAAAAAACGGAACAGAAAAAAAAAAAGAAATGTGTTCATAATACCCTTATAATAATTTTGGTTATCATACATTTTTATGTTTTTTTTATTTAAGAGAAAAATCTAAAAAAAAACAACACTGTAGAGAGGAATCAATGTATAAAATGCATGGGATTTGCACAAGTATTTTACAAACGTATATTCGATAAGAAGGACTGATTCGTATCACATCGTGCGTCAGGCACGCTATCGGGTTTGACGCACGATGTGATACGAATCAGCCCTTATCAAATACGTTCCCGAGGCCTGTTGTTAGTTACAAAATGAAGAGGTGTTAAGCTGCACAAGGCCTGCAGGTGGTGGTCAAGTAGCCTACATTTAGTCTACAGATACCAAGGGAGGCCACTCTGGTGTAGAGGGTTGTGCTTTTACAGTCCAGTGCTATGATCCAATATTCTGGCTCCCAAACTGCGGTTTATTACGATCCGTTTGTCGAAAGTGCGCAACCAAAACGCAATGCAACTGAATCAAAACAAATACAGTTTTAATGAAAAACAAAAATCACCAAAGACAATCATCAAACGTTCCTGCATCGATATATAACGTAATTCGGGGAAAGAAACACTAATTGATTTTCAGGCAGGATTATCTGTTTTGATGGGTGTTTTGTGTGCGTGGATCGCATAACGGTAACATGGATTTAATTTAGCGAATTGCGAATGGATTGGTCTTCGTGGGCTTCCATACAACAAAAGCCTCAGACGGGCAGCTGTTGTTGCGATGTTTCCCAGCGTCTACTCGCACCACTCCTCTACTTAAATTACTTTTCTGGATCCCTGGAGAAAGTTATTAGTATCACCGACGAGCGCTGCGTAATATGGAGGCTGCTATAAAGATAAGCGCTGGTAAAATGCTTACGACGTTTTACGTCCTTAACACTAATTCCATCGCATGCCTGTGTATTAATGTCTAAAATAACGATTATTGCGTTAAGTTGATCGATGCATATATATATATATCAATAAACGTTTACCCTTTAATTTCAGGCGCCACAAAATGGGACATTCGACAGAAAGTTTGGGACCATATCGAAGAAAATAACCTCGCAAACTTCCCGAGGCCTGTTCACAACCGTATTCCAAATTTCAAGGTAATGCATCTCATTTCACTCTAGCCGTACAATACTAAGGCTAAAACGTGGTTACGGTCGTTGAATGTGTAGACCGATCACTAAACGTGGGCCCCGGTCCCATAATATGTAATCTAGTTCACCGTGGACCTCTTGGGACTGTGCTGAAGAGGTGGCACTAAAGTATACAGAAAACACCTCTCTGCGGGTTCTTCTGGTGGGGACAATAAACTTTTTAACTGCAATGGGATAACGGGAATAAAACCTCAATACCTTGGCTAATTTTGATTAATCTCTTATAAAAGATGATGGATCCTACTAACGTCGAGTGCATGTTTTGGATGTACTTGATTCAATTTGGATTTCATATACCAACAGCCGGATTAGTGAACGCCAATGGTATAGCTTTGAATTTATAAATTGTATTCAAGATCTTTTATTGATTGGTTTTCTCTGCATGTGTGCAACTTACAATCTGTGCAATCTATGGTCGTGGCGTGCTAGGGTGCAGTTGAAGCCTGTGACAGGCTGACGGCCCTTGAGGAATTCAAGTCTAGCCAGACCGTCAAAGTTAACCCTGACAGACCGCAGCAGCAGGCACGCTTTGTCACACTGGACGTAAGTTCCTGCCACATACTTTCTGCTCCCTCTTGTCCACACCCTCCTCCATGCAGGGGGCCTTCAGCGCCTGTGCCAGGGTCACTGGGCTTGAGGCCTTCACCGAGACAGCTGAGGTGAAAGTGGATCCTGACAAGCCTTTGGAGGGTGCCCGACTGGAAGTGCTACAGGTAGTTGTAGTCCATATGTGGGTGAAAAGGCCTCTAGAAGCTACAGATGAAGGCCCGCTCACGCCTGTTTAATTTCCGCAAACTATAGTTCGGAAGCACCAGTTTTTTTTGTATTTATAAATATCTTTTCAGTCTTTTGTTTTATTTTTAACATTAACAAGTGGCCATTGAATGTTCACCAATCCCATATCTGCTTCTTTATCTCTTTTAAGGCAAAGAAAACGCTGTTGGTGCCCACCCCCCGCCTTCGCGCCGGTCTCTTCAACAAGATCACCCCCCCAGAGGGGGCCAGCAAAGAGCAGCTGCGTGTGTGCTCCACATCCCAGGTTCGTTCTCAAGCTAGCTCTGGTTTAGCTAGCTTGTGAAACGCAATCATCACATATCATGCGTAACGTGACTCTCCGGTTAACTGTGCGTCTTTCTGCAGGGCGTGAAGGAGTTCAGCGTGCCCGTTGGCCTGGACGCCAAGGTGAAGGTGGACCTGGTTGTGGTTGGCTCTGTGGCCGTCTCTGAGAAAGGTGAGAGCCACCGCACTAGCTCTGAGATATGGGTACAAGTCCGAAACGCTAGTTTATTAGCCAGGAAAAAGATGGGCCAATTGTTAGTGCCGAGCACTAACAATTGTGAGGGTTAACCAAAGATAGCCAGGATAAGAAGCCACACGATGCAAATGAGTATTTTTAAAAGTAAGGACGTACAACATACAATGAGTGCGTACATTTAGGCCATGACCAGGCAAACCCTCTGTCATCTCAGTAGCAACACAACTATGTTGAGAACTAATGTTGTTGGCAAGGAAAAATCATCTCCTTTTGCAAAGGCCAGCATAGAAACTGGACGGTTTGTGAAAAATGCTCAGGTCCCTTTAGCATTTTACTGACGGACAACAGCAGAGTCACAACATGGTTCTCTCTGGTGTCCACAGGACTGCCCCACACTCATGGAGAATGTTAGCCTGGAACCATGGGCCCTGTTGTCCTTGGGGGAATGTTGGAGAGGCTCTGTGCACTTGGGCACGTAGTTGCAGACCCACTTCATACCCTCATGAGTGCAGTTTATCTGCACTTACTCACACCATGCCATTGATGCCAATGAACCAACCTAAGGGTTCCAGGAACATGACCCTCAGGGTTGACCCAGTCGCCTCCTGGGCAGGCTCAACCCTGGAATATACATTACCGTTCAAAAGATCGGGGTCAGCAATTTAATGTTTTCCATGAATGCTCACACTATTATTCAACAGATTTTAGCTGTGCTAACCTAATTGCACAAGGGTTTCCTAATCATCAATTTGCATTTTAACACGATTACTTAAAACAAGGTACCATTGGAACCCAGGAGTGATGGTCACTGGAAATGGGCCTCTGTACACTAATGTCGATTATCTAACAAAAATCTGCCGTTTCCTGCTAGAATAGTCTAGAATTAATAACGTCTAGACTGCATTTCTGATTAATTTAATTTTATCTTCATTCATTGTAAAAAAAAACCCTCGATTACCAAAGTATTGGAGCTTAGCAATGTTATTGGTAGTGATGGCGCTTTTCTAATTGTTTAGTCATTTAACGTGCAATTATTTGTTATTATGGAGGGACATTATTGTGTTTCTCAAGACATGGACGAGAACAAAGTTTTGATTAGCCTAGGTTTTGCTAAGTTTATGTTTTTTAAGGATTATCACAAAATGGTGGACTATTGCCCGCAAAAAAAAATCTAATTCTGATGTATAAGCCCTGTATATGACAGACAGCGTGGTACATATGCTGCCATCTGCTTAGCGTCTGACTTCTTTTTAGATTGCACAAGTACTTGCTAAGGACACGCACTTCCTCTGATTAAGCCATGACCAGTGGGGTGTTCCACAAAGCCGGTTTTATCACATAACCGGGTAAATTAACCCAGGGTTTGCGGTAACCCTAGGTTTTCCGTTCCAAAATGACCACGGTATGTTAGTTACTATAGCAACATATGCTCTGAAGTAAACCTGGTCGGAGCAGGTTTTGCGCAGGTTAAGTTTGAAACATAACCCGGTTTTGGGAGTTTAAACCCATGTTCACCGAAGATTCCATGTGTCAATGGCATGCCCTTTTGATGAGAGAACTGCTGATATCGGAGCGCAAATTATACGTGCAATCCACCGGGAGCGATTAATAAGGCCACGGCTCAACATCTTGGCGGATAACTTTTTGCTGGAGAGATATAGATTCTCGCGCAAATCTTTAATGGGCCTATATTTAAATAGCCTTCTCCAGCCTTACATAGCCAACACTACCAACCGAGGACCTGGCCTCAGTTCACTCCACACTATTTGCTTAGCCCTCTGTTTTTTGCAAATGAAAGTTTTATCTAGGCTATAAAGTTGGAGATGCTGAGCACATCTCAGTCCTTTCAGATGACCCATCCAAGATTTTTATCGGCCTCCTATCATACAAAGAGCAATATTGTCTGAGTACTATGCCGAGAGGCACTTGTCCTAACGGACTTACATCCACTGGAGAATGTTCGATCGTAGCCGGCGGCTTCATTACAAGCACTAATCCATCTTGATCTGTGAAGCTGATGAATTGTCACTTTTAGGTTTTCTACCCAGTTACCAAAAAAAGAAACATTTGGAAAATATGCGACGTGGCATGCACACGGTTTCCATGTGTTACTTCGAAGGCAAACAAAATCTAAAATACAAGAAAACACAAAAACCTACATTCAACCAGTGGGGTACCCTCACATGGGCATGGCCCCTGATTCTCTGAGGAGGTACCTCTAGTACCCTCTCCATGCCAGGGCGCCCTGAATTTATGTTTATTAACAGCGCCTTCACCGGGGTCAAGACAATTTGAGGGCCAGATCCAGTCTGCCGACTGTCGTTGTACGATTGGCTTAAAAAAACGGCTTATTTAAATTTAGACCAATACGATGGTGGGAAAAGCTTACCAGTTTGTATGTTTTTATACTTTATTTTTACTTGATCCGCTGACCGCTTGGGAGCCATCGGAGTACATATTTTTTTTAGAAGAAAAGGGTTATGTGGTAGGAACGTTAAGAATGCTGAACTGGAACTGGAATTTATAGATTCATGGCTCAAATATTAAGGATCATGCTTTTGACGTGTAACTAACGCATTTACGCGGTCAGCGATCCGCTGCCAGGCTTTGGTTCTACGGGTTGCAGAGGCTTTAGCTTTCCCTTTTCTTGTGAAAATGTCCTCTACTCGCCATAGCTCTCCAGGAGAACCTGGAGTTCCATTTCATTGAAATAAGCGGCCCGTTTCACCATTTCGATCAGGGTTTCCATGATCCATACATCATGTCTTTTTAGGTTTGGCGTGGACGCGCACAACCCTGGGTTAACCAACTCTGAGTTTATTAAACTAATGCATAACCGCTGCTGTGGAACCGAAAACTCTGGGTTAGTCGGCACAGGGTCAATCAACCTAAAGTTCAGCGTTAACTCAGTATTTGTTAAACCTCCGTTCATGGAACACCCCTCAGGAGTTTGATTATTTATTTCCTGGTAGTTGATAGTTGTTGACAGGTTGTCAACAACGACCACACCAGTAGTAGATGTGTTGCCAGCAAGGAGAAATAGTACCTCTGATGGCCTGTCTATGATCTAGTTTCAAGGCTGGAGTGAGACACATTGGAGGCACTTCAACGTTTGGTGATTTCCACTGATGCAGGAGTTTTGATACATGGCATCCCAATGCATTCATTAGGACGTCCACCCAGTGCCCCGTTGTGCACTCCTTGCAAGCCGCCCATGGCTAACTTCTCCTGTCCCGAGATAAGGCAACCATCTCCATTTGTCCGAAGGGGCTTTTCTGTCTTGGAATATTGGAATTCAAGCCCCAATCAGAGCTGTCCTGGGATAGGGTCAGTTTAGGCTATGGTTGTACCAGAACCTTGTACAAGTGCCATGTATAGAACGCTACTGCAATTTCTTTATTGTATCTTTTTCTTCAGACGTTGTTGAAGGGGCTTTTGTATTGGCATTGTTTATTTTTTTTGTCGGTACATGGAAGATGTACCTTCTTTTCTCATTTCTAGTCAAGCTATAAACAAAAAAAAAGTACCATGGGACTGTACCAGAACGCTCACTGCACTGTCCAATAGACAATGCAAAATAGAAACGGAGGTCTGGGCTACTGGTTGAATTATTTATTATGTTATTGATTTTCATGCTTTGTTCAGTTTGGTAGTACATGGTCGTTGTAGCAGTTGGTTTGTTAGGATTAAAAGACTATTCCATTGGATTGTTCGGGGGTTATGCTAAAAGCACGATTTTTAAGCACCATAGGAATCAGTATATGTTTTTTCCCTGCTATGCTAATATTTGAACGCGTCATCAGTTATTTTTGGAATCTTAACAAATTTCACAGTTGACTTGCATGAAATATTCATATAATATCAGCTCAATAAAATATTCACTGCACATATTGACCTGGGGTGATGCCTCAGCATTCCATTATGCTGTGGTGAAATTACATTTCTGCCTCATAACCTCTCTGGGGACTCTCACTCCAACAGGTTATCGAATAGGGAAAGGAGAGGGCTATGCAGATATGGAGTACGGCATGATGGTCTCAATGGGAGCTGTGACGGAGTCCACTGTGGTGATTACGATCGTCCACGACTGTCAGGTCAGTGTTTCGTCTTTTAAGCATTTTCAGATGTTCCTAAATGTAAACTGGAAGCTGTCTGTGAGCCTTGGTACTAGCCGGATGTTGACTAGTATTGTGTGGCTTGTCTTCACAGGTTGTGGACTTCTCAGAGGAACTGGTCGAACCGCATGACCTCACTGTGGACTACATCCTCACCCCCACTAGAGTCATCAAGACCGACTGCCTCCTCCCCAAACCTGAGGGGATCATCTGGTCAAAGGTAGTCGCAATTGTTATCGACACTATGTGTAATTCTATGTCTGACCGCTAGAGGGCAGTCAGCTCCTTCCAAAGCAACATGAACGAGAGGCCAACGCGAGCCCTGCTACCATAACCCCTCCCTACCGAAAGCAAATTATATCCACAGCATTGTGGAGGACTTTAAAATGCCACAATGAATACCAGCTTCATATATCAACCACGGTTGGAAATCATTCCGATTTTGGGATGCATGGCGTGGTTTAAAAAATCGAGCCGGCAGTAGAAAATCTAATTTATTGATTTAAATATCTTCATCATGCGACTCGGACAACATAAAATGCAGAAGAGAGAAGTTTCAAAAATGAATAGGCCTACAAATGTTTTGCTTTACTCAAGGGTTTGACGATCCACAATTATTAGAGGTGGAAAAGAACAATATGATCCAGAGCAGATCAACATTTTATCTTTTCTTTTAAATAATGTATTTTACACAATGTAGTATGACTCTTGAGTTGTCTACGTGAGTCCCTTAAGACGTCTCAGTGAACCGGACCCAGTGACCTTCCAGGCAGGAAGGCCATGTCTGCTCATCAAAGGCCCTGCGTGGCAGCAGGCTGGGCTCTGCCGGGGCCGGTGGAAGTACGGGTCAGAAAGGCCCACGCTATAAACAATGGCGGCATATATCCTTTACAGCCCCCGGCCACTATCAAAGTCCTCCCGCTCCCTGTTTAAAGAATGAAGGAGCACTCTCTATTTTTACCTGCAGGGAAAGTGAAAAATTCCACTGACTAGACGCATGTGTAGTCTCAGCTGCCCAGTCAAGAAGAGGGCGGCAAGAAAAGCTGTGTCTGTGGTTGTTGGTTCATAGTTTTGATATCATTTTGTTATGGTTTTATTGTATTTCCATCGTTTTTAATAATGCGTTTTTAAAACTTGGAGGGAGGGTCCATTGTGTGTTTCTCGTAGCATGCTTTAATAAAAAAAAAGTCCAATTTCCCTTCACGTGTTCTCATCACACCCAGCGTTGGGTCGCGAGCTACATAGCATCGATCCCCCGCGGCGCTGGCTAGCGGCTGCTTGAGCCCAGTGAGCCCAGTGAGCCCATACAGTTCTCTGTCCCCAGCTCAACAAGTACATGCTGGAGAAGATCCCCGTCCTGAAGAAGCTGCGGGCCCTGGAGCTTGCGGCCGGGAAGGAGGTGGTGCTGGGGCCCGAGCCCCCCGTGGAGCCCGGGAGGGGCCCCAGAGGTGGAGACCCCCAGGGCGACGGGTTGAAGCCCAGGAGACACGGCAGGCCGCGGCCGAGGCGGAACACCCAGCGGGACTCCGACGGGGAACCCAGACGGGATGGCCCCGGACGGGAGGGCCCCGGACGGGACGGCAACGATGAGGCCGTGCCGAGGCCCCGGCGCCGGCCGGCTCGGGTGCGGAGGGAAGGGGGCCGGGGGGACAACCAGGCCAATGGCAGTGAGGAGGGCCGGGAGAGAGTGAGAGGGGAGCGCCGGGGACGAAGCTGGAGGGGCAGCGCGGGAGAGGGCGGGAGGGAGAGGAAGGGGGAGGAGGGGGAGGAGGGTACTGAGGGCGAACACGGCCCTCCGTCCAACGTGACCACGGTGTATCTGGGGGGCATCCCCGCGGGCCTGCGGGTCAGCGAGCTGAAGACGGCCCTGCGGGAGAAGGAGGCGCTCCCGCTGAGACTCACCTGGCAGGGGGCTCAGCACCGGGCCTTCCTGGACTACGGGGACCCCAACGCCGCAGACCAGGCCATGGAGGCCCTCCAGGGGCTCTCCCTGAACGGCCAGAGCCTGCATGCCGAGCTGGCCAAGAACCAGCGGGGGGGGCGGAGGGCCGGCCCCTCCAGGAGCAGACCCCGGTCCAGGCCGGACTCCCGCACCAAGGCCGAGCCCAACGAGGATTCCGGGGAGCCTCAGAAGGAGGTGGTGGAGTAGAAGGAGACCCCCTCTGGGTACTGGGGTGGGTGGATAAACAGGTGTTTTGTAGGACTCGTGTTATCTGAGCCTCTGTATTAACTGCCAATTGTGATAGGTATAACAAACTGATTGTGCATTTCAGCGTTGCTTTAGAGTATGTGTTGGCTTATTAGCAGTGTTTTCGTTTCAACTCGCCGACACGCATGTGGACCTGTTGGTCTGCGTGTGTGCATCTTTGGGCAGAGTTGTAATTTTTTTTCCCCCTTCTTTAAAGTGTTTTAATGCATTGTGTTAGGACCGTGCGTGACTGAGTGCAGTTATGTTCTCGGTCACACCGGGGATAAC
This sequence comes from Melanogrammus aeglefinus, assembly GCA_900291075.1. Taxonomy (NCBI): domain Eukaryota; kingdom Metazoa; phylum Chordata; class Actinopteri; order Gadiformes; family Gadidae; genus Melanogrammus; species Melanogrammus aeglefinus. The sequence continues at coordinate 220,312 of OLKM01000385.1, read as the reverse complement.
TGTTGAGATAAACTAATCCGAACGACCGAAATTGAGCAAATAACAGAAAAAAAACAGACTTTTCCATCCATTTCTGAGATTAAAGGAGTGTTATTAGTGTATATACATTTATATATACTAAATAACGACTTTCTAACAACTGTTTTTGACTCTGACTGAAATTATTGATAGGTCTTGCATGTAAAACAATGTTGTGTATTGTAAACATATGCATTATTTTGTATTCTAATTAAACATTTCTGAACTTCAAAAAAAATATTTTCTGTATTCATTTTATTTGACTATCCACTTAATTGGATAAATGAATTGCTTTGAGGCGGGATTCAACTGTATTTAACATATTTGACATCTTGAGATAAACGTATTTAGCAAGTGCGATGGTACTCGTATCCCACATTCAGTTCTGACTTCTGTTGCTGCTCCGTTAAGCCTCCACCCATTCGTAGCCCTTAGAGAGTGCATGGAGGACATATCTTCTGCACATTTTGAAACAATCCATTCGGTCCAGCCTCTCTTAGGGTTGCACTCAATTTCCCTTCCTCAATAAAATCATATACGATCGCTTTTGGTTAACCAAGCATGTGGCACACATTTTATAATAATGAAAAATATATATAATGAAAGGGACATTTATAAAGGTTGTGCATTAACTACTCCACCCGTCCACCCTATTCGATGCATTTAATTACCATTCATAGCGAGGTCAATAAATGGTTTTCTAATAGGACAGAGAGACAAGAGGAAAGAGACACCAGACCAGAGGAGTCCGAGAGACACCAGAGAGAAAAGAGACCAACCAAAACCAGAGGGGAGAGAGAATAACGAAGACGGGAGACACGCTTGCAGCAGTTCCTTAAAAATCTTAAATTCAGTTGTGTTAATAAATTGCCTTGTCAGCCTTGTCCTACCCATTAATGGTTTGGTTTAACACCATTAGTCCTGTCCCACCAAATGTGCTCAAGCCAAGCCATTAGTTAGGGTCTTGTGCGGATTTGAACCGCATCTCCAAATCTCAACAGCAGTGACATTTAGCAGAGCTTCCATTTTGTCTGTGGCCTCCAAACTCTCTGGTGGTATTGGTTAACAGGGGAGATGTAGTCAAGTGGATCTGCTTTGAATCCGCCTACGAGGAGATCCGCTCACAATTCCAACTAATCAGATTGGATTACAGCACTCGTATTGAACCCCCGAACCTAACGATTTCATTGCACTGTTTATGCACTGCCGCTTGACATTTCGTAGATTGCAGCGTGTGTACCCTGCCTGCTCTGCATGCCTGCTTGGTCGCTGCGTTGTCTTGTCCCAGTAAGGCCTGGCCCACGCTGAAGGATGAGAACATTGGCTGTCTGCTTCCAAAGAGTAGAGCCCACAGGCTTTTTATGGACCTGTCATCCAGGCCAGGCCGGGGAACAGCTGGAGTGCCCCGCTGGAATCTCACCCCCTCGACCGCGACCAGAGCCCTGCGCCCCCGGTCATCATTTGGTTAATGCGCGCTCCCATGTTCAGCGCGTCTTTATGCTATAGCCCACCTGTGCACGCTGGACTATTCATCCAAGTGGGATCTGGATCCTGGGGTCAGACAGTGGTCATGCTGGGAGATAATGAGGCTAAACACACACAATGCAAAACATGTCATGGATAAAGGATTTCTTTTTCCGGAACACTTTTTGGTAGATGGGAATTGATAAAGTAGGCTATAGGCGCGTCTCGGTGGGACAATGTGAGCAAGACAGTGAATTATTCGTATGGTGGTAAAATAAAGGCAATTTCTGCCTACTGGGTTCCTGCAAGGGCACACCTGTCGGTGCTAGTTAAAGGCTCATCTTTCCAGTCAGAAATAACATTTAAAGGAATTATATGTGATGTAAAATTCATGCGTAGACCTAATCTTTTTGCAGCCTAATATACATGGTCTTGCCGATGACATTTACCCTTAAGATTGTGAACCTCGAAAATAAATGAAGAAAACTGTTTAAAATTAAGCAGCACACTGTGGCCTTTTCGTTGACGTGGTTTTAATGAATACTATCGCTAGGGCTTGTCTATTTGCTCATTTATTTAACTTTCATGCGCCTCCATACATGCTTCGAAAGTTTCATTGGCATTGCATTTGGCTGTGTTAAATATATTTGATCCCACTAGTTTCTATATCTTTGCCTTGGAGATATAGGCCTATACACATTTGCAGGATTATGAAGATGGAAAGAAAAATATTGAATTAATAGGTGACGGCTAGGCTATATACAAAATAATCGTTGCTGACTGTTCATCAATGCGCCCCACATTTAGGACAAGGCCTTTGAATTGTTGACGCTTAATTGGAAAATACATTCTAATTAGAAACGGGAGACTGTATTTGAGTTTTACACGTTTTTATTTCATGTCTACATCAATGAATTATAATTATTAATATGGGTTTTAAATCAAATTGTAATGTTAGGTCTATTTGCATCAATAGGCAGGGCCAGCCATGTGCCAATAGTGTAAAAGCACAATCGCTACAATGTGTATTGGCGTTCGTTTTTCTTTTCCTTCTGTGTCACCGCCAAAATCACAGACCTGAGTCTTTGGGTTTCATCATGTCATGAGCCCATAGTTGAGAGACAGGAATCAGTCGGATAATGTGAAGATTGAGTTTTACTTTCTAGACTAAGCTGCATACCACAAATCCTTACCTTCATAGTGTGTTTTTGCATAGACTGAAAAAAATGCAAAAAGACCCTCTAATATTAATGATCCTAACATATACTTACAGTGCTGAAAAAAACGGCCGTCTACATACAACAAAGACAACGTAGCAGTGCTTACATTATTTCTTTGATTTTCATTTTAAAACAAATAAGTAAGCGTTCTGACAAATATTGCCAATAAAGCATATATTCTTGGTCAACTCGCCTAAAGTTAGAATATATAGGCGTAGAAAATAAATAAAACGTTGCGCTAATAGGTTATATTCTAAAAAGTGCCTTCATCTTTTTACACAATATATGTTGTCCGATAGTTACTGTTCATTGCACTTTCTTTTTTTTTACGCTGCTTTTGAATCCAAAATATAGACGCAATGCAGTCGGTCTAAGAAAAGTACATATTCTAAAGATAAAGGGAAATGTGCATTTACATGGATTGGAGGATCCTATACATCTGACGCGTGGAGAGTGGTATTCATCCGCCAGCAGAACTAGTACCAAACGGCAGCTGGACCCACTTTCTACCATCGGACGGGTGGATCATTTTGTGTGTGTGTGTGGGGTGTGTGTGTGTGTGTGTGTGTGTGTGTGTGTGTGTGTGTGTGTGTGTGTGTGTGTGTGTGTGTGTGTGTGTGTGTGTGTGTGTGTGTGTGTGTGGTGTGTGTGTGTGTTGTGTGTGTTGTGTGTGTGTGTGTGTGTTGTGTGTGTGTGTGTGTGTGTGTGTGTGTTAGCGCAGTGCCAGTCTGTTTTCTGAACTACGTGGGGAATAGGAGAGTCCAGAAAACAGTACACAAGTAGTCCAGTCCGTTTTCCACAAGTTGTTTATCACAGTGTGCGTTTTCCTGGACGGGGGGAGGGAGGGGGGCGTGTTTTTTGGTAGTTTTTTTTCTCAGAGAATTGTCTTTTTCCACTTCAATTCCTGCTGCTGGTTAAGTCTGCCTTGGCTTTAAAATCAATTATGGTCCGCGGAATGGCCGCCGTCCCGTTACATGACGCAGGGCTTGATGTCCTGGTAGGAGACCTGCTGGTGGTGGTAGTAGGAGCCGCTGCTCGGAGAGTGCATGGCTGAGGACGTCATGGCGTTGAACGAGAACACGAACTCCTTTCGGTCACACATGCTGGGAGACTGGGAATGGTACCGTGGAATACCTGAAGAGAGAAGAGAAAACGCGTTTTTACATTGTTTTGTTCAATTGTATAGGCCTAAATACAAATACTACTTGAAATCTGGAAGATGGTTAGAAAGGAAATTAGGCACAGGCACCTTATTAAGAGATATAGGCGCACAACTATGGCCTATTCAATCAGTATTTGTATGATCAGACTGCAGCTTACATGTAGGCCTGATAATCAACGTCTCCTAAACACCTCTAGGACATGGGGCCTATGCTGGATTATTTAATAAATGCAGCGGACCAATACAGACAATAACAATAACCAATAAACATAAGGTAAAAAACAATAATACACGCCTACAGAGATTAAGACGGCGACAAAGGTATAAAATATAACTGTTAATTGCGGATTATAAGGGTCTATATTTGTTTTACTCTTGTTTTTACTAATTTTCTTTTAAAACAGGACTAGGCCTACTCATTGAACTAACATACAATTAATCTGTTGAGTCTTAATAATTTGGCTTTACTGTTAATAAACTACCCGTTGGGTTTAACGCTATAAAACACGCAAATTTAATGGCCTATGACTTAATCCTACTTTTCCCTTCAAATGTGTGTCGTCCTATTCCAGATTCTACGGCGCTTGAGCAATCCCATAGTTTTTATTTTTCAATCCTGCTGCTGGTTTCGAATCGGACCCCTACCATATGAACACTGACTTGGTCCAAATTGACTTGAAGCGCTCTGTAAGAGGGTTGGATAGCCCATAATTGTGAGTGGTCTGTTTGCACGCTAATCCCGAAGGGCCCCACGGAGCCCTGGGGCCAGGCTGCCTGGCTGCATCCGCCTCCGAGAGGGCCTGACGGCGATGTGTAGCCTACGTCCGAGTATAAAACGGTCTGAAGGGTTCTGGGTGAAATAAAAGCCGCCGATTTGGATCTATTGAGAAGCTTTTCACTTAACCATTCAGTTCAGTTAATATAAAACAAATAGCGAAACGCCAACACAACCTGTGTGTAGCACACTGAATGGGGTTGCTTCAGTAGGCCTATGTAACACTGAATTGGTTTTCTTCAGTAACACATTGAATGGTGTGTCTTCAGTAACACACTGAATGGGGTTTCTAAGTAGGCAAAGTAGGCCTATATGTGACTCACTGAGCTTGGCTTATTCAGTATAGCCTAACACACTGAACTGGGTTTATTCTAACACACTGAACTGGGTTTCTTCAGTGTAACACTGTTTTATTAAAAGGAGAATGTAGCGTTTTTTTCTATAATTGCTGACTGTTAGAATAGGCTATATCAGGCTGCAATTAAATGTGTGTTGTGCTACACAACCCGTTGACATACGACAAAGTGGAGCACATTAGTAATTCCCTTGGTTAAAACTTGTCTTTTAAAATAACTGAATAAAGTTTACGCAAAATACTACGTTTTCTTTTGCTCAAGGTTGTCAATGAAAGGCTTTTCACTGACGTTATTTAATTCTAAACGTTTGTCTAGGACTTTTTTTTATCACAATATGATCTCACAATCTATAGTCAATAGTCAATGTTTTTTTACACTCATTCCCTCGATCCACCTGTAGTTTGAGATTAAGGAAGATTAAGGATTAATGATCGTCCGCCCATACCTTGTAGATCCGTACTGTGGCCGTTCTGGTGAAGATAAGGCTGCTCTATGGAGTGCGCTGGCAGGCTTGGCTGCAGCGGGTTCGTCCCGGGGTTACACGGAGACAACGGCTGCTGCTTGATGTAAGAGCCTCCGTTATTGAGCGAGGCCGAGGGGTTGGGGGCCCAGGCCGAGGCTGAGCTGGAGTACACGGAGTGGGGGTCCATCACTCCCCCGCCGTTAAGCAGCGGGGATCCGGAATTGTCGTGGTGGGAATAGTCACCCCCGGTGGATCCCGTGCAGCTGCCCATGTAGGAATGCCCGCTGTTGGCTGACAAGTGGGACATGGAGTGCCCGGACAGACCCATGCCCTCCATGTTACCTGCCAAATGTCCGTTCATCATCCCGATCCCGCTGTCCAGGGACAGGCTGTTTGGCGGACAAGAGAGGCCTCCACCGCCGCCCTGGAAGTTGTAGGACTCGGGGATGTGGTTGAAGCCCAGGCCGTTCATCATGCTATACATGGGTTTCAGAGCCTGGCACTTGCGCCTGAAACCCCTCGGCCTTCTTCTGAACGAACCCTCCTCGAACATGAACTCACTGGCCGGGTCGATAGTCCAGTAGTGGCCCTTGCCGGGCCGCCCGAGGCCCTTGGGCAGTTTAATGAAGCATTCATTCAGGGACAAATTGTGTCTCACTGAGTTCTTCCATCCCTGATACGAGCCTCTGAAAAACGGGAAGCGGCTCTGAAGGAACTGGTATATTTCGCTGAGCGTCAGTCGTTTTGTGGGGGAGCTCTGGATAGCCATGACTATCAGGGCTATGTAGGAGTACGGAGGTTTCTCTGGGCGACGGATCCCCGCGTTGGTCTTCTTTGGTTTCGTGGTGGACGAGGCGGTTTCCATCACCGCCGTCTGTCCGTGGGGCTTCTCCTGGGCAGACATGGGACTGCTCTGAGCAGGCGTCTGCGCTGGGGTCTGCTGCTGAACCTCTGCCGTCATGAGTAGCCGAGAGCTGCGTAATGACCAACTAAAACTCTTTTTTAATATATATATATCGTATAGGCGACAGAAGAACAGGTCAAATGATACTTCGAAACACAGTATTAAATCCTATGTTTACGGTAGAGAAACTTTACGCACGAACCGTCTTAGCCAAGAGGGGATTTCCTTTTAAATACAATCCATATGCAGATCCGAATCGTGTCCAAAGCCTCATCAGCAGCGTCCAGAGCGAACTAAGAAACAGGACCGGGTCCGCCTCAGCCTTCAGTTGATATGTTCTCGTGGGTCCGAGCTCACTTTTGACTTATCTGTTGCAATCAGAGCATTCGAAGTTTGATGTCTTGGCCGTCCCAGCAATAGGTTCCGCCCACGTCCCTCCCACTCCAGCGGTGGGCTGTTGCACGCACATCTGTCTGCCGTCAGGATTCAGGGAACCGTTTTTTTCTTCCTATCACACCGAACCAGTGCACATTTCTCTGGTACAAAAAGGCGGTATCGCACGCAGCAAGGTGCGTAATTTAATAATGAACTTGCAGTCACATACGTGGAATCACCAAGTGGTCAGGAACCTTTTAGAGGAGATGCAGCGCCAAATTCTGATGTCTAATTCAGCTGTTTTGGTTATTTCAAACTACTGATTTATACAAATAGATAATAAAGAAACAAATGTTAATTCGCCTTTATGCGTTCTTCCAGCTTTCCTGGCTTCAGAGAACTGTGTCTGAATTACCGTTTCTAACAAAGACTCTAACATGTGTTGGTAAATAAAAACAACACTTTTAGCTCCACCAAACGCCTTAACTACTAAAAATAACTCATATTCAAAACTACTAGCCTCCCAATTTCTTTAAAAGACAGGAACATGGGCAGGATGTTTACACAGCAGAATGTAAACATTTTCCCTGGCCTTCTTTAAATAAAAGAATCAAGCAAAGCTTCGCTAGAGGAGCCAATACTCATTGTGATGCCATTTGACCGGAGTCACCGCGTCGTAAGTAAATGTTAGTTTTTATAACATAACTGTATTTTCTGAGTCTGTATGAGGACATTTACGCACGGGGTGCGAGGGGAGAGCTACAATGACTCCGACATGTACGAGCAGTAGGCATCAGTACTGGACTGCATGCATCGACTCCTGAAATTATAGGCTATTAGAATAAAGGTAAGCAGGTACACACGGTGCCACCAAGAATATTGACGCTTACCGCCATCCAGCACAGCACAGCGACAAGCCTTCGGTTAGATAACCGAGTCTATATTCCATCACTTAGAATATACAGCAGAGTGATTGTGGTTTTTACGATAGAAAGAACGCGGTTTTATTTATTGCACGCAGTTAAACAATTTTTACTTCCTGAAATTGAGTGAATCTCAAGTTTAAATCTCCGTCTCCGCAAGTCCAACAATTTGTAATTCGTCTTGTCGTATCTTTTCCGCCTTGATTCGGATTTTGGAGAAAGTCAAGAGTGAAAGGCGATCGCTCTATATCCTTAAAGCCGCTGACAGTCGTTTGGTTATTGTTCCCCAGAGATCCTAGTCTGCACCCGGCATCAAACTTTAGTGGGATCGCGCGCTGTGGGTTTAAGTCCGTTGGCTTTGTCGATGCATTGAAACAGGTTTATTACGACTAATGCGGCTCGTTGAAGTATGCTTCCATACATCAAACATAAATGTATAGTTAGATTATCCATGTAGATGATGAAGCCGCAGAACACTGTTTTAGGACCTATGCGTAAAAGTTGCGGTGGATATTGTTTTTACAATCGCGCGTACACATTCTGTAAAGTTAAAAGTGAGCCATGGCGAAGAGTTCTGTGTATTAGGGAACATAATTAATGTGTTTTATTCATTATTCTGTTTTATTCTGCCATATGGCATGTTTTCCTTCGGCCAAAAAGGAGATCAAACACGGGCATTCCTAAATAATTATTAAAGGCTTTAAGGACAATAGTGATGGCATTTTCACTTTAAAAAATGGAGGCAAAGAAACAAAGAAATACACGCAGCAGCAGTTGCTTTTTCAAATAAATGTACGACACATATATGCTAGGAGAATCGCCTATATTGCCCCTTTAGCTATCAGTGAGGCAGACCACCCAGTGTGGCCAGGTCATCGGCGCCCCCTTGTCGTATAGGCTACTCATGCCCGTTGCATTTAATTATCCTTCATGACTTCACTTCATTACGGGCATTCCATTTTCACGTTCAATCATTCACGCGTCCGCTTTGAAAAGCGCAGTCCGTTTTTACGCGTTGCATGCCCCCCCCCCCTGTTTTTATATCTAAGTCTACCCTAAATAAATGTCATGTACCTTGCCTCTATTGGAGACGAGCTGTGAACGCGTCACACAAACACACACACACACAGATACACACACACACACACACACACACACACACACACACACACACACACACACACACACACACACACACACACACACACACACACACACACACACACACACACACACACACACACACACACACACACACACACACACACACACACACACACATGCATGATACTCACGCTTAGCAGAAACCTCTAAAAACAAGTTTGCGCATCATCCCTGGTAATAAGCCTCGTGGATTTTAGTATTATTGTATTAAAATATTATATTGTTGTTTCCCATTAAACATTGGCGTCATGAATCAGTTCAAGAGAATATGCTAGTTAGTTGAACCGTTGAACGAATAAAATAATTACACAAACACACACACACACACACACACACACACACACACACACACACACACACACACACACACACACACACACACACACACACACACACACACACACACACACACACACACACACACACACACACACACACACACACACACACACACGCACGCACACGCACAAATATATATATATGCATGCATACATACATACATACATACATACATACATACATACATACATACATACATACATACATACATACATACATACATACATACATACATACATACATACATAGTATATCATTGTATCATTGCTTCATTGCTTCTGAAATTGCGTGCTTTTCCATGACGTCCAACGATGAAATATCTGACAGTGCAGCATCCTCAAGAATGTTCGCCCACTCAGATACAGGAACACCATAATAAAGTATATTAAGGCCAGCCTGTCTGGGTTGGCTGTGTTGAAGAGACAAACCGGTACTTTTATGCATTTATGTGCAAAAGCACATAAATGCTAATGTTTTTCTCTTTTACATTTCGTGGATTAAAAACTCTGAAGTAGGCCTACTGCTCTATTTCATTTTACGGTACTGGGTTTGTTATTTTCTTTCCCGGTTTAATCCTTCTCTATATCATCTAAACGTGGATATTGGCGTAGAGTGTTGTTGCTAATTGGTGTTGGCCTGTAATCAAAAAATAAATTTAATTCTGCATTTTTCTATCAGTATCCCAAGTACCACGGATGGTAACCACGTGTCAGACAAAATAGACTCATTTCTGAATTTCAGAAACGCTCTGACAGATTTTGGGTGGGTGGGGGAGGGTGTGGGAGGGTGATCAATAATCAATCTATCAAGACGTTAGATTTTGTTTAGATATTTCTCCTGCCACTGAGAAAGAAACCTTTGGCCTCTTGTGCGTTGAAGAAACGCCTAAGAGGGTCACCAAAAGGCCGCATGCCGTTGTTTGGAGCGCTGTTTGACAGATTGATCTATCAAATATCTGCGCCGTTGACTCCATGAAGTTCATTCTAATTGAACTTGAAACCAAACTCTTAAATGTTTGCTTTCATTTTATTGACAGGGTCCACTTAAAACATCAGAAAACAAAGTCTCTTGTTCCTTAGTAAAGGTTTCGCCAATTTGTCCAGTTAATTAAGCATTTATTGCCAATTTGTTTGCCTCTCTCGCTTTTTATGGACAGCCCTTTCTTCAGGGGATATATTTTAACGACAAGCGCTTCATAAGGTGTCCTATTTGAAAAAATGGAACATGTAATAGACCTATCAGAATGGTTTGATCATTTACAATAATGTATGCCATTTTAGATACAGCTACAACTAAATATAAATAAAATGTGTATTCTGTTATTTTTGTAGTCAATAATTTAATGATGATATCGATTGATTATCGTACTAATTATGTTCACCACTTATTATTTTTTAACTGATTCATTCATCCTCACATCACACAATAGGCTACTTGGAGGCTATCTTATTGCAATTATAATTGCCATAACCTAATACACCAACATATTTAAACATGTTAAACTATATATAATATGCTATATATAACTATAGTCATTTATTTATTTGCGTTTTATTATTGTTATTTCGACATTTTTTGTTAAAAAAAAGAAACGTCAGAGACAATTGAACCGCCGCGACACGCGTCACGACACGACATTGGCGTTGTCCCTTTAATTGAAAACAGTATAGTGTCCGAGTAGGTATCCCTTCATCACTTTCCATGGCGCTGTAGGTGGTCATGTATATTTTTGTTTAAGTGGTGTTTATGTGAACAAGAAAGAAGGGGGATTGCTTGCAGACCGCTGATTGCGCGCGCTGGATTGCCCCGTGGATGTGAGCTGTGTGGTTGATGGTCGCCACCCTTTCAACTAATCAACAGCAAGGAGAACGACGCACGACGACTTTTTAATTTTCTTGGCAGGATTTCACAATTAACCCCCCTCCCCGCGCCCTGCGCTCATGAGCGCAAAGGAAGATTGTGTTGGCACGGTGCCCTTTAAAATACAGTGTAACGTGTGGCCACTTGTAGGCACAATTAACTGTCCACATCGGCCGTATTAATAGCATGTTATGCGTAAACACAAATGCGTTTGATCGCAATACATGCACCCTGGCCCGCGTTCTACAGCATTGTGCCATAGGCTGCCACCTGAATTTGATTAGGCTTACATTTAGAAATGACCCAAAAAATATAACTTATAATTGTCAGAAACAAATAAATTATCTTTATCTTTTCTTTATGTTACTCATTTAAATAGTTGCAGTAAAGCGGCTGTAATGGCAAGGGCATTTCTAAATTATTAGTGTTGACGTTTTGGTCATTGTGTTGTGTTGTTATAACCCCTTGGCGTTTATCAAACGAGGAATTTAAACTGTCATTACTCTTAATGGCGGCTGTATTTTTTACTTCGTTTTGATTGTTTATTGCCTTTTCCTCTTCCTCTTTTTTAAATAGCATTTTGACTTGTTAATTTTCCTCCAGAATTGAATTAATATAGACTACAATTGTGCACGGCCAGTAGGCTAATAATAGCAATAGAAAATTGTACTTTTATTATAGAATATTCGATTCTAGATCCACGTTTTACATTTCAGTAGACTCTAATAAATTGAGAGATTAAAAAAAAGTGTAAGTTGTAAACCATTGAATCCAACTTATAAAGAAAACAACAAACTAAACTACTGTACAAAAGACGGCAATAAACGCATCGATTTATCTATCTATCTATCTATCTATCTATCTATCTATCTATCTATCTATCTATCTATCTATCTATCTATCTATCTATCCATCTATCTATCTATCTATCTATCCATCTATCCATCTATCCATCTATCTATCTATCCATCTATCCATCTATCTATCTATCTATCTATCTATCTATCTATCTATCTATCTATCTATCTATCTATCTATCTATCTATCTATCTATCTATCTATCTATCTATCTATCTATCTATCTATCTATCTATCTATCTATCTATCTATCTATCTATCTATCTATCTATCTGAATTGTACACTGGGCCTATCATTCATTGTAGGCCTACTTGCAGTCGTCTATCTGAATGATGTAATACTTGTGAAGCGTATAGGCACCAATAATAACATGTCGGCCTATAGGAAGACATCATTCCGCTCATCCAGGGTGGTCACCATCCCGGGAGTTATATTGTGCATAAGACGTTGTTAAAACCGCATTCCGAGGCAAACTTGGCATAGCTTGGATAGGCCTGCTGCTCAGACGTCAAACCCTGCTGTAGTTACAGTCAAACGAAACATGCGCAAACTTCCAATCTCCAAAATAGGCAACCTTATACCATACAATTTAATTTATGCTTTCAGCTCATGAAATGCTGAAATAAGTAATTATATATAAAGGCTATTAGCATTGGACAATATACGTATATATCTTATTTTGTAGGGAGAAACATGCAATTCAAATGTATAGGCTACGGTAAACCTTTCGCCAAAACAAAGTAATAGGCCTTCAAATGGACAGTAATGTTTTAGTGACAAAGTCCATAATGATGGACTTTGTCCATCATGCAGGGGGAAATATTTGATTTACATTTGTTTTCAAACGATAATAATAATAATAATAATAATAATAATAATAATAATAATAATAATAATAATAATAATAATAATAATAATATTGTCCATTTAATAACATTATTGTTTGCTATTCAAACTTTTTTTCTCAATGGAAAATATATAGCCTGAAACGTAACCTATAATTGCTTCTTTGATTATGGTTTTGGGAAATACAGGTTTTTTTTTAAATATTTGTGTTTTTTTTTTATTGCATCAGCCAACTAAATACATAATGCCATATAAATGGCCTTTAAGATGGTCCAATATCACACTGTTTTATAACGGATAACTATTATGGTAATATATTCAACCAGATGTCAACAAAGTACTTTTATTTAAATGAGTCATGCTGAAGACCTTTGATAATAATGATTATTTGCTAACAAGCATAATCTTTCAGATAGCAGACTAGCCATACTTTATGTTCCCTCATTGCAACACAGATTGTGCATCATTTACATCAAACTTTATCTACAAGCAGCATTCCAGCCACACGTCCCCCATTGTAGCTGTGCCGTTCCCGACAAAGACAGATAAAGTTTGCTTTGGAGATCTCTCCCTAAAGCTGCACACAGCAGCCCCACGCACAGGTGTACGCTCCCACCTTTGCCCTGCACACAATCCCCAATTCATCAGGCATGGGCTGAACCCATCGCAATCCCTCCACTGTCATCTTGTTTTCAACAGTGTCGTCTGCATAGTAACCCCAGTCTCTCTCTCTCTCTCCCTCTCTTTAGTTCTCACTGGCCTGTTCCCCAGTGTGTGCTCCGGGCTGATTCAGCATGCCCCCCCCCCCCCCCACACACACACCGCGACCGGGAACATGCCCTGGTCTCTGACCATGCCCCCCCCGCCCCCCTCCCGGCTACAGAAACCACAGAGGGCCGGTCTACAGCGGTCTGCCTCTGAAGCAGACGAGCGAAGACGTCAATAGCTGAAGAGCTGAAGCAGAACAACCACAGCTGGGAAGAAGACGACAGTGGAGGGGGGGGGGGGGGCGCGCCAGATGCGGGCCACAACTGGCTCCGGCGCAGGTCAGCTCCTTTGATAGGGGCCTTGATGGCCGTTTGATGGGCACACATCAGGCGACAGGGGTTTGTGCATGTGTGTTTACGTAACAGCCATGTTGTTTACCACTCCGGTCCACCTACCCCTTTTTCCCTTCGCAACTGAAGGGGGATTTTCCTGTGGCGGCGAGCTCCCTCGGAAAAAGCAATTAAGAATTCCCAAACAGTGAACAACAATGGGGGATATCGCATTTTTTTCGTTTGCAATACACGTCTCATGTCCCCTTGCAGTTCTCTTTTACGTCTGGGATGCGATGCCTATTTTTAATCCACGCAGAACCCAACCCACCCTCAGACAAAACCACAAATTGAACTGAGGGGAGTAGTCTTGAACCGGGGGATGAGTGGCTCTGGTAATTGCCTATTGTGGAACTTGAAGCTGCTCAGTGCTGCCATAAAGAGCTCTGTTAGGTCACAACATGATACCCGCACTCTCGGGCACTGTACAGTCAGGTTTAAAACCAGGGCATATCCTCATTGTCTGTGGGAATCTATAGCCCCGGCCGTGGTCGGAATCAGTCAGGAATGCCTTGGATGGTTACTGGATTCCCCCATAATGCCCGGGCTCTCCGCAACGGAAGGCTAGGGTGGGAAAAAGGCCGAGAGCATTTCCTGAGCACTGGGGGGGTCCCAGTCAAGCATCGCACACCGTGGGCATCATGTGACAAGCATCTTGCCAGGCTTGAGCCTGTGATCCCTGGTGGAGCATTGGAAAGAGAGAGAGGGATGGAAGAGAGACTAAAGTGGTCCATGAGGGTATGGAGTGAGGCTGGAACCCATGCTACTAGGAGGGCGAAAATTACCCCGGACCGAAAATGAAATGCTGTGGAGCCAAACAAGCCCACAAACAATTGATTATTGTACCCAATGTCTATGCTGTATGGTCATCGGCCTGTGTGCGGATCTGCAGGGCTGAGTGCATGTAGACTTTCCAATGAGCGTTGCTAGCCGTCCACTTCTGGGCTACCGGGCTTGTGTCCTGTGCGTTAGTGCCGTGAGGAGCCGGGGAGGAACCGGAATGCCTAGCTGTCAGGAGGCTTCATATGTCCACCTGTTGCCGGCCTCTTTCCGCTGGTCTGCTCTGTAACAATGGCGCTGGGAAAGCAGTAGAGCAGCAAGGTGACAGCGCAGAGATTGATGCTGGATTGTGTTTGGCCCGTCTTCTTCAGATGGGGGGGGGGGGGGGGGGGGGGGGGGGCAGAGGAAGTAACAGTCCCCACATCCCACTCCCCCCACCCCTCTTCCCTTCACTCTCCCCACCCCGACTGCCCTACGCTAATGCAGGCTTCATGGGGCAGGCATATAAAAGAGATCTCACTTTCTGAAATTTCCAATCGGCTCAATAGGCAGCTTGGCAGGTAACGTGTAAACAGGGTTTTCACGAGTTGTAAATCAGTTCACCACTTCATGAGCCAGCAGTAAATGTGATTAATGACATTCCCTCCAGCCGCTGGAGGAGGCGGAGAGGAGAGGAGTCTCTCATTTGTATCGCATGCCCGCTCTCGCTCGAGGGCAAAGCCGAAATTCAGCCTCATCAGAACGGCCTATAATTTCCATTTTCGCTAAAGAGTGGGACCGGCTATAAACGCCGATCCATCGCCACGGTTACCCGAGTGATGGAGAACGATGGCGTTCGTCGGGGGCCCGACGTCGCGTCTTCTGCCTTTTTTTTTTCTTCTTAACTTTCTGTTTCTCTTTCTTCTTCCCTTCCAGGTCGCGTCGGCCGGGGACTTGTGACTGGCGCCTACAGGAAGCTGGGAAATCTGTACAGAAGAGAGGATGTCTGAAGGGGAGACATACTGTCCTGTGCCCCCCCCCCCCCCCCTCCCCTCATCTCCCCCCCTCCTCCTCTTCATGTGACCCCTGACCCCTTGGCGTGTTTATATCAGACCATGGAAGTGAGAAGTAGTGATGAGTCACCCTGGCTCTGTGTTTACACTCTGGAGTCACGCAAGGAAGGAAATCAGCCACGGTCTGCTAAAAGCGGCGAGGTGAGAGAAAATAGCTGCAGACTAGCCCCCCCCCCCCCACACACACACACACCCCTCAACCCCCCCAACACACACGCACAACGGTCCAGCCACCACCCCCCCAACCAAGTTGAGGATACTCGTCCATGTCTGAATTTATTTACTGCCGTCCATGCGGCAAGGAATTGTTTAGTGACAACAAAACTGAAATGTTTGTAAGCTAGTAAATTGTTGTCCAGAAATAGGCGGAGTGGTTATCAGACTCCTGAGACTAGTCTCCTTATAAGAGGTTGTCAGCTTTGTGCTTCTTCAGACGCTTGCTTCACTAACCCTCAATAAAACTAGCAGATTATAGCTGAGGCCCCGGAGGGACAAATTTTTATCCTCATAAACTACAGGGAAAAATTCATAGATATATTGTAAAGTCACATTGCTTAGAAAGTATTAAACTATTTGTGTTTTTTAACTCCATTACCTACGTTTTTGAATCAAATAAAACCTTAAAGTATATTTCCAGCTGTTTTTGGTCAACTTTGTGTTATTTATTTTATTAAATTGATATTTATGTTATTTTTACACTCAGGATTACTTTACTATATATTTCAGATGTATTTTTTTGCATTTATTTTTTTCTTATTTGTTCTACCTTCCACCATATTTTTCGAAAATATTGTCATGGTTCCTTGGGACATATAAATCTCTGTTAGGCTTTGTTGACTCATTAGAATTGATGGGAAGAATTTAAGGTTATTTTAACAAAATAAAATCCTAATCCAATCATAATTAAAAAGTCGTAATTCTGGGGCAAAGAAATATTGACTCAGGTGTTTTAAAGATAATAATATATCTAATATATTATTATATAAATCTTATGAATAATGTTGTCAAGATGTACAGTCGTTAACATGTACATTTTATTTAAAGGCCTACTTTGTCTTTTATACCAAGTAATGTTATAAAAGTAAGCATGGCGCAATTTAAGGATTTGAAACTTCACTGCTGTATAATTAGCCCCAGTAATTAAACTATAACGTTCTGGTTTGATAGTAAACTTCAGCCATCTGCACAAAGTGCCTATTTGCATCCGTGTTTTCATATACATCTCCATGGTTACGTCAGTATCCCTGTAAATAAAGGTGTATTTCGGGTTGCCTGCAACGCATATCCTTGGCTTACAGTTGTTTGCAAAGCGACAACGGTGCTTACATCACATGAACAGGTGCCCTCTTACACACCCACACACACACGTAAACACCAGAACACACACCTACACCTCATTGCACACACACACACACACACACACACACACACACACACGCACACACACACTTAGACGCGGCCGTGTGCTGGCAATGAGAGAGTCAGAAAGCTCTTGTTTTGGCCGATCTCTCTTCAATTGGGAGACCCTTCCCGGTCTTTGATTGATAGTTGTGTTTATCACCGTATTATTAAGTAATCAGGCTCACCACAGCTGGGGCTCAAACTCCTTAATTCCAGCAAAAGCAATCAGCGTTCATGCTAATTACAGGCTTGGAAAAAGTGTTTATTTTTGCGAATTCGCTAAAATATAGTTGTCTGTGCTCTCTATGAGAGCGCTGATTCTTTTTTTCCCCAGTATGTTCTCCCTCAAACAGATCTTAGTCACCTTCGGTGTTCATCTCTCAGAGACCATGCGTAACACCATATCATAACAAAGGCGAGCTACACAGGGGAGAGAGAGAGAGAGAGAGAGAGAGAGAGAGAGAGAGAGAGAGAGAGAGAGA
>OLKM01000385.1:144191-159191 GCA_900291075.1 Melanogrammus aeglefinus | reverse complement strand
CACGGAGTTAAGCGGCCCAGTGCAGCGCTACACACAGGCCATACGATCCTACATAAATCCACTGAGCAATGAAGTAGAGACCCCAGCCTACCTGCCCCCCCCCCCCCCCCCCCCCGACGCCCCCACCCCCACCACTCAGACCGCTGCCTGGGGTCATTCCTCTTATTAAGGGCTGGATTGGTGTTGACTGGGTCTGTGTTTGTGTGAATACGTGTGTGTGTGTGTGTGTGTTTGTGTGTGTGTGTGTGTGTGGTTGTGAGTGTGTTGGTGTGTGTGTGTCTGTTTGTCTGCTTGTGTGTAGATCTGTGTGTGTCTGTGTTTGTCTGTGTGCGTGTGTGTGTGTGTATGTCAGTGTGTGTTTCTGTGTGTGTGTGTGTGTGTGTGTGTGTGTGTGTGTGTGTGTGTGTGTGTGTGTGTGTGTGTGTGTGTGTGTGTGTGTGTAGATCTGTGTGTGCTTCTGTGTATGTTTGTGTGTGTTTCTGGGATTCTGTGTGTATGTCTGTGTGTTTCCAAGTGTGCATGTGTGTGTCTGCGTCTCTGTGTGTGCGTGTGCTCTCTAAGGAGCGTGCTGGACCCCAGGTCCTGTCAGGGGGGGGGGGGGGCGCGGGGACCCAGGGGCCGACCGGGGGGATCAGGGGGGAGGCTGGTAGTGTTTAGGGCCCGTGTTTTGCCAGGGAAGCCGGGAGAAGCCCTCCAGGGTCACCCCTCCACCGCTTTACAAATTGAGCCCTGTGTCGGCAGGCGCCAGGGCAAAGCGGAATGAGCGAGCCTAGTGACCTCTGACCCCGGCCCAGCCCCGGCGCAGAAGCCCCCGCAACCCAGGAGACGAGACCGGTGACCTCCGCGGGGTCAAATTCCGTCTCTTCCTCCTCCACCGAGGGCTGCAGGGGGCGCCTGGTGGCCCCCAAGCACCCATCCTGCACTCATTACATCTAATGCAGACCACTCCCAAAATAAACACGGGCGATGGCTGGGGATGGGCCCGCCGAGAGGGATGCTCAGTAGAACGATGTGCTGCCCCAGAGGCCTGATGGACCGGGAGGGGATGGGGCAGGCAGAGGCGACGACATGCTCTTCAACCTCAGGTTAAAAAGTAGCCTTGTTGTTTTGTGAGCCATAATGCGGTTGATTGTCTGCAAAAGACACTGCTGCCAGGGCTTGCGTGGAAAAAAATGAATGAATAGTGGCTGATTTGTATCTTGTCTGAACACCCGATTGAATTCAGTTGAAATTCCTGACACCCCGACATATTTCCATCAATGTACCTCCTAACATTGTGTGGTCGAACTAGTCTTGTTTGTAGGATCAGGCAACACCGCCACTGTTGACACACAGCTGTCACACTGTTGCCCGGTAACTGACAGGCCGATGACAGGCTATTGATAAGAAGTCAGGGGTCTACGGTGGGCCTGTCAAATATAGTGTCACCCTGTTAATTTCCTCTACAGCTGATTCCTCTCTCGGTGTGTGTGCTTGTGTGTGTGTGTGTGTGTGTGTGTGTGTGTGTGTGTGTGTGTGTGTGTCTGTGTGTGTGTGTGTGTGTGTGTGTGTGTGTGTGTGTGTGTGTGTGTGTGTGTGTGTGTGTGTGTGTGTGTCTGAGAGAGAGAGAGAGAGAGAGAGAGAGAGAGAGAGAGAGAGAGAGAGAGAGAGATGAGAGAGGAGAGGAGAGAGAGAGAGAGAGAGAGAGAGAGAGAGAGAGAGAGAGAGAGAGAGAGAGAGAGAGAGAGTGTGAATGTGAGACGCACAGATGTACTCTGACATTGACATCAAATTATTTACCATAATTTTGTCATGTTCTATAAATGTGGCTAATACACCTTCAAAAGATTATCAAGCAAATTCTTCCAAAAAAGTCATCTCCAAACACTCCAATTGTAAGCTTGCATGTTTAATACTGAGGGTTAAGTGTGTTATCATTAAAATATAAAAGCTAAAATAGAAAGAACTGCTTATTTTTAGACGCTTGGGAGGTTGCCATATAAAAGACTTCTGTCAGACTCCAGAAGTCAACATTGCGTTCTCATCTGTTTCTTCTCACAGTCTCTATTATCTGGAACATGCCTGCCACGCCGCAGTTTATAACCAACCGCCAAATTACTGCAAATGTGTGGAATCCTGGTTTTTGTTACACCTCCAAAGTTTGCCATCTTTCATCCTTTCTTACTCTTCATTCCTCCTTTATGACCTGTCTCTATGTATGCAGTGTGTGTGTGTGTGTGTGTGTGTGTGTGTGTGTGTGTGTGTGTGTGTGTGTGTGTGTGTGTGTGTGTGTGTGTGTGTGTGTGTGTGTGTGTGTGTGTGTGTGTGTGTGTGTGTGTGTGTGTGTGTAACCCGACCTCACACGTTCCACGTGAGGCTGAGAGACATCTGTCTGTAATGTAACATTTCCTAACATTTCATACCGAGAGGGTAATTCCTGACAGCCATGAGTCCTGTGAAAACAGATCACTGCCCCCCTAACCCCAGCGCTCCCCACAGCCCACCTTCACCCCCACCGCCTCTACTACCACTACCTCCATCACCACTACATCCACCACCTGAACCACCACCACCGCCACCACCTCCACCAATACTACTCCATCCACCTCCACAAACCTCCATCCAGGCCTATTTGCTGGGAGCTAGCCAATCGCTAGCTGCTTTTTCTACATGGCTACATGCTTTCAGTTTGATTGCTTTTTATTATGGATGGCACCAGGCTCCTGGCTCGGGCTGGGTTGAAACCCTGGCTGAACCGGTTGAATACTACCAGTAGGGTTATCCTGTACGGTGCTCACAAGGCCTAAGAACCCAAGTATCGGCCTTAGGTGTGATGAGCTTTGCGCGGGCTCCTATATTCTTTCAAGGGCTACGGGAGAGACATTACAGGAGACAGAGAAAGAAGGAGATATAGGGAGAGAGAGTCAGGTGAAATGACTATGGGTGAACACAAAATACAAACAGTAGGAGAACGGAGGAGTGAGGCAGCGGATGGAAAACACTGGAAAACAGTGTGGGGAGAAAACAGGGGAGAAAATGAGATGGAAAAGTCGGTGAACCGTGCGTGATTTAAAAACGTGTGCCAGCTTTGCAAGGCTGGTCATCCATCGTCAGCCCTCATTAAGCTCCCCCCCCCCCCCCCCAAAAACATGCAGCGGCGAGCGCTCTGCGTGTGGCTCCATGGGAACAATTAAGACACCGGAGGGGCTGTGGAATGATAAATGATATCAAATTACACAATCCAACAACGGATGGCTTTAGTGCGGGTTCAATCAATCTGGCCTTGTTAAAGCCCCACATGTGTGATGATGTGGGGCCCTTCTCAACTGTTAGATGCACTGCGTAAACACAGGCCACTGCCAATGCCCAGAATGCCCAGAGAGTTCTACCCCTTATAGCCCTCTGACCTGGTTAACTGCTTTGACGCTCGGATAAAACCGCCCGTTATTTTCCAAATAGTTGCTGGTTATGGGCTGGAGGATAATGTCTGGTGGAAATGTGTTTTTGTGCATGTGTGTGTCTATGTGTGTGCGTGTGTGTGTGTGTGTGTGTCTGTATGTGTGTGTGTGTGTCTATTTGTGTGTCTGTGTAAATGCGTGCATGCGTGTGTGAGAGTGTGTATGCGTGCATGTGCATGTGTGTCTGCGCGTGTGTCTGTGTCAGTGCGTCTGTGTGCGTGCTCGCATGTGTGTGTGTGTCTGTGTGCATGCGTGTGCTTGTGCGTGTGCGTGCATGTGCGTGCAACGGGCCGACTGGCTGTCGGGAATACGTGCCGGAGTCATGCGATGGACCCCCAGGAGACAGGAGGGGGGATGAGAATTTCCTCCACAGTCACGCCGGGCAGAGGCCATGCCCCTGGAAACATGTCCCGCTCGGAGCCAGCAGAACTCCCAGGCTCGAGTGCTTTCCCTGGCGGATGGGTGTCAGACCACCACACACGTCTACCTTGGCCTCGCCCAAACCCCTGGACCTCGGGCACTGTGTGTGTGTGTGTGTGTGTTGTGTGTGTGTGTGTGTGTGTGCACATGTGTGTGTGTGCATGTGCACGTGTGTGTGTGTGTGGTGTGTGTGCACGTGTGTGTGTGTGTGTGTTGGGGGGGGTATGTGTGCACGTGTGTGTGAGTGTGTGTTTGTGCACGTGTGTGTGTATGTGTGTGTGTGTGCGTGTGGGGGGGTATGTGTGAGTGTGTGTGTGTGTGCATGTGTGTGTGTATGCGTGTGTGTACAGCCAGTAGACACCCTTTAGCAAGATGCCTACCTACTCCTTGTGCCATTAGCTTTTATTATAAAAAATATGAATTTGACATAATTTCAAAGGTAAACAAAGCAGGTGTAGGAGTGAATAAAATCGTTTTTTTTTTAATCTTTTGTACGTGGTCAAATAAAGCATAAAGACTTTGTGATATCACACATGGAGGTTGTGGAGGTTAAGGCTGAAATGGCTGAAATGAGAAAAGTCTAATAATAGCGAACTATACTCACATGCCGTCCAAAACCCGTCCTGCTCAGATGACCTCGCTGTCAGTCCCCCTGACCCTGTCTATTTCTAACACCTAGCATAAAGTTATATCCAGCCGTTCTCTACCGCACCATGGTCAACGCCATTGTGCAATGGCGCTCCGAGGAGGGGGGTGTCCATGGGAGAGGCCGCAGCCTGCTGGCGGAGGAACGCTGTGGGCCTGACGGACAGGGGGAGGCGGGGAACGTGGGCTGGTGCTGTCTCCCCTGTGGGTTCTGTGTTGTGACCTGCTGCCAGACAGACCACAAAGGTCTGTGCTGCTCCATATCTTTTAACTGCACCCTCAGTGCCTTGCCGATTCCCCTGACACCATGATACGCCCCCTTAAACACACACACACACACACACACACACACACACACACACACACACACACACACACACACACACACACACACACACACACACACACACACACACACACACACACACACACACACACACACACACACACACACATATATATATATGCATGTACGCAAGCAAACACACACAAATACATACACTCCAATGCAAGCATGCACACAGACACACACACACAAACACATACACAAGCACGCACGCACACTCATATACACACACCAATTTACACACACACACAAAAACCAACACACAGAGAGACATACTTACACAAGCTAGCTAGCACAAACACAAAAACACACACACACACATGCAAGCTAGCACACACAGACACACACACACACACACATACACACACGCACACACACACACACACCCACAGACCCACACATACACGTACATGCAAGCATGCACACACACACAAACGCATACACACACAAACACACATACACACACATGCAAGCTAGCACACACACGCATAGAAATACACACACAAACAAACACACACACACACAAACACACACACACACATACACACACACACACACAAAACACACACACACACACAACCACACACACACAGAAATACATACGCACACAAACAAACACAAACACACAAAAGCCTGCAAACAGTCAGCGTGTTTTTTTGTGGTGTCGGCACCTGGCTGGGCTACGCTGACCTGGCGTCCGAACAGCGGGTCTCCCTGAGCATGAATCATACCTGCTGCTGGCGATGGACGTGTTCCTCTGACAACTTTATTACATGAAAACAACCAGTAGTTTGCAAACTATTTCATGAGAAAATCTGACTGGTGCTGTAGTTTAGACCGGTCTTTACTGTGGACCAGTCCTCTAGTTAAAACCGGTCCTTTAGTTTGGACCGGAGAGGAGGACCAGTCTATACTAGAGACCGGTCCTAACTAGAGGACCGGTCCAAACTAGAGGACCGCGGACCCCTAGTTTGGACCAGTCCTCTTGTTTGCACCGGTATCTAGTTTCAACCAGTCCTCTAGTTTATACCAGTCTCCCAGTTTTGACCAGTCCTGTAGTTTAGAGTATTCCTCTAGTTTAGACCTTTTGTTTAGACTAGTCCTCTACTCGTGTTCTAGTCCTCTAGGTCAGACCTTTTGTTTAGACTAGTCCTCTAGTCGAGTTCTTCTAGTCCTCTAGGTCAGACCAGACCACCCGGAGCAGTTATGTGGATCCAGGGGCTCCAGGGGTCCCCAGGAAGAGGCCAGGTCTGCAGGGCTGTGCCCCACATGTGGGCCTCCCAGTCTGGGCAGCCTCGCAGGGTTACACACCCCATTTCCAGAGAAGAGAAAAAAGTCAATAAGGCTGGAATGTCCTACCACATAGTGAAGAGTGAGGGGCTATGGCGCTGCGAACAGGGTGGACCTCTATGAATGCCACCTGTGTTTTGGCACAGCCTCTCCATCTCTAGAAGAGCAGTTATACAAGGGGCGAGGGGAGCCCCGTATTAGCGCCATAATGCCAGGCAGTGTCTGTGACGATCTGAATGCTTATAATGGGACTGCTTGTGTTTGAATTGCATTCTTTCACAGTCAATTGGATTTATGCATTGATGAGGTTCATTCCATTGCATTTTACAATCATTGTTTTTGTGTTGAATCCACTGTCTAGTAGAAATACATCTATGAAGAAATAACTATTTTAATTGAATCAACAAAATCAATTGGTTTGCTGACTCTTGCTTCATCTAGCACTTGGACAATGACAATGTCTTTCAAATCACACTCTCTCTGTCTCCCTCTCTCTCTGTCTGCTGAATCTGGTCTGTCTGGATCTAGTAGTTCTTCTACGCTGTGAGGTTGTGAGGCTGTGAAGCTGAGAGGCTGATAGCCTGTTGAGATCTAATGCCTGTGAGAGCGTTGTACCAGGAGCCACCACATCCCTTCATCCTCCACATGGCTTAAACATTTCCTTCCTCCTCACAATTTGGTTCGTATCGCTCATTTCCTGCCCGGCCACAGCCTTAATGCCAACCAGGACCCCTCAGAAAGACAGACGGAATCAAACTCCTCACCTAGGACTCCCGCAAGGAGGCTGTTAGGATTGACCCAACGTCAAATCAGCTAAGAAGAAAAAATGAAATAAAAACTAAAACGAGGCTGACATGTGTCTCTTTGGTAAGACTGCAGGGAGAGCAAAGACCCACAACAACGACAACAAGGGGTTTAAAAGGACACAGTGTGTGGCTGACGAGGACATGGAAAGAGGCCGCCCTGTACTGTAGTGTGTGTTGTGTGTGTGTAGTGTGTGTAGTTTCCATGTAGCACGCTGGCACAGACTCAGCGGTGGTGGGAGGAGAAGAGGCATCACCCCTAGAGTAAATACACATCCCCACTGGGTCATGCTAACGTCTCGGCCGGCGACGGGCCCACACAGAGTGGCAGCAGCATGGCCTCCCCTCTGCCCCGCTCTCCCTCCCTGCTGGCGTCGTGCGGCTCTCTGTTTTCACCCCCTCCGCCGGGCTGTCGCTCTGGGCGTGGAGTGTGGCAGGGGCATTCTACTTCTGACCGACCGGGGTTCAATGCCACAGGGGTCTGGGAGAGGAGTCGGTTGTGTGTTCTATTCTTCTTCTTCTCTTTCTTTCTTCTTCCTTCTCTTAATTTCATTCCTCTTCCACCTCTTATTCCACTTCCTTTTTCTCCTTTTCTTCTTCTTCTTCATCTTCATCTTCTTCTTCTTCTTCTTCTTCTTCTTCTTCTTCTTCTTCTTCTTCTTCTTCTTCTTCTTCTTCTTCTTCTTCTTCTTCTTCTTCTTCTTCTTCTTCTTCTTCTTCTTCTTCTTCTTCTTCTTCTTCTTCTTCTTCTTCTTCTGTGGTGAGGGGGTAGGGCATACAGGTGAATGGCAGACAGGAGGTTATTCTGGGAGGTCTCCGAGTGAAGCAGCAGGTATAGAGCACACACAGCTCCCCCCTGATCTCACCCCCACCAGGGGGAACTACTTAGCCCATCTGGCCTCTGGACACTTGACGTTAGAAAAATATTTTCATAACTGATTGTGACTGTGTGTCTGTGTTTGTGTGTGTGTGTGTGTGTGTGTGTGTGTGTGTGTGTGTGTGTGTGTGTGTGTGTGTGTGTGTGTGTGTGTGTGTGTGTGTGTGTGTGTGTGTGTGTGTGTGTGTGTGTGTCTCTGTGTGTGTGGACGCATGAAGGCATGCATATGTAGGTGCATATATATTGATATACAATAGGGATAATATATCTATATGTACATACTATATACTTATGTGTTTGTGTGTACGTGTGGACATGTGTGTGTGTGTGTGTGTGTGTGTGTGTGTGTGTGTGTGTGTGTGTGTGTGTGTGTGTGTGTGTGTGTGTGTGTGTGTGTGTGTGTGTGTGTGTGTGTGTGTGTGTGTGTGTATGCTGTGTTTGTGTGTGTGTCAGTGTGTGTCTGTGTGCTTTTGCGTGAGTGTGCGTCTGTGTGTGGGTCTTTTTGTATCAGTATGTGCGGGTGGGCATTTGTGTGTTATTGGTGGGTGCGGGCGGGCATGTGTGCGTTAGTGTGTGGATGATTTTGTGCGTGGGCGGGCCTGAGTGTGTTAGTCCCTGTGTGGATGATTGCATGTATGTGTGTGTGTGTGTGTGTGTGTGTGTGTGTGTGTGTGTGTGTGTGTGTGTGTGTGTGTGTGTGTGTGTGTGTGTGTGTGTGTGTGTGTGTGTGTGTGTGTGTGTGTGTGTGTGTGTGTGTGTGTGTGTGTGTGTGTGTGTGTGTGTGTGTGTGTGTGTGTGTGTGTGTGTGTGTGTGTGTGTGTGTGTGTCTGTGTGTGTGTGTGTGAACACCACCACAGCGTCTCGCTCTTTAATCAGTAATGGCAGAAAAGCGTGGAAAATATGCAGCTCCCTGATAACTGAGCCCAGCCCTCCTGTCCTGTGCTCCTCTCCCTCACGGTGGGAGATATGTATTTCATACCCCAGATATGGCGAGAGGCAAGCACGGAATGCAAGTGCGGAGCTCTGGTTTCAGAGTGAAGGGCTTTTTAATGGCTCTGACACTAATCACAGAGTTCACATATTGGTTTGATTTCTGCACATCTAGGCTCTAATGGGCAAACACTCGGAGGCTTCATCAATCTGGTAGAGGAGGGGGGGGGGGGTTGATGGGGGGGGGAGACTTTTGCAGCCACACAGGTCGCTGAGTGTGTGTGTGTGTGTGTGTGTGTGTGTGTGTGTGTGTGTGTGTGTGTGTGTGTGTGTGTGTGTGTGTGTGTGTGTGTGTGTGTGTGTGTGTGTGTGTGTGTGTCTCTGTGTGTGGGATTTCCTCGGAGGTAGACACAAGATGGACCTTATTGGCCCAAGCATCAGTGAGGCCGGGGAGATATGAAGTTCAGTTCAAAGTGTAATTAGTTGACGCGCTATATCTATTCTCAGACTGTGCCAGATTTAACAACCACTTATCACAATTACCACCGATCTAGAGAGGTGATGTCTAGTCCTTATTATCTTAGATCGACCATTTATGTTGAAAATTTTATGGAAAAGTGTATTTTTGTAAATGCACACCTGCATGGCAGATGCTGAATTTGCCACGCAATTTGGCAAACAATCTCCATGATTATACATGTGAAGAAAATTTTATTGTTAGGAAAAAACACGCAATCCATTATCTAATCATGCTGTATTTACATCAGGATTACCCTAACTGTGTCCAGAGACTTACATATTTAATCGTCCTCCTACACAGTCCTGAGAATAACCAGAGAGAGGACATGGACATGGTCTCCTCATTATAATCAATAATCATTGATTATAATCAATGAATCTCACAGGCACTGTCCCACTGGTGGAAGTGCTGTGTGCCGGCCCCTTCAGCCAGTTCTCTGCCCCGTCAACCGGAGTCAGTCAGCACGGGGGTGTCAGGACGTGAGGAGAAACAGGAAAAGGTGAACAGAAGGCCAGTGCAGAAAATAGAGCAGAGGGAGAGAGAGAGAGAGAGAGAGAGAGAGAGAGAGAGAGAGAGAGAGAGAGAGAGAGAGAGAGAGAGAGAGAGAGAGAGAGAAGAGAGATGGAGAGGGAGAGGAGAGAAGAGAGTGAGAGGAGAGAGGAGAGGGAGAGGGAGAGGGGAGAGAGGGAGAGGGAGAGGGAGAGGGAGAGGGAGAGAGGAGAGAGAGAGAGGGAGAGGGAGAGGGAGAGGGAGAGGAAGAGAGAGGGAGAGAAGAGAGAGAGAGGAGAGAGAGAGAGGAGAATACGAGAGAGGCAAGCTATGAGTAACCGTTGGCGCGGCTGTGAACGCAGCCCTAATCACTGGTGTTTAACACACATCTCTCTCACCCCTACACTTGTTCTAGGTGCTGGTGCACCTGTGAGGAGGCTCGTGTTTGCTAAATCTCTCCCACGAGGGGTTTAGTTGTCGGGATACTGTGACAGAGAAAATGTGTTGTGACATGGACATGGTCTCCTTATTATAATCAATAATCATTGATTATAATCAATGAATCTCACAGGCACTGTCCCACTGGTGGAAGTGCTGTGTGCCGGCCCCTTCAGCCAGTTCTCTGCCCCGTCAACCGGAGCACTAGAGTTGACGTAGACCGTTGGCGCGGCTGTGAACGCAGCCCAGAGAGAGAGAGAGAGAGAGAGAGAGAGAGAGAGAGAGAGAGAGAGAGGAGAGGGAGAGAGGAGAGGAGAGAGAGAGAGGGAAGAGAGGAGAGAGAGGGAGAGGGAGAGGGAGAGGGAGAGGGAGAGGGAGAGGGAGAGGAGAGAGAGAGAGAGAGAGAGAGAGAGAGAGAGAGAGAGAAAGAGAGAGAGAGAGAAAAAGAAAAAAAATGAGTGCAAGGAAATGGCAGAGTGCACAGCGGTGCGCTCGCTGGAAACGCTATCCAATCCAACGATGTGTCAAGAGGCAAAGCACTATTGAGTAACCGTTGGCGCGGCTGTGAACGCAGCCCTAATCACTGGTGTTTAACACACATCTCTCTCACCCCTACACTTGTTCTAGGTGCTGGTGCACCTGTGAGGAGGCTCGTGTTTGCTAAATCTCTCCCACGAGGGGTTTAGTTGTCGGGATACTGTGACAGAGAAAATGTGTTCACTAGCAAGTGTTGTTGGTGAATGAGTTATTATCTATCAGATGTGTGTCTCTTTTTAGGAAATAATTTTGTATTTTATGCACAATTACTAGAAAGGAGACAACACAGCAATCTAAGGCAAATCTACATAACAAAACCAAATAATATTTAACAAATAATTGTGTCTCTGCGGAAATTGTGCTTGATTTAAATCGATTGTCAAAGATTGCTTAGTTCGCATAACATGGCATTCCCCGGACCCCAGACACAGTTGACTTTACCCATCTGTCAAATGGTTGGCTTATTTTGTCTCATAGATATGTTTTATGCCTTGCCTTTTATTTATTTTACCGTTTTTGTCTTTTTTTTTGACTGGCTGAAAACCTGGGAAATGCAAAACTTTTCTAGCATGAAAAAAGGTTTCCACTAGGTCTTGGTTGGATTCCGAACTTGTCCCTCTCCAGTAAAACCAGACCACTGTCTTTGACGTTTAGGACTGATTTGTTATGGTCTGGATACCGGGGTTACAAGATGGAGAGCCTTTCCATAGGAGGACAGCCCAATAATCTGAGATTGTACATGCCATGTTTGGACATATTTTGTACCGCAATCCACGTTTACATGAACTTCTCAGGAGATACAAGGGCTATCAATAGGTTATATCTGTTGAGAAGGACGTATGGATAGAAATTAATCTGTCAAACTCAACCTACACTATAAATGACACATCCATTAACAGTTTTCAAAAATAACTTTGCAAAAACACATATAATTGTCAACACTTGGTGTAGATGTCTTTTATATGAGCATGACAAAATGAATGCCTTAGAAAAATGTTTATGTCTACAGCAATCATACACTTCAACATATTTATCTGCACATGACTGCAATATAACAGACAATCTGTTTCAAAATATGCAAAGTAGCACAGATATGAGGATCAGGCGAGGCCATGAGGCAGCAGGCCTGTTGTGAAGCCTGGTCTGGCTGAGGGGGGGTTACACACACGATACGGCTGTTGCTGAGTATGATGATCGTTCACAGTCTTACACGCTAACTCACACACACACGCACACACACACACACACACACACACACACACACACACACACACACACACACACACACACACACACACACACACACACACACACACACACACACACACACACGCACACGCACATGCCCGTGCACACACACACACACGCACACACACACACACACACACACACACACACACACACACACGCACACGCACACACACACACACACACACACACACACACACACACACACGCACGCACATGCGCGCGCACACACACACACACACACACACTCGCGCGCACACACACATGTGCGCGCACACACATACACTCATACACACACGCGCGCACACACACACACACAAACCCAAATCAACACAGACTCAGGCACACTCCCTCACACACACACACAAACACACATACACACATGTTCGCACACACACACACACACACACACACACACACACACACACACACACACACACACACACACACACACACACACAGACACACACACACAACACATGCACAGACACAAACACAGGCATATGCATGCATGCACACACACGTACACACACAAACACACACCCACTCAAATGTACACAGACTCAGGCACACTCACTCACCCTCACACACACGCACACACAAAAGCACACACCCACTCAAATCCATACAGAGTCAGACACACTCCGAGACACACACACACAAAGACACACTCCGAGACACACACACACACTAACACACACAGACACACTCAGCCCTCCCGGTGGCACGGCGACGGTGTTTATCTGAGCTCAAGCACAGGACCATAAAGTATGGTAGCTGTGTGTCTCCAGCCCGTCGTCACTAGACTAAGCCCCCCCCCCCCCCCCCCCCCCCCCCGCTGGAGAGTGGAGCGCGTCCCGCTAGGATGGCTCGTGTGTGAGAGCATGTGTTTACTTATCAGAGAGCTGGCCGTATGCAGAGTGACAGAGAAGATGATCCATTATAGCCGTCCGGTGGGTCCCAGGGACAAAAATACGCCCATGGCCCGGGTCCACCACACCAAAAAGGCAGCTTTCCTCCAAAAAAGGTTAAACTGAGGTTCGGCATGAATAAATGCCTAATGCAGGCCCCCCCCCCCCCCCCCCCCCCCCCCCCCACACACACACACACAAACCCATCTGCGGGGACTGTGTGTGTGTAATTGTGTGTGTGTAATTGTGTGTGTGTGTGTGTGTCTGAGTGTGTGTATACATCTTAAGTGACTGAGTGCTGCACGGAATCTTTCGTGCGCGGCCATCTTAATCCTACAATCCACGGCCATCGTCATGGCAACCCCATTATGCCGTTGTTTTGAGTGACATCACTGAACAGTGACTTCAAACTCAATTGCAGAGAAACCTTTTTTTTTATCTCAAATGCATGGAGTCACTTCCAAATTATAAATTGGACGAGGTGAGATTGAAACCCTGGCCAGGAGAGAGAGGAGAGGAGAGCTGTGGAAGACTTCAGCGTTAACACACCAGTATTACAGCTGGAGGGTGTCAGGTGCCTCAGGGATTGGCTCAGTGAAAGTCCCATTTATTATTATTGATATGAAACAAGAAGCACCTTTCATGGTAATGGGAAAAAAAACAAAAACAAACTCAAAAAATAGAGTTTATCGTTGGTTCAATAAAAATTTTTTACCAAAAAAGAATATGCAAATGAGTACATCTAATTGTATTCTTATTGCTGAACCAAATATATTGTTGGTAACGTAAATAAGTTTAGAAAGTGTACAGAAAAACTAATCCGATATCAGATATAATGTTCCAAAAAACATTGTAAAGACAAATAATGAAAAACAATTCTACTTTACCGTCTGTGTATTACAGTTATAGTTTTATATTCTATATTTTACATTCTATAATATAATATCAATGCATGATGCATATATTCATATGAAATTTCAATTTGACCATTTCCTAATAGATTTTCTATGTTGAGCCATGTTAGGGAAAATAGAGTGCAGTGTGTATAACAAAGTGTGTACCTCCCAGTGTGCAACACACAGTGTGTACAACACCAACCGTCAACCGGTGTCTCTCAGAGTAGCTTCATGTGTGGCAGGAGTAGAACAGAGTGTGTGTGCGTCTGTGTGTGCATGCGTCCAACCTGTGTCTATGTATGTATGTATGTGTGTGCGTGCGCGCCCCTGTATGTGTGGGCCTGTGTCTAAATGCGCGTGTGAGCGCGTCCGCCCATAGAGTGCGCAGGGCGTGTGCGTACGGAGGGCGTGCGCTGCCCTACCGTGCAGCAGAGGCAGTGTTTACACTGGGCTGTGATTAACACCGTCCAGGTGCTCCGCTGGCAGGGACGCCGGAGCGCTTGTTGAAGACACTCGCACATTTTCCCCCAATGGGCCGGGCCCAGTCATCCATGCTTACAGGGCTGGACGCGCCAGCGCGCTGAACTGTTGACCGCCATTTGTTCCACGACTGTCTCATAAACGACCGGCTCTCTCTGCGTCGGTGAGGGGGGTGTGTGAGGGGGGGGAGGTGGGACGGGGGAGGTAAGAGGAAGATAACGGGAGGGAGGGGGGGGAGGGGGAAGGGAGGGGGAGGGAGGGAGGGGGGGGGGGCTGTAGGTTGGGGCTTGGTCTGAATTCCACAGAGACAGTGGGTGTAACTTGTGCTGCTAAGGATGGAGGAGCTGGAGCAGGAGGGTGTAGGATCCAGAGGCGGATGTGTGGTGTGTGTGTGTGTGTGTGTGTGTGTGTGTGTGTGTGTGCGTGCGTGCGTGCGTGGCGTGCGTGCGTGCGTGTGTGTGTGTGTGTGTGGTGTGTGTGTGTGTGTGTGTGTGTGTGTGTGTGTGTGTGTGTGTGTGTGTGTATCCATGTGTGTGCGTGTGGCTGTGTGTGCCCGTCTTCATACATGTGTACCTGAGGTGAAATGACCTGCGCGTGGATAATGTATTTAGGTTGTGTTCAGACGGCGGTGAGTTCTTCGTGGAACGCCGTCCCTCCCGGTCTAGACAGGAAGTCAGGAGCCATGCCACTAGTGACCACTTCCAAAGCCTGGAGAGCGGATCTCAGCCCTCAG
>OLKM01000385.1:134191-136691 GCA_900291075.1 Melanogrammus aeglefinus | reverse complement strand
TACCATAATACTAAGAAGTGAGACCACCTAGGAGAACGCATACATCGAATGTGGGTTGGTCTAACTCTCTCTCTTTCTCTCTCTCTCTCTCTCTCTCTCTCTCTCTCTCTCTCTCTCTCTCTCTCTCTCTCTCTCTCTCTCTCTCTCTCTCTCTCTCTCTCTCTCTCTCTCTCTCTCTCTCTCTCTCTCTCTCTCTCTCTCTCTCTCTCTCTCTCTCTCTCTCTCTCTCTCTCTCTCTCTCTCTCTCTCTCTCTCTCTCTCTCTCTCTCTCTCTCTCTCTCTCTCTCTCTCTCTCTCTCTCCCTCTCCTTTGCTCTCCCTCTCTCTCCCTCTCCCTTGCTCTCTCTCTCCCTCCCTTTCTCTCCCTCTCTCTCTCTCCCTCTCTCTCTCCCTCTCTCTCTCGCTCTTCCTTGCTCTCCCTCTCTCTCCCTCTCCCTTGCTCTCTCTCTCCCTCCCTTTCTCTCCCTCTCTCTCTCTCTCTCTCTCTCTCTCTCTCTTCTCTCCCTCTCTGTCCGTCTCTCTCTCTCTCTCTCTCTCTCTCTCTCTCTCTCTCTCTCTCTCTCTCTCTCCCTGTCCCTCTCTCTCTTCTACTCAATCTCTCTCTCCCTCTCTCTCTCTCTTTCTCTCTCCCATCATCTATCTATCTCTCTCTACCTCTGGCCTCACCTCTCAGTCCCATCTTGCCCTCTTGTGCTTTAACACACAGTGTGGTGACTGTTTACATATTAGGGTCACACACTCGCTGCAGATAGCCCTCACATCTCCTCTGCTCCGTCTCCTCTCCAAGTTTTAAAGTTTGCATTTCCACTGTTGTTTTTTATTGCCCGTCATCAAAAAAAAGGTAAGGGGTAACACTGTCGTTTTGGATCAAATAAAACACAAGTGGTAACACTGTTGTTTTTTAATGCCCATCAACAAATAAAACTTAAGAGGTAACACTGTCATTTTTTATTGCCCGATATCAAAAAAACCATAAGGGGTAACACTGTCGTTTTGTATTGCCCGTCATCAAATAAAACATAAGGGGTAACACTGTCGTTTTTTATCAAATAAAACATAAGGGGTAACACTGTCGTTTTTTATTGCCCGATATCAAAAAAAACATCAGGGCTTTTTTTTTGCCCGATATCAAAAAAAATATAAGGGGTAACACTGTCGTTTTATATTGCCCGTCATCAAATAATACATAAGGGGTAACACTGTCGTTTTTTATCAAATAAAACATAAGGGGTAACACTGTCGTTTTTTATCAATCAAAACATAAGGGGTAACACTGTGGTTTTATTTTGCCCGATATCAAATAAAACATGAGGGGTAACACTGTCGTTTTTTATTGCCCAATATCAAAAAAAACATAAGGGGTAACAGTAGCCATGTTTCCATCCAAAGTGATTCGCATTACTGGGCAATGCGCGTTAAAAGAAATTCGAATCATGTGTGTTTCCATCAAAAGAACGGACTTTGGTGAAAACTACAAATTCGCACGAGTTTTCTAAGTCACGCGAGATTTTCCGTGGGTTGGCATGGCAACCAGCCTGTAAACGTTCCGTCGAAGCAGTCGGGGTGAAAGTGCGCTACGTCACACTTGATTCGCATACAGCTGTTTCCATCCCATTCGAATCAACCAAAACTCGGCCATAGCGAGCGTATTTCATTTTGTGCGAATCAGGGGATTTTAATGCGAATCACGGCGTTTCCATCATCCTTTTCCAATGCGATACGTCTAGATGCGCATGTAAACAGCTGATGGAAACGCACCTACTGTTGTTTTTTATCTTACAAAACGTAAAGGGTAACACTGTCTTTTTTTTTTGCCCGATTTCAAATAAAACATAAGGGGTAACAGTGCCGTTTTTTATTGCCCGTCATCAAATAAAACATAAGGGGTAACACTGTCGTTTTTTATTGAATGAAAAAATGTGATTTAGCTCAGGAGGTAGAGCAGTAGTCAACTAACCAATAGGTTGCTAGTTCGATCCCCAGCTCCGCCTAGCTGAGTGTTTGTGTGTTCCTGAGTATGACCCTAACTACCCTGAACCTATCTGTTGTCTTTTATCAAATAAAATGTAAGGGGTAACACTGTCGCTTTTTATCTGTCTTTTTTTATTGCCCGACATCAAAAAAAACATAAGGGGTAACACTGTCGTTTTTTATTGCCCGTCATCAAATAAAACATAAGGGGTAACACTGTTGTTTTTTATTGTCCGTCAACCAATAAAACGTAAGGGGTAACACTGTCGTTTTTTATCAAATAAAACGTAAGGGGTAACACTGTCGTTTTTTATTGCCCGATATCAAATAAAACATAAGGGGTAACACTGTCGTTTTTTATTGCCCGATATCAAATAAAACATAAGGGGTAACACTGTCGTTTTTTATCAAACAAAACGTAATGCCGCGAACACACCAAGCGCGTACTTCGGGTACCATGTACGCGCGTAACGCAGCTAAAATGTTGCCTGACCATTTTGTGTCAAAAATGGTCAGATACGCGCGTGACG
>OLKM01000385.1:116599-128797 GCA_900291075.1 Melanogrammus aeglefinus | reverse complement strand
TAACACTTCGTTTTTTATCAATTCAACAAGCAAGGGTAACTACTGTCGTTTTTTTATTGCCGTATACAATCTTTAAACAGTAGGGGTTAACACTGTCGTTTTTATTCTCTGCTCATCAACAATATAAATAAGGGCCGCGTAAACACTGTTGTTGTTTTTTTGCCAGTCATCAAATAAAACGTAAGGGGTAAAATTGTCGTTTTTTAATGAATGATAAAATGTGATTTAGCTCAGGAGGTAGAGCAGTTGTCAACTAACCATTAGGTTGCTAGTTCGATCCCCAGCTCTGCCTAGCTGAGTGTTTGTAAGTTCCTGAGTGTGACCCTAACTAACCTGAACCTTTCTGTTGTCTTTTATCAAATAAATTGTAAGGGGTAACACTATCGCTTTTTATCCGTCTTTTTTCATTGCCAGACATCAAAAAAAACACAAGGGGTACCACTCGTTTTTTATTGCCCGTCATCAAATAAAACATAAGGGGTAACACTGTTGTTTTTTATTGTCCGTCAACCAATAAAACGTAAGAGGGTAACATTGTCGTTTTTTTTCAAATAAAACGTAAGGGGTAACACGTGTCGTTTTATTGCCGATAATCAAATAAAACATAAGGGGTAACACTGTCGTTTTTTATTGCACGATATCAAAAAAAATCATTAGGGGTAACACTGTCGTTTTTTATTCTTACAAAGCGTAAGGGTGTAACACTCTCTTATTTTTTTGCCCGATATTCAAATAAAACATAAGGGTTACACCTGTCGTTTTTTTATTCGCCCGTCATCAAATAAAACATAAGAGGTACACTGTCGTTTTAAATTGCCGATATCAAATAAAATAAAGGGTAACACTGTCGTGTTTTATTTGCCCGTCTTCAAATAAACGTAAGGTGTAACACTGTCGTTTTTTTATGGCCCGATATCAAAAAAAAACATAAGGGGTTACACTGTCGTTTTTTTATTGGCCCGAATACAAAAAACTTAAGAGGGTAACACTGTCGTTTTTTATGGCCCGATATAAAAAAAAATCATAAGGGGTAACACTGTCGTTTTTTATGGCCCGATATCAAAAAAACATAAGGGTAACACTGTGGTTTTTTTATTGGCCGCGATTAAAAAAAAAGCATAAGAGGTAACACTGTCGTTATTTATCAGACAAAAACGTAAGCGGGTAACACTGTCGTTTTTTTATTGCCCGATATCAAAAAAAAACATAAGGGTAACACTGTCGGTTTTTTTATGGCCCGATATCAAAAAAAACATAAGGGGTAACACTGTCGTTTTTTTTTATGCCCGATTATCAAAAAAAACATAAGGGGTAACACTGTCCTTTTTTTATTGCCCGATATTAAAAAAACATAAGGGGTAACACTGTCGTTTTTTAATTGCCCGTCATCAAATAAAACATAAGGGTAACACTGTTGTTTTTTTATCGCCGTCAACAAATAAAACGTAAAGGTAACACTGTTGTTTTTTATCAAACAAAACGTAATGGGTTAACACTGTCTTTTTTTTGCCCGATATCAAAAATAAAACATAAGGGTATCACTGTCGTTTTTATCAAACAAAACGTACGGGGTAACACTGTCGTTTTTTATTGCCGCGATATCAATTAAAACAGTAAGGGTTACACACTGCGCTTTTATTATTCTCGTCATCAAATAAAAAATAAGGGGTAACACTGTGGTTTTTTATTGCCAGTCATCAAATAAAACGTAAGGGGTAAAATTGTCGTTTTTTAATGAATGATACAATGTGATTTAGCTCAGGAGGTAGAGCAGTTGTTAACTAACCATTAGGTTGCTAGTTCGATCCCCAGCTCTGCCTAGCTGAGTGTTTGTGTGTTCCTGAGTGTGACCCTGAACCTATATGTTGTCTTTTATCAAATAAAATGTAAGGGGTAACACTGTCGCTTTTTATCCGTCTTTTTTCATTGCCAGACATCAAAAAAAACATAAGGGGTAACACTCGTTTTTTATTTGCCCGTCATCAATTAAAAACATAAGGGTAACATGTGTGTTTTTTATTGTTCGTCAACCAATAAAACGTAAGGGGTAACACTGTCGTTTTTTATCAAATAAAACGTAAGGGGTAACACTGTCGTTTTTTATTGCACTATATCAAAAAAAACATAAGGGGTAACACTGTCGTTTTTTATCTTACAAAACGTAAGGGGTAACACTGTCGTTTTTTATCAAATAAAACGTAAGGGGTAACACTGTCGTTTTTTATTGCCCGATATCAAATAAAACATAAGGGGTAACACTGTCGTTTTTTATTGCACTATATCAAAAAAAACATAAGGGGTAACACTGTCGTTTTTTATCTTACAAAACGTAAGGGGTAACACTCTCTTTTTTTTTGCCCGATATCAAATAAAACATAAGGGGTAACACTGTCGTTTTTTATTGCCCGTCATCAAATAAAACATAAGAGGTAACACTGTCGTTTTAAATTGCCCGATATCAAATAAAACATAAGGGCTAACACTGTCGTTTTTTATTGCCCGTCATTAAATAAAACGTAAGGTGTAACACTGTCGTTTTTAATGGCCCGATATCAAAAAAAACATAAGGGGTTACACTGTCGTTTTTTTATTGCCCGATATCAAAAAAAACATAAGGGGTAACACTGTCGTTTTTTATGGCCCGATATAAAAAAAAACATATGGGGTAACACTGTCGTTTTTTTATTGCCCGATATCAAAAAAAACATAAGGGGTAACACTGTCTTTTTTTATTGCCCGTATATTAAAAAAAACATAAGGGGTAACACTGTCGTTTTTTATGGCCCGATACCAAAAAAAACATTGGGGGTAACACTGTCATTTTTTTATTGCCCGATATCAAAAAAAACATAAGGGGTAACACTGTTGTTTTTCATCAAACGAAACATAAGGGGTAACACTGTCCTTTTTTATTGCCCAATATTAAAAAAAACATAAGGGGTAACACTGTCGTTTTTTATGGCCCGATATCAAAAAAAACGTAAAGAGTAACACTGTCGTTTTTTTGTTGCCCGTCATTAAATAAAACGTAAGGGGCAACACTGTCGTTTTTTATCAAATAAAACGTAAGGGGTAACACTGTCCTTTTTTATTGCCCGATATTAAAAAAAACATAAGGGGTAACACTGTCGTTATTTATCAAACAAAACGTAAGGGGTAACACTGCCTTTTTTTATTGCCCGATATAAAAAAAAACATCAGGGGTAACACTGTCGTTTTTTATGGCCCGATATCAAAAAAACATAAGGGGTAACACTGTTGTTTTTTATTGCCCGATTTAAAAAAAAACATAAGGGGTAACACTGTCGTTATTTATCAAACAAAACGTAAGGGGTAACACTGTCGTTTTTTTATTGCCCGATATCAAAAAAAACATAAGGGGTAACACTGTGGTTTTTTACGGCCCGATATCAAAAAAAACATAAGGGGTTACACTGTCGTTTTTTTATTGCCCGATATCAAAAAAAACATAAGGGGTAACATTGTCGTTTTTTATGGCCCGATATCAAAAAAAACATAAGGGGTAACACTGTCATTTTTTTATTGCCCGATATCAAAAAAAACATAAGGGGTAACACTGTCTTTTTTTATTGCCCGATATTAAAAAAAACATAAGGGGTAACACTGTCGTTTTTTATGGCCCGATATCAAAAAAAACATAAGGGGTAACACTGTCGTTTTTTTATTGCCTGATATAAAAAAAAACATAAGGGGTAACACTGTCGTTTTTTATCTTACAAAACGTAAGGGGTAACACTGTCTCTTTTTTTTGCCTGATTTAAAAAAAAACATAAGGGGTAACACTGTCGTTTTTTATTGCCCGTCATCAAATAAAACATAAGGGGTAACACTGTTTTTTTTTATTGTCCGTCAACAAATAAAATATAAGGGGTAACACTGTCGTTTTTTATCAAACAAAACGTAAGGGGTAACACTGTCATCTTTTATTGCCCGACATTAAAAAAATCATAAGGGGTAACACTGTCGTTTTTTATTGCCCGTCATCAAATAAAACGTATGTGGTAACACTGTCGTTTTTTTATTGCCCGATATCAAAAAAAACGTCAGGGGTAACACTATCGTTTTTTATCTTACAAAACATAAGGGGTAACATTGTTGTTTTTTATTGCCCGTCATCAGATAAAACATAAGGGGTAACACCGTCGTTTTTTATTGCCCGATATCAATTAAAACATAAGGGGTAACATTGTTATTTTTTATTGCCCGTCATCAGATAAAACATAAGGGGTAATACTGTGGTTTTTTTTTGCCCGTCATCAAATAAAAAATAAGGGGGAACACTGTTGTTTTTTATTGCCCGATATCAAATAAAACATAAGGGGCAACAATGTCGTTTTTTTTTGCCCGATATCAAATAAAACATAAGGGGTAACACTGTCGTTTTTTATTGCCCGTCATCAAATAAAAAATAAGGGGGAACACTGTTGTTTTTTATTGCCCGATATCAAATAAAACATAAGGGGCAACACTGTTGTTTTTTATTGCCCGTCATCAAATAAAACATAAGGGGTAACACTGTGGTTTTTTTATTGCCCCTCATCAAATAAAACGTAAGGGGTAACACTGTCGTTTTTTATCTTACAAAACGTAAGGGGTAACACTGTCTTTTTTTTTGCCCGATTTCAAATAAAACGTAAGGGGTAACACTGTCGTTTTTTATTGCCCGATATCAATTAAAACATAAGGGGCAACACTGTCGTTTTTTTTTGCCCGATATCAAATAAAACATAAGGGGTAACACTGTTGTTTTTTATTGCCCGATATCAAATAAAACATAAGGGGTAACACTGTTGTTTTTTATTGCCCCTCATCAAATAAAATGTAAGGGGTAACACTGTGGTTTTTTATTGCCCCTCATCAAATAAAACAAGGGGTAACACTGTTGTTTTTTATTGCCCCTCATCAAATAAAATGTAAGGGGTAACACTGTGGTTTTTTATTGCCCCTCATCAAATAAAACATAAGGGGTAACACTGTCATTTTTTATCTTACAAAACGTAAGGGGTAACACTGTCTTTTGGTTTGCCCGATTTCAAATAAAACATAAGGGGTAATACTGCCATTTTTTATTGCCGATATAAAAAAAAAACATAAGGGGTAACACTGTCGTTTTATATTGCCCGTCATCAAATAGAACATAAGGGGTAACACTGTCGTTTTTTATTAAATAAAACATAAGGGGTAACACTGTTGTTTTTTATCAAACAAAACGTAAGGGGTAACACTGGCGTTTTTTATTGCCTGATATCAATTAAAACATAAGGGGCAACACTGTCGTTTCTTTTTGCCCGATATCAAATAAAACATAAGGGGTAACACTGTCGTTTTTTATTGCCCGTCATCAAATAAAACATAAGGGGTAACACTGTTGTTTTTTATTGCCCGATATCAAATAAAACATAAGGGGCAACACTGTTGTTTTTTATTGCCCGTCATCAAATAAAACATAAGGGGTAACACTGTTGTTTTTTATTGCCCCTCATCAAATAAAACGTAAGGGGTAACACTGTCGTTTTTTACCTTACAAAACGTAAGGGGTAACACTGTTGTTTTTTATTGCCCCTCATCAAATAAAATGTAAGGGGTAACACTGTGGTTTTTTATTGCCCCTCATCAAATCAAACGTAAGGGTTAACACTGTCGTTTTTTATCTTACAAAACGTAAGGGGTAACACTGTTGTTTTTTATTGCCCCTCATCAAATAAAATGTAAGGGGTAACACTGTGTTTTTTTATTGCCCCTCATCAAATAAAACGTAAGGGGTAACACTGTCGTTTTTTATCTTACAAAACGTAAGGGGTAACACTGTCTTTCTTTTCGCCCGATTTCAAATAAAACATAAGGGGTAATACTGTTGTTTTTTATTGCCCGTCATCAAGTAAAACATAAGGGGCAACACTGTTGTTTTTTATTGCCCGATATCAAATAAAACATTAGGGGTAACACTGTCGTTTTATATTGCCCGTCATCAAATAAAACATAAGGGGTAACACTGTTGTTTTTTATTGCCCGATGTCAAATAAAACATAAGGGGCAACACTGTCGTTGTTTTTTTCCCAATTTCAAATAAAACATAAGGGGTAACACTGTGGTTTTTTATTGCCCGATATCAAATAAAACATAAGGGGCAACACTGTCGTTTTTTATTGCCCGTCATCAAATAAAACATAAGGGGTAACACTGTTGTTTTTTTTTCCCAATTTCAAATAAAACATAAGGGGTAACACTGTCGTTTTTTTTTTCCCAATTTCAAATAAAACATAAGGGGTAACACTGTCGTTTTTTATTGCCTGTCATCAAATAAAACATAAGGGGTAACACTGTTGTTTTTTATTGCCCCTCATCAAATAAAACGTAAGGGGTAACACTTTCGTTTTTTATCTTACAAAACCTAAGGGGTAACACTGTCGTTTTTTATTGCCCGTCGTCAAGTAAAACTAGTTTGTTAGTTTTTTTTAGTTTGGAACGCGATTAAATACACATTTGTATAAGTGAATTATTTAACTTACAAATAGCAAGCAAGCAAACTAGTCATGATGATTAACACACACACACACGAAGGCACACACACACACGCACACACACACACACAAAAAACACACACACACACACACACACACACACAACACACACACACACACACACACACACACACACACACACACACACACACACACACACACAACACATAAACATAATACACAAGACCCACGTGGCACATGCAAACACGGTGGTGGTTTTAGCGAAGGGGTCGGCGCCGCTGATGAGAGGCAGGGTTGAGCTGTGCCAGGAGAAACAAGAGGATGTTGTGTTTGGACCGGGCTCTGCATCGGCCCGCGATAGGGCTTGATGGCTGAGGGAAAGGGAAGGGGGCCTAATTGGACACTGACTGAAGCGCCACGCGATTAGACCGCCGGTCTTGCGTGATGTCATCACTTGGCGTGAGCACTCGCTTTTTCGCCGAACACCTACATGAGAAAAAAGAAAGAAAGAAAAAAGACATGCATCTGTGCCTGCATCATGCAAAGACAGGTCCATGCAGGATTCCGCGTGTACGCACACACGCCCACACACACACAACCACACACACAAGCAGTGGTTTTGATTGTGTCTTCAAGGGTTCTTCAAACCAGCTTTTGATGAAATGACAAATGTGTTTGTGTGTGTGTGTGTGTGTGTGTGTGTGTGTGTGTGTGTGTGTGTGTGTGTGTGTGTGTGTGTGTGTGTGTGTGTGTGTGTGTGTGTGTGTGTGTGTGTGTGTGTGTGTGTGTGTGTGTGTGTGTGTGTGTGTGTGTGTGTGTGTCTGCACACACGTATATTCATATTACACATGGACCTGTCTTTGCATGGGGGGGGGAGGGGGTGAGGAGAGAAGAGAATAGGGTGAGGGTGAGAAGAGGAGAGGAGAGGAGAGGAGAGGAGAGGAGAGGAGGAGAGGAGAGGAGAGAGAGAGAGGAGAGAGAGAGAGAGGAGAGAGAGGAGAGGAGAGGAGAGGAGAGGAGAGGAGAGGAGAGGAGAGGAGAGACGAAGAGAGGGGAGGAGGAGAGGGCAGGAGGGGTCGGGGTTAGAGAGAGTTCCCTGCTTCTTGCTTGTTAGCACGTCAGAGGCAATCTAATCATGCTCCTGGGACAGGGCCGGTATCAGAGGAGCAGGCT
Source organism: Melanogrammus aeglefinus (assembly GCA_900291075.1). Classification (NCBI taxonomy): domain Eukaryota; kingdom Metazoa; phylum Chordata; class Actinopteri; order Gadiformes; family Gadidae; genus Melanogrammus; species Melanogrammus aeglefinus. The sequence continues at coordinate 121,121 of OLKM01000385.1, read as the reverse complement.
AATTGCTCATTTGTTCTGTATCTCCAGCCACTCAGCGGGCCCAACAGGACCCGCCCTCCTCGACCACCCCCCTCCATCTCCCCCCTGCCCCCTCCCCCCCTAGCCCTCCAGCTCTCCCCCGTTCTCCGGCTAACTGCATGCACACACGCACAGGCCCACGCAGTAGATGTTTACTCGTAATCATGGCATTTAGTTACAATAATTGATATCCTCATCTACATGACATGGAAAATACAAATCATGCCAGCCTACAGACTTTGGTGCTGGATTGAGTTTTAACTGTGTGGGTTCCCCACATGTTTCACTCTTGGAAGTCTATTGTCCAAACATCTTGTGCAGCGAAAGGGGACACTCTTTGCACATAATCTACGTTCTCAGTTTTCTTCCCATGCTTTCTTCTCATCGCTCTTTTCATCTGTCGTTCTTTTATCTCTCTCCATCATCTATATTTCCTTCATCTGTTTTTTTTTTAAACAGTTATTTCCAAAATGTCTGCTGTTCCGTTGTCGATTTTGGTGTAATCGTACAAGTAAATGTAGTGACTTTTGTTTTTTAATATTTTTGGCCCATTGTCAAGACGGCAGCCTGCATTGCATTGTGGGGGAATGGAGAGCAGAGCGGTACAGAGAGTGACCCAGGCACCTACTTTTTAAACGTATTATTTATGCAGTATTTAAACAACATTTATAAAGTATTTACCAGGTGCCAAACGATTGGCCTCCTTGACTCAATCGTCAATTCAACTCAACAACGACCTAATTTTGACTCTCTCTGCTTGTTGCTTAATGTTGCTTTCTCCCTCCCTCTCTCTCCCTCTCCCTCTCCCTCCCTCTCTCTCTCTCTCTCTCCCTCTCCCTCTCCCTCTCTCTCTCTCTCTCTCCTATCTATTCTCTATGTCCTCTAACTCAGATGCACAATCAACTCAACTTATCAATTATTTGACCTCTGTAACTCTCTCTTTCTCCCCCCACACCCCCTCCCCCCACACACCACGCACATGCGCATAAACACCCACACACCGAAACATCCACACACATACACACTCTCTCAATCACTCATCTCCCTTTTGTCTAACACACACACACACCCACACACACACACACACACACACACACACACACACACACACACACACACACACACACACACACACACACACACACACACACACACACACACACACACACACACACACACACACACACACACACACGCTCACAAATGCCGACACTTGTGTGTGTGCGAGACATTGCATGGAAAAAAGTGGACACACACACACACACACACACACACATGAGTAAACATAGCCATGCTAGGACAGGGGTCTGAAGTCACTGGGTCACAGGGTTAACACAAGCCAATTACCAAAACAGTTAAGGAGGAGACAGGAAACACAATATTTACCACATGACTGCCAAAGTGATGCACCACACACACACACACACACACACACACACACACACACACACACACACACACACACACACACACACACACACACACACACACACACACACACACACACACACACACACACACACACACACACACACACACACACACACACACACACACGTTTCGTCTTTTTTTTTTTTTTAAGTTTAAAGGATGTTGCTATTGAAAATGTCAATTTAGTTTTGAATTTCATTTTATTAGGATGAATGATAGATCACATTTTTCTCAATTAATTCCTGGAAATTAATTAGATTGAGATAAAATAAATATAAATCGATTTGAGGTTCTTTGTAGTAATTAAGTTGCATTCAGGCGTAATTGCGATAGTTATGTCAATAAGTACACCATTAGTGGTGTATTAAAGTATACTGCAGATAGAGAAAAAGAAAAACACAAATTTGACAAATTTGAGTAATTTTAATAATATCATCACCTTCAATGTTAGTACCACATAATTGCAAAACAGAATTTACTCAAATTATATAATGTATATTTAATATGTTACCCATATTATGTTAAGTATCAAATTGTGACTTGCGGTAACTACTTATTATTAGTAATAATAAATTAAACAAATACATCAATCCAATGACTCAAGAGGTAATTTCGGGATTCGGATTTACTGTGAACTACATCTACGTAATTCCTCGTAAAAAGTTCTGTTTTCACATTAAGTGCAACGGCCGCCTCTACGAGGATCAGAGGAGAACATCAGAACCATATTCACTTCTCAGATATTCCCATCTGAGTCGGTCTGACTGATGTCCCGTTTACGGGCTGAATTGGGCCGGTGTGGGTTGATAATGGAGATTCAGGGGTGTTTATAATGGGGATATTTGACTGTGACCCTGGCGTGTGGCTGTCAGGCACCACGGGGGGTCCCAGGCCTTCCTGTTTATCCCATCCTCCACATTAACGTCAAACAGTTTACCTAACAAGGTACTCTCTCTCTCCCACTCTCTCTTCATGTCTCTCGCTCACTCTTTTACTCTCTTCTTTCTTCTCGCTCTCTATGTCTCTCTCTCTCTCTCCCTCTTGCTGTGTCTGCTTTTCACTCTCACACAAACGAATGAATACACATGCACATACACACACACACACAAACACACACATACACGCACACGCACAAACACACACGTGCATACACATCACTTGGACACACACGCACACATATACACCCACACGCAGGAAAAACACAGACAGACACACACACGCGTGTGCATACACATCACTTTCACACACACACACTCACGCACACACACACAAACACACACACCTTTACAAAACACACAGGGCCATGCACACTGCACATATATACAAGTGGTACTGCAGCATAGTAAACAGTAATATAACTTAGGTTCAAGTGGGATCTATCGTCGATTAACTCATTCCTTTCAGCTGAGACATATTGGCATGTTTGTATGAAGAACTGAAAGTATGATGAAATGTTAATGGTATCAACACCTTCTCTGCCATCTGCCATGGTATTGCTTGAGTGTTTTGAAAAAAAAAAGGAGAAGTAATGTTTGGTAGGAAGGACAAAGTATAGTCTGTATAATAAGGTAAACATATGAAAAATAGCTTTCATCAAAATATAAATGTAGCAAAATTAATGTAGTAATATAGAATTTCAAAGTAGTTTATATGTCCTCTAGGATTCATCCTGTCCTCGACCCAGAGGCTTCTCCAGACTTAACTATCTTGTAAACCAATCCCAAAACCTCAGAATGACAATACCCAGGGTGTGTGTGTGCGTGTGTGTGTGTGTGTGTGTGTGTGTGTGTGTGTGTGTGTGTGTGTGTGTGTGTGTGTGTGTGTGTGTGTGTGTGTGTGTGTGTGTGTGTGTGTGTGTGTGTGTGTGTGTGTGTGTGTGTGTGTGTGTGTGTGTGTGTGTGTGTGTTGTGTGTGTGTGTGTGTGTGTGTGTGTGTGTGTGTGTGTGTGTGTGTGTGTGTGTGTGTGTGTGTGTGTGTGTGTGTGTGTGTGTGTGTGTGTGTGTGTGTGTGTGTGTGTGTGTGTGTGTGTGTGTGTGTGAAAGAGAGAGAGAGAGAGAAAGAGGGAGAGAGAAATAGAGAAAAAAGAAGAGAGAGAAGAAAGTGAAAGAGTGTGAGAGAGCTAGAGAGAGAGAGAGAGAGAGAGAGAGAGAGAGAGAGAGAGAGAGAGAGAGAGAGAGAGAGAGAGAGAGAGAGAGAGAGAGAGAGAGAGAGAGAGAGAGAGAGAGAGAGAGAGAGAGAGAGAGAGAGAGAGAGAGAGAGAGAGAGAGAGAGAGGGAGAGAGAGGGAGGAGAGGGAGAGAGAGGGAGAGAGGGAGAGAGAGGGAGAGAGAGAGAGAGGGAGAGAGATGGATGAGAGAACGAGAGATTGAGTGAAAGAGAGGGAGAGCGAGAGAGCCGAGGGTATGTAAAAGCTGTTGGAGGTTAAGGTAATTTGGGAGCTCCGTTTTTGGGCTTTAGTGGATCTGCCGTGCGTCTGTTATGCAGCACGAGTCTAAACCCTCTGTGGGTGGCTGCCCAGGCAGTGTGCGTGTGTTGTTGTGTGCGCGCACATACGACTCTTAACCCCCAGCCCAGAACCTACTTAACCTATTCTGGAACTGGTTAACGAACATTACATTTGTAATTTTGAGTTCTTCATACATACGGGGAATCCTGCGAATTAGGTGAATTACTCTCTGACTGATGTCTTCTTTTGTTCTGTTTGCTGACCGATCGTTGGACCCGTTTTGATTCTTTTAGAAAAATAAGTTTACCTAGTTTGTTTTGTATCCCTTAAACTTTTTTCCCCTGACTTTAAAGGCATCCTTAAAATAGAAATTGCCTGTTTTACTCGTTTTAGAATGTAATTATTCACTTGTATACACCTACTTCATTGTCATATGAGTAGAAAATATTTGTCAAGTCTTTATCGTTTAATGAAATTAAATACAATGACACACAGCTGTTTTGAAGTATGGAGCATGTCGCTATGAAATGGGTTTCACATTTAGAGGGGACCACAGGGGACATGTCCCATCACATATAAAGAGAGTGGATGAGCCAGACTCCCAGCGGCCCCTAGCGGCCCCCAGAGT